>OY757909.1:93326169-93383669 GCA_963585895.1 Sepioteuthis lessoniana
TTGTTAATCAACCTGGTTGATTGGTATTTTCCGCTAGTTTTACTGCTGAGGACCTAAACTGAATTCAACACTATATATGAAAAATAGATTTTATCGATGCAATATTCAACATCAACTTTATAAACTTTTCACGTTTGTAATATAATTTGGTTGGGATTTATAGCATATCAAATCTTATAGCTTATTTAATATCAAATCCTGTTCCAACATACATATACAGAATATGTATAATTTGTTGGTACTATTTACCAACCCCTCCGCAGGATATGACACAAGGTCAATTTTTAAGCGGAGTTTAACAGGTTTGAATTCAGAGTTTTCCTTCTCGTAGACTAGCTGCCTAACCAAGGCTGAAGAACCTAGTCTGTCCTACTATTTACCCATAGCTGGAGGGAGAATAATTGGATTCATACCTTTCCCAAGAGTATTAGTGCTATGTGAAATGCAATCAGTCTCGTGCAGGATTTGAACTCGAGTCGCCGTGTTCATTTCCTACGACGATAACGACTACACCACGGGCACTTCCTAATGTATAATTTGTTGGTAACATTTTTAAACTAGTCAGAGTTCATTTGTTTGCTCAGTTTTAAGTGTTGCTATGTAATAGGAACAATTTTACATGCTATTTGTCTGCTCACAGTTAAATGGTTTAACGCTCCTTGATCAAACACTTCTATTTTACTAATAGATAGGACCCTAACAGATGCTACCACTCGAGGTCCGAACGGACCAAACAGTAATGTTAATGAAGGGGAACTCCACATTCCCCAAAGTCCAACGATTGAGGCCTCAGTATTTGATGGTTAGTGTCATATACAGTGTAATATAATGGTTGATGGATTTTGTTTTATGCCTTTAGGTTTAGTTTGGCTGAGAACCTTTCGGCTAAGTGCATGGGTTACTTCGGTGCAACATTAACACAGGTGTTCACGCGCACGCGGACGGAGCAGATGTTTCACTCAAAGATTTCACAATAGCTCGAGATGGGAAACGGGGCTACACAGTGCGAATAACGTCACGCACCGGAAGCGCGCGGAGGATTTGGGGAGACTTTGAAAAAGTCAGTTAGTAGAGTTGAGACTAGACACCGGATGAGACAGTTGACTTTCGCTTGCTCGCGGAGGCCTTGGGCCGGTGTTGCACGAGATGGGGGGCAGATAAAAAGGCCAGCATAGAAAGATTATGCCTCTTTCCCCTCATGTGGAAAAACCTTTAAACTTAAAGGTAATAAAAAGTTTCGTACCTGAACAAAGAAGTCATAAGTGTTTTTTTTTTGTTTTTCGAGAACCTATGTTCTATGTATATATGTAATGGTACACCAGGACACTCATTAGAGGTGGGGTCTTACCTCTCTGCAGAGATGCAGGTGGTGTATTCTACTGCCCCAACTGACTAGGTAAATCGGAATGAACAACTGATGCGGGTAAAAACTTTAAGTTTGGTATAAAAATCATTTAAAGTTGAATGGAAACATAATATGAGATCTTTTTGAGTGGGGGAATTTAACCCCCCGGTGTCTTAAACATAATTCAGTAAATATCATCGAATCTCGATTTACAACAAAAATATTTATAAATACTGCAAATGAGGTGTTTCAAAACACATACCTTTTAAAGGTTCATATGTATAAGATCAATCTGTATTTCTCCTCACGAATCGCTTTAGTGTGGGTATAATTAGCTCACGATATGTAATATAAAAATAAGGACTGCCCAGTCGGCTAGGCTCGTAGAATACACTGAATCTCTTCAGAGAGGTAAGACTCCCCAATCCCAACGAGTGCCTTGTTATGACATTAAACCCTCTAATATTGAGGCTACAAACCTGGAGCTTCCGGGATTATGAAGTACCCCTTTATTACCATTGTTTCAGGGTCCACTCTGACTCGGAGTGGTAATACATGATAGAGTCCTATCGATGGGTCAGATATAACTGTGCTAACAAATGATTAATGCTAAATTGAATTATTTGAAAGAGAACTGTTTAATCATTTAACTGCGTGTCAACAAATGACTGATATTTAAATGGATTGTTAGAGAGCAATTATTGACAACATTTAACAGGGGAGAATCAAGAGCAATACTTTTGTGCAAACCAATTTATTGTAACACATTTAAAAATGAAATTACTAGCAAACTATTCGGTAATTTTTTTTTTCATCATACTACGTGTGAAAGCACGTGCGATACCCTAGCCTCATGAGCCGCCAACCAGGGAGATAACACAGTTTCCGTAGCTCAAGGCGGTACTGCCACTCCTGGCGCTACCGAGCAGCTTTTGCCACCGGATAGGGTATTTAAAAGAAATATATATCTATGTATACACAAGATCAACTAAAAGTGGACATTACATTGGACGTTCGTTCATCTTCATTTTGGTAAACTGCACCAAAATGAAGATGAACGAACGTCCAATGTAATGTCCGCTTTTAGTTGATCTTGTGTATACATAGATATATATTTACTGTAATACATTTAAAAATGAAATTACTTGCAAACTATTCAGTAAAAATATATCTATATTGAATTGTGTGCAAACAAATGACTGGTGTTAAATTGTTGCTGTTACATAGCAATGCTTGAAACCATTTTGCTGTGTGTAAAGAAATCATCATCATCATCATATCGTGCTGGCAGCACGGATATCCCTGACCCTCTTTCGCCACTCCTCCCTATCGTTCATCGCCCTAGGCAGGTCTTCAGGACAACAACCTGTATCCTCACATAGCTGCTGAATGTACGTTCGTGCTGGTCGTCCTGCTTTTGCGCGGCCGTGTGTGGGGATCCATAAGAGTACATCTCTTATGAGTTCATCTCTGCTTCTCCAGCAATGTCCTGCATGTCTGGTTCGCCTAACTTGAATAGTTTTCGTGATAGGGGGCAGGTGGCCGTACAGTTGGTGTCTTGTGGGGTGTTGCTGCCAGGACTTGTTCAGGATTGCACGCAGCATTCTTGTGTAAATGCTGTGTAAAGAAATGATTAACAGTAAATAGCATTATTCGTATTTGATTGTAATACTTGAATCTATTTAAATGTGTAAAAAAAATAAACTCATTGGTGTTTAAAAATTTTATCTACTAAATGTGTTCCCAGATTATATATTTCAAATATCGGTATGAACATGGTTTAGCATTTGATAACCTACAATGGTTAATATGCCATTAAATCGAACCAAGCCAAACCTTCCATATTCAATATCTATATAAACAGGATTTGGTATTTAATGATCTACATTAGTTTTTATGTCATAAAACACATGCAAACCCAATCATATATATTTAATATATATGTATAAAGAGGCTTTGGCATTAAATAACGTACTATGGTTGATATGCCAAAAAACCCATCCAATCCAAATCATATATATTTAATATATATGTATAAAGAGGCTTTGGCATTAAATAACTTAAAATGGTTGATATACCATAAAACCAAGCCAAGACAAAAATAACGACAAGTATCTGTATGCACACATATCATTAGAGAAGAAGAAATTATACTATATATACATGATTAGTAATGGTAATACAATCTTATAGCAATTATTCTTTTGTCGTAGTTTCGCTGTTTCTTCTCCAAAATACAGATGCTCTTCAAAAATGTTCCTATGTTGTATGTTGGAAAAATTCCAAACAGAATATTCCATTGGATATGAGTCAATATCGTTCTAACACGTCGCATTTTACGGTGGTGGGAGGTAGTTGAGTGGTTGCTTAATAAATAAGTATCTTTAAACATCGTAAAGACAGATTCTAGCTAATTATATCACACAGTTTCTCTCTTTCTCACAATATATATATATATATATATATATATATATATATATATATTAAGTAAAGAACCCGAAACAAAACCGGAATCATATTATCGATATAATGAAGATATCTTAAATGCTAATAAGAACCATTCTCTCCATCCAAAAATATGAATATTGATATCATCATTGACTACTATTACATTAAAAACTCAAGACGATCATGTGTCGTCTAGTGTATTCCTAAGATGCATGGTAAACAACAAATATAAATAAACATAACTCCGATGAAGAAACATTGGTATCGCTGAAACCGAAGTTATCAGATTGATTGATTGATTGATTGATCTTAACGGTATGTTAAACCTTGTAGGGTTATTCTACACCAAAAAGTTAGGAAAAACCATTCATTGAATATTTATATTTATAATTTTTTATGTAGTTGTTTCTTAAGTAACTTTTGCACTCTAAAACATTTCTATCCAACGGAAATAGTTTCACCCAATTGTATATTTTCAACTATTTTTCTAATACTAATAATCATATGATTTCTAAAAATCATTTCAATTTCATTGTAATCATTTCATTGACACACAAGTATATAATTTCACATAACAAACAATAATCTTGAGTAAGTAACTATTAAGTAGCTGTTCTTAATTGCTATAATTATTTGAAATCAAGTATTCCTATCAAATAAGAATAATAAAAAAAAATTGAGCCCACAACGGAACCTTAACAATTACAAATACTCAAAGACAAAGTGGACATGGGAGTAATGGCTATGAATGGGCGCTCCTCTTGTCGCATCCTCAGATCCCGTTTAGCATTATACTGAAATCACCCCTTTTGGATTTTTACCACTCTGTATTCTCAGCCATAATGACATGGCTGTTCTTCAAAAGAGTAGCAAGAAAAAAGCTGAGTTAACATCCAAATCTTGAGGGTTTGGCAAACATTAAGAGTTTGACAAACCTTAAAGGTTTGGCAAACCTTTGGAAAAATTTCAAAACAGGAGATTAATAGCAAGTACTGAAACATTAAAATGTTAAAGTATTGTTGCTGCTTGTCCTGTCATAATTTCAAATGCGTTCCTCTACTTAAACGGCTAAATAACGTGCGATAATCACTGGTCTGTTGGCTGAATACGTAAAGATGAAAAGAAACGTCGTTTGAATATGGTGCACTTTGATTGACAAACCAGGAATGCAAAATGTGGAACTTTACAATCATAATAGATATAATACCGGCAATTAGCCAGACATGTTAGTCTATGATGAGACGTAAACGATATGCTATTTATTTAATGCAACAGACTGTCACTTAATCTCAAGTAATAACCACCAGACATCTGCTGTGAACATGCAAATGTAGGAAATATCAATAAACTGAGCATTATAAGATGGTGAATTAGCGCATAATAGAAAAAAAAACAGATATGGATTCGCAGGCAACATTTAAGTTTTTCTCGAGATTAACAGTTTCATACTACAACAACCCAACTACTACTACTACTACTACTACTACTAATACTACTACTACTACTACTACTACTAATAATAATAATAATAATATTTTGAAATCAACTTTTGCAGTTACGTTCTTTCTAACTTATACCGTTGGAAATGGCATAAACACTAATCCACTGCCATAGATTAAGTAATGCCACTACTATTCTTCTACATGAAGGTTTTGGAATTAAATAACCCAGAAAGTCTGATATGCCATTAACGAAAGGCACTGCCCAGCCCCTGTCCTAGAAAATGATGCACAAACTCCAATGGGACTTTGACATACACACGGATCACCTAATCTCGATCAGAAGACCAGACCTTATAATAATCAACAACAAAAAAAAGGAATTTGCAAAATTATCGACTTTGGTGTCCGAGGTGACCACCGAATGGGAAAAGAAGGGTAAGTACCTTGACCTTGCTAGAGAAGCGAAAAAACTTCTGGAACCTGAACGTGACGATTATACCAATTACGATTGGTGCTTTTGGCACAGTAACTAAAGGATTACTGAAGAGCCTAGATGACTTGGAAGTTGGCGGTCGAGTAGAGACCATCCAATCGACAGCATTATTGAGAACAGACAGAATACTGAGGAGAGTTCTGGAGATTTGGGGAGATTTGCTGTCATTCAAACTCCTGTGAAAAACCATCAGCTAACGCTGATGTGAAAAACTCTAATCGAGAAAATAATAATAATAATGCGGTGACAGAGACGAAACGATCAATCACATAATAAGCGAATGCAGCAAATTAACACAGAAGGGGTATAAGGCGAGACACGACTGGGTCGGTAAGGTGATCCACTGGGAAATGTGCGGGAAATTTCAATTCGACCATTCAAACAAATGGTATATGCACAACCCAGCGACTGTCCTAGAAAATTACTCGCATAAACTCCTATGGGACTTTAACATACAAACGGATCACCTAATCCCGACCAGATGACCAGACCTCATAATTATCAACAAACAGAAAGAGAATCTGCAAAATTGTTGACTTTGCTGTCCCGGCGGACCACAGGATAAATCTGAAGGAATGTGAAAATACAAACGGATTATTTTATCTGGGTCAGATAACCTTAGTGAAAGTAAACAACAAAAAAAAAAGAGAACCAGCCGAATAGTTGACTTTGCTGTCCTTCCTGCTCACAGTCGTTGGAGGGGGTCTTACCCATGTGCAGAGAAGCAGCCCTTGTATTCGACTGCCCCAGCCGACTGGGCAATTACTCTTCAAGCATCTCTTAATATATATATATATACAATGTGTACACGATAAGTTTCCAGCCTTTTTTCGTATGAATACTTTCGTTGATAGTATACACATGAAACTCTTGTCCCTTTCGGAGTAATCTCCTCCGGCTGCAATGCACTTGTTATACCGTTCCAACAACTTCTACAGGGCCCCATGGAAGTCCTCTTGTGTGATCGTGTCAATGACCTTCGTCACAGCCTCTTTCATCTCCTCAGTTGTCTCATAACGACAGCCTCTGAGCTTAGGGAATAACCAAAAGTCACAGGGAGCAACATCTGGATTATAGGGAGGGTAAGGAACTGTCTTGGTGCCTATCTTGGTCAAATAGACTTTGATGAAGACGGAGTTGTGGACTGGTGCATTGTCCTCGTGGAAATGCCACTGACCAGATTTGAAGAGTGCTGGTCTCCTCCGACGAAATCTCTTCCTGAACTCCCTTAAAACTTCAACATAATAACTCTAACCTTTTGGCCAATCAACTCTGGTGTATTAACTTCCTTAATTCTCCCACACCTCTCAACATCCCTCACAGACTCCCTGCCTTCCTTGAATCTGTTATGCCACTCAATAACTGATGCCCGATTTATGCAAGATGGTTGAAAAGCAGTCTAAAGCATTCCATACGTTTCTGTGGCATTATTTCCAAGTTTAAAACATAATTTTATTGCATATCATTTTTATAAAGTGTCAGATTGCATTTTGAAATTCACCAGCTGGGACAATCAGGCTTTAGCAGGGTGTATTCCAATTGCTGCTGTAGCTGTTAATTAGAACCTGAAATCATAAAAACTGGTCCGTCATCTCATAAGTAGTATAGCAATCAAAGAGTCTACGACAATTTTAAATTCTCATACGAAAAACGTCTGGAAACTTATCGTATGCACCTCGTGTATATATATATATATATATATATATCCCTCTGCCGCTGGTGGATGTGACACAAAGGAATTTTTAAACGGAGTTAAAGAGGTTTGAATTCAAAGTTTTCATTCTCCCGGACAGGTTACCACATCAAGTTTAAAGAAACCAGTCCACTTTACAACTTACCCATTGCTGGAAGGAGAAGAATTTGACGTATAATTTTCAAGGGATATTAGTGCAACATGAAATGCAAACAGCTTGGTTTGGGATTCGAACTGCGTGCGTCGTGTACATTGCATATGACAATAACTTATCAGGATAACTTGCATGCGACAAATTCTATAAACAGAAACCTGGCCTTCCAATGGAAAACCCACTCAGTGGAATTTTAGACTGTTTATTTTCAGAACTTTTTGAATCCGGCCTAGCAACACCACATATTTCAGATATATTGACAATACACTTATTTTCCTACTCCAAAACATAAAAATTGAAGACATCACAGAAAAACTAAACATCGTTGAAACCTCCATCAACTTCACTTATGAAAAAGAATCTAGTAAACTACCTCTTCCTAGACATCCTAGTAATTAAATCTAATAATATAACTCTACTGCAAATCCACAAACAAAAACGATTACATACATTTCTACTCCCACCTCAACAATAAAATCAAAATAGGCCTCATCATTGGCCTTTACTTTGAATATGTTGCCAAAAATACCTAGATGAAGAATTTGAGTCCATCGAATACACCCTCAAAAGCTAAAATATCCATTTTTTCCAATATTAAACAAAAGAAAAGAGCTCTTGAGATACACTCAACAAACAATCATAAGAAAAACAACCCTATTATTCCCATCACCCACAGACCTATCTCAACCTCATCATCATCATCATATCGTGCTGGCAGCACGGATATCCCTGACCCTCTCTCGCCACTCCTCCCTATCGTTCATCGCCCTAGGCAGGTCTTCAGGACAACAACCTGTATCCTCACATAGCTGCTGAATGTACGTTCGTGCTGGTCGTCCTGCTTTTGCGCGGCCGTGTGTGGGGATCCATAAGAGTACATCTCTTATGAGTTCATCTCTGCTTCTCCAGCAATGTCCTGCATGTCTGGTTCGCCTAACTTGAATAGTTTTCGTGATAGGGGGCAGGTGGCCGTACAGTTGGTGTCTTGTGGGATGTTGCTGCCAGGACTTGTTTAGGATTGCACGCAGCATTCTTGTGTAATTGCCATCTAGTTTCTTCTCCAGCCGTTTTGTTAGCGTCCATGTAGTGCATCCATATAGCAGTATCGATGTGACCGCTGCCTAGCGATACTGGCAAATACACCTGACCAAGCCGAAACACTTCTGCATAGTTTGGAACGAGCAGCAGCAAGCATAGGCCTCCATGTTAATGCACACAAAACGGAATATATGTGCTATAACCAAACGGGGGACATCTCCACTCTAGAAGGAACCCCTCTTAAACTAGTAGACAAATTCACGTACCTAGGAAGCAGCGTCGAATCAACCGAAAAGGACATCGAAACGAGGTTAACGAAAGCATGGACAGCTATCAATAGGCTATCGACTATATGGAAATCAGACCTAACCGATAAAATGAAAAAAAAAAATCTCAACCTACTAACACATAACAAACCAGTCTACGACTAAATAACCTAATTAGGAATACCATATATATATATATATATATATATATATATATATATATATATATGCGAGGTGTGTTTGCTGAGGGTTTTTTTTACAGAGTTGTTTACGTGGCGTTAAAATCTGTCAGTCCTATTTCTCAAGCTGTTTCATGTTAAACCCATTTGATCTAACTATTTGGAAACGCTCTATTCATCTTTCTTTGCTTTTTTATGCTATTACCCAATACACTTTTTTTCGATTCTTTCTATCATTGGCAATTTCGCGTCTTTGTTAAAATCATAATATTATGAGTAAAAATATTGTTCTCGTTATTAGCTTGTTGCAATCCATAGACTTATTTCTGTGTCTATATTTTTTTTAGCTTAAACTAAAATGGTCATAGTAACTTTATATATATATATATATATATATATATATATATATATATATATATATATATATATATATAATACTGCAGACTAGAAAAATTTCATGGAAATATTTGCTGCATATGTAAAAAGACATTAGGCTTCTGATTATATTTTTAAGTCCTAAGAAAATCTTCAAACCGTTCAGGTTGTTATTGGCGGCATTATAGTCTGTCCAAACAATTTCTTTACTATTATCTTGTATTTATTTATAAATATTGTATATGACATTGTCGAAATCAAGTCGAGTTTTTCACTGTCTCGTAGTGTTAATAAAAAGAAAACACCCCCAAAATTATGATTTCCAGACGGACGAATTTTCATGAATAGCTATCAGCGTGAAACAGATATTAGCTGCGTTAGCTGACGTCACAAAAAGGAAAACGAACATTAACCAATGGGTGTGAGAAGTGGTGGGTGACTGAAAAATATATTTAAACTTTAACATTACAAGCAGAAAAATGTACAAGAAAACAGATTAGAAAAGAATGAGGAAGTGAAAGAACAAAATATCTGCAGCCATCAAATACTACAGAAACTTTTTCTCGTTTTTTTCGTATAAAGAAAAAGACAGGTGTTTTTTAAGTAGTCAATACCAATTAAAAATGCCTCAAATGTTGAGAGATGTCAAAAGAACAGAAATATAATGACTTGTCGAATAGTTTAGATATCGCATAGTAGATTTCTTTGCTCGGCTGTGTGTAAACATGGAATTTTATACGTTGCCCGGACTGCTAAGAATAGTATTGTATGAGTTGGGATTGGTTAATTGGTAGGTTTTACGGTATGTTAACCATTATTATTTAATATCAGTTCAAATAATATTGGCCAAAAAATTTTCTACCATAAAATATATTATTGCGATAATCTATAGCATTCTACTCAGGATGCCATTTTTCAGAGGTCATACAACAAGACAAAATATGGTAGGGGTATTCAACATTCATCTCGAAATTTGATGTACCAAATAATAATTGGCTCAGTCGCCTCAGGCTGTAGAATACACCAACTGCTTCTCTGCAAAAGGGTAAGACGCATTCTAAGAGTGTCTCAGATATGACACGAAACAATCTGATGGCAGGGCTCCAGTAATGCAGGAGCTTTGGGGAATGTGGAGTACCCCTTTATTGCCATTACTTCCAGATCGACTCTGGCCCGGATTGATAGGAACTGATAGGGGTTCTATCTATGGGTCGGATAGAACTCAACTGTGTACTTATGCTAAGCTGAAATAGTTGAAATAGAAGTGTATATAGTATAAAAATGGATTTGGTATTAAATAACCCATAATGGTTTATATGCCATAAAACCAAACCAAACCAAACCAAATAATAAATCCATTACTTTTAGAGTAAGCTTTTTATGACCGGAATATACAAACTATTTTTAATTAATGTTAAAACTTCGGAAAGAATATTTTTTAAAAAAGCTTCCCTGTAAGCAAAGTGGCAGAATTGGTTTTGGAACCATCCTCATAAATTCGGCGAACAACTTATTAGTTCGTATATTGGCGTTACTGAATGACTTTTGTTTGTTTTTGAAACACCCGTCAATGAATAAAAGCAAAACTTGCATAGTTGTAAAATAACAATATAAATGTCTTCCCTATTGATTCTTAAAACAAGTTGTACATATTCACGTTAATATATATATCCGCTGGTAAAAGGAATATTATGTACAACGATCTTTCGTTATGTAATTATCTGGAAACCTTACAATCTTTGGGAGGCCTCTCTGCAGTTGCACAGTTTCTTGTCGGTCCAAGGAGAATTATTTATGTCAATGATTATTAGCTAAAAGAAAACTGCCACCGCAATGAAATGCATAAAGAAAACCAGCATTCTTAGAAATAGACGGTATCTGTTACTGGAATAAGCACTTGAGTGACAAGACCAAGTAATATAATTGATGACTAGTATAGAATATATTAAGGATCTTTTTCTATTAACATAGAGAGTGAATATATAAATCAACTGAACTTGATATGTACGTATACATGTAAGTAGGGATATCGGCATATATATATATATATATATATATATATATATATATATAAATGTACTTTTGTATATATCTACGATATACACTCTAAATACGAGCACACCTAGACATACTTTTATATAAAAATAAAATAAAAGGGAATTTTCTCGTAAACAGAAAATACTATGATTTTATTATGTATAATTGATTGCACAAATAATACTAATATCGCTAGGCATAATTTATTACCATTATCTATACCAATGAAAACCCACCAAATATCTTACTATTTAGCAGTCTAAAAATAAGTACACTTTATATATATATATATATATATATATATATATATATATGCTATTTCATTTAAAATTGCAGAGGAGTTGTATGATTTCTTTTTTCTTTTCTTTTAAATTGGGAGGATGAGCTAGGTGTTAGGGAAGGAACTCCATGGCATATTAAATTATCACACGGCAGTCAGTTAGTTCGAACTCTTCTTGCGGTATTACGTTCCCTTTCAGATTAATATTGTTAGGAAAGGAATGGACTATTGATTCCCACCAGTTATGGTTTACTGTACCACTGCCGTTCTTATACACGGATGGCTTTGGTATTGAATAACCCATGAAGGTTGGTATGCCTTTAAACAAAGAAACCAAAGCAAACTCGAATTTTCTAAAAACAGTTGAAGATAGTCGATGAAAACAGGAAATATTTCATTCGTTAAAGTAAATAGTGAAAATTAAAAAAATTTGCGTGCTTATTTGGTTGTTTCTTGAAGTGTGTAAGTGTGTACTTGTGTTTTTGCTCGTATTTCTATTTGCTGCGTGCATGTGCGTGTGTGTGAGTTACCCTGAATCTTTGATTGTAGGTGTGTGTGTGGATTCATATATGGCTTTGATTGTGTACATTTGTGTTTATGCGTGCATTAGTTGGCGTGTATATGGATGTGCACATATATGAGTCTATCTTAGTGCCTTTCTACAAGGATGGCTTTCGTATTAAAAAATCCCAAAGGTTGATTTGGCATTAAACAATGGAACCGAACCAATCGAACCTTGTAGAAGAATAATTATGATACCTTTTAACACATAGTTGGGAAAAAAAGGAGTTCATATCTTTCCATAAAGTAACATAATCGAACGGCTCAAAGAAAATTGAAATTAAATGAATAAATAAATAAATAAAGTAGACAGTATATGAATGGCCAAGCCAAAACTTTTTATTGTAGTTGGAAATGACTAAAGAAAACTGGAGGTCCTAAAATCAGTTAAGCATGTGTGAATTGGGCAGAAGTGGATGTTTCTACCACTAACATCAGGCAGAAGGGAAGAGACGACTCGTTTTTGGCAGTCGACGGCGAGACATGATGAGATTAAAAAAAAATACAGTTGAACGCCAACAACGAAGATGCAAGGAGACGAAAGCTTACAAGCCCCAATTGTAGTGGGTGCGTTCCGAAGTGAGCTTTAGACAAAACGCGACCAAAGTGGGACAAGTTTGTTAGAAACAAGAAAAAAAAATTCAAGGTCTGTGTCTGCTCTCTCTCCCACCATGATATATAGTTTATCTTTTTCTCGCTTACCCTGTTGTGTAAGTTTCCATACTCTCTTTCTTTCTCCCGGTCGCTACCAGCAAGTTGCAGTAGTCAATAAACCTTTGAGTAGTTATACAGTTTCTTCCGATCGTCAACTTTTACCTACTAAATTCTGTTTAATTCCACAAGGGTACAAAAGGTTATTTATCCGAAAGTCAAGGTAATACAGCGAATAGAGTTCTAACTGACTTAATTCGATGTTCCTGTAAAGCATGTTAGTCCCTACACCAGTTGGACTCCCTACTGTATCTGTATAATTGGGATTCTGTATATGTATGTGCATGTGTGTATGTGTATGTGAATCTTTGTGTATTGTTTGAGTGTGTATGGGACGATATTTATGTTTGTGTCTGTGAGTGTGTGTATACATATGTGAGTGTTTGAGTATGTGCGTGCGTGCATATACGTGTGTGTTTTTGCGACCTTCTGCATGAATATGTATCTGTCTGTCTCCGTGTGTGCATGTACAGGGGTGCATCGTGTATGTGCAGGGGTACATGTATACCTGCAAATATCGCGCATCGCTGCTCTTGCAAAACGCGTTAAAATGACCAAATCGACACCACTATCTGCACACTTCAAGTAAGCTTCAAATTTTCCTTCTACCGGTCTGTTGTTTCATTTGAATTGCAAATCTCGAACATGACGAGACTATTTGGGATCAGCAATGGCGACGTGAATACTAGCGTTAAGGTTGTCTACATCAGATTTGGGCACCTGTTTCGCGGACAAACGCAACAAGATGTCCAGGCACGACAGAATATATTCACCACTGAAAGGCACATAACTTTACATTTCAGTGCGGCTAAAATAACTCACACGTTCTTTGACAAGCAGCTGCCTCGCTAAGTCTGTATTTGTTTCAGTCTACTTTAGCTTTCTCTCTCTCTCTCTCTATATATATATATATATACAAGACGATTCATGAAATTGTTGCACTTAATGTCGTAACTGGGGCCCATAATGATATAGTTTGGTTATTTGAGGAACGGGATGAATGGTTACAAATAGCATTTCATACGTCTCTTTGTCATTTTAAGTATTTTGATGATTGAAAACTTTTGTTCGGTGCATACAAAGAAGATTTTCACACAATTGAACAAATTCCCAGTTGATTTTTTACCCAAGGATAGAGCTTTTATGCCGTTTTCTTGGGATATATTTACATATACAAAGAGACGCAGGGACACACACACACACACACACACACATATATATATATATATATATATATATATGTTGTATAGCCATATCAATCACAAACGTTACACATGCAAAAACGCCGGCGGACTCAAATACAGAAGCGATTCCGTTGTTCACATACGAACATTTATTAACTTCTTGACTTCTGAGTTCGGTTCTTCGACACGAGGAGAGAGAGACACAATTCTTAAAAGTCTTTCGTATCATACTATGCTAACAAAACTTAAACGCTCGGCACATCTCGTGAAGTTATAGATCTTTCATCTTCGCAGACCGGGACCCGAAAAACTTAACCGTATGCCTCAACGGTTGCAACCCAAACCGCTCAACACCATGATCGGAACTCAACTTCTACTGTCCGTCTACATGGCTCAAGTCAACTACTAACTCGACTGGTCCCCATTCGACAACCAACTGGACTGCTCCTCAGTAAAAACCCAACTCAACTGTCGTCTTTTTCAAAATACCCAAATTCTCAGCCCATCGTTTCCGGGCATGATGTCATTCACACCCCAGTATTATTTCCTATCTGGGGTTTATTATACAATTGTGATTGTCATATCCTCTGCGCGCGAGCGTAAACTATACCCAATGTCTGTGTACCTGAACTAACAGCCGAATAGTTCAAAGCCCAAACCAAACTGAATGATAAAATATAATTAACGAAAAATAGTTATTATATAAAAATCATTCCGTAATTATATATATATATATATATATATATATATATCATGTCACGCAATCAGCACGGATATCCCTAACCCTCTCCTGCCACCCTTCTCTATTGTCGATCGCTTCAGGCGAGTCCGCAAGGTCACATCCCGTATCAGTACAGAGGTGTTGTATGTAGGTTCTACCTGGTTGTCCTGCCTTTCCTCGTCCATCTGAAGTGTTTCACAGGAACACAGAAGTACGTCACTTATGAGTTCGTCCCTACTTCTCCGGAAGCATGTCTGGTCTCGTCTAACTTGGATAGGTTTCGTGATGGGTGGTACGTGGCCGTACAGCTGCTGC
Organism: Sepioteuthis lessoniana; assembly: GCA_963585895.1. Lineage (NCBI taxonomy): Eukaryota > Metazoa > Mollusca > Cephalopoda > Myopsida > Loliginidae > Sepioteuthis > Sepioteuthis lessoniana. Next base: position 93,341,412 of record OY757909.1, read on the forward strand.
TTTGTAGGATGCTGCATCCAATACTTGTTCAATATTGCTCGCAGCATTCTGGTGTAGTTGCCTTTAAGCTTTTTCTCCATACGTTTAGTTAGCGTCCTTGTAGTGCATCCATACACGACCGCTGCTTGGAAAAAAGCTTCGTTTCATTTTATCGGTCAGGTCTGACTTCCATATGACTGGTATACTATCTTAGCTGTCCATGCCTTTGCTAGTCGCGTGTTGATATCTGTCTTGGTTGGTGAGATGCTGCTTCCAAGGTTGGTGAATTTGTCTACTAGTTTCAGAGAGCGACTGTTTAGTGTGAAGATGACCCCTCTTTGATTAAAGCGCATATATTCCATCTTGTGTTCATTGACATGGAGGCCTATAACAGCAGCTACTTGTTCCAGATAATGGTTTCGGATTGGGCGGATGTATTTGCCAGAATTGCTGTGTCAGCAGCGTAGTCCGTGTTTACATATTAGTTGTATAATTAATTATATATTTGTATTCTATAGAAATAATTACATAATGATACATATAAGATATATCCACACACACACACACACACATATATATATATATATATATATATATATATATCATTAATGCATATATATGTATAATATATATATTCGTATGTCATATTATAATATATCATATTATGTCAAAGCTATTGGTATAATACTTATCTCGATGCGACAAGCCGTTCATTCTAGGTCACATTTACCAATATATAAATATCTTATACATATCTCTCCCTCTGTCTATCTGTCAGTCAGTCAGTCTATCTCTCTCTCTCTCTGTCAGTCAGTCTCTCTCTCTCTCTCTCGCTGCCTTTTTCTCTCTGTCTTTCTCTCTTTATATGTATATATGTAGGAGAAGCAGAAGAGAGTCGGATTCTGTGAGCGGCTGGCAAGTGCCCAGAGGGGAGGTGGCTGCCGGCGGAACCCGGTTGAGGAACCTCTCCTCAAGGAAGCAAAGACGTAAGTTTCTGAATAGAGACGCACAACGTAGTTAAATAAGGCCAATATAGAAGTCCTTTTTCAGCGTCCGTCTTCCGCTCTTTATCTCACACTTACGGCCAACTTTGAACTTTTTGACTAATAAAGAGAGAGATGTATTTTTATAAGCAAGTATTGAGTTCATTCATACTTTCACTGGTATATAACATAAATAATCCTTCTACTACTGGGGATAATTTGGCATTGACTAATCCACAGGGGCTGATATGACATTTAAAAAATAAACTACTTTTTAAGATGGAAAAAAAAGATATCCTGATAGTGTACCTTATTCATTTGCTTCATCAACATTGTGGCCAAGTTGGCTAAGACAGTAGAATACGCCAACTGCTTATCTGCAGATGGGTAAGACTCCCCCAATGAGTGCTCAGTGAACTGGAGCTGTGGAATACACCGACTGCTTCTCTACAGAGGGGTAAGAAAAACCCAACGAGTATCTTGGATATGACCCTGAACAATCTGAAGGTGAGACTCCAATAATGCTGGAGCTTAGGGGAATGAGGGGTACCCCTTCATTGCCATTGCTCCTACGTCAACTCCGGCCCAGAGTGGTAGCACCTGATATGGTCCAATCTATGAATCTAACCCCTTTGTAGAGATGCAGTCGATGTATTCTACAGCCCCATACGACTGAGCCATCCTTATCCTTTCAGGTATGTGTTAAATAGTACTCTTCCTGTCCTACAAGAATGGAGTTGGTATTTGATAATCAACGAAAGCTAATAAATCATTAAACAAAGAAACCAAACCAAACCTGTCAGAAATATGACAATGTTTTAGTTTTGCTATTCTTGAAACTTAAAAAAAGTAATGTCCTGAAAATGTAAATGTTCTGCGACCTTAAATATTAGAAAAAGAAAACTACCTCAATTTTGAGAATTATTTGCCAAATCAAAGCCTTCGAGACAGCTGTCATGATTAAAATACTGTTTTTTTTATTTTAATTTAGTTCATATTAGTCAAAACTTGCCTAATTTCATATAACAAATAATTAATAAAAAAAAAAGAAAGAAAGAAAAAATGGAAAAATCTACTGAATATTTCTTTTGAATTCACGAATTAGAATTCCTTCAGCCAATTTATTTATATTCATTTGACATGAAGATTTTCGAATCCTCATTATAAATTTTTACAGTTATTTCTTTTTCATCTCTTTGATTTTAAGTTGCTTTTTTTAAATTACAAATCAACAGGGGCGTTATTTCAAAATCTGAGAGTAACAGAGCATCTATGAAATTATAGATAAACTCTTAATGAGACTGAAACTCAAGCGCCCTTTTTTAGTCATAAGTGATTTAAAAAAAAAAATGAACAAATTTTCAAAGATGAAAGAAAATACTGTAAGATAGCCATCTCCTATTTTTTCGGATGATGGTAACAACCACTCCTTTCTTTCGTTGTCCAATCAGCTGGGGCTCTAGAATACACCGACTGCACCTCTGCAGAGGGGTAAGACCCCCCCCTAACGAGTGTCCTGGATATGACACTAAACAATCTGATGGTGAGGTTCCAGCAGTGCTGGAGCTTTGGGGAATGCGGAGTACCTCTTCATTGCCATCGCTCCCAGGTCCTCTCTGGCCCGGAGTGGTAGCACCTGATAGGGCCCTATCTATACGTTAAATAGAACTAACAGCATACTTTTGCTAAAATGAATTGAGTAAACTGAATAGCTTGAAATTGAAATGTTTTTGACAATTAAACCGTACTTACACTTAAACTGCGTGCTTATGCTTAACTGAATTATTTCAAATAGAAATCTTTTTCGACATTAAAACTGTATTTACACTTAACTGAATTCTTAAATATAACTGCTTAAATAGTTTGAAATGGAAATGTTTTTGACAATTAAACTGTGTACTTATGCTAAACTGAACTGTTTTCAATAGAACAGATTATTTACATAAAAATGGATTTGGCGTTAAATAACCTACAAAGGTTGATATGCCATAAAACCAAACCAAACCAAACCATCCTTTCTTTCATTGAGAACCTCATAGTGTTTCTTTGTGAAGAATAAATCGGAGACATCTTTTATTTGGAAGGATAAATACCAAGACCCTTTGTATGCCCAGTTATCTTATTACTTACTTATCTAATACGTATATTTCTTTATATATAACCCGACCAGATTCGGTGAGTTTTCAATGGATTGGAAAAAAATGTGCGCACACCATATTTACTCATGTGTACTCGTCAACGCCTTGGAACCAGCTAATTAAATTCTAAATTTAAAAAAAAAAAAAGATCTCTGACATTTTCCTCATGAACGAGATTATCCAATCAGAGTTAAGCTCTCAAATTAATCTCTGGGTCTCAAATTAATCTCCGGGTCTAACCCTGTCACTCACGTCCAGTTGACCAAAAGTCTCAGAAGAAATTCTATTTCAAATTCACTTTTTCAAATTCTAAACTATCTGTTAAATGACAGCTACATCTAGTCTGTTTAATGATACGAATTAAGATTAATTAAAATAATGAAAAATAATGCTTCATATCAGAAAATGAAAATGAATACAGGGTAAAAAAGCAAAATATGGGATAATTTTTAAAATATTATTTAGTCTGAGATGTTCAATTTTTGAAAAAACGCGATAAATCTAAATTTTCATGATCAATTTTTTTTATTCAATCACGTTTTTTTTCATTAAAATTAAGCCCAATATGAGTGGGCAAGAAAAGAAACAATAAAGAATCTATGATTTGCTTTGTCTATTGTATACAAAATAAAATAAAAAATTACAGATAAAGAGCTTTTTAAAGAAAAAGGGGAGTGGAGGATTGAACAAAAAACGAAAAGAAGCCTTTTTAACAGTTCTCACTATGGCGATTAAGAAGGACCCCACAGCGTCAAGAAGAAAGCGCGCTAATGAATTGAAAGTTCACGAAAAAACTGTGAGGACAGTAATCAAACAAGATTTAAGCCCAGACCTTTATGCCTTGATTACGCTATATGGGGCATTTTAGAAAACGAAAAAATGCAACTTCTCATACGAATATTGGTTCGCTCAAGACTACTATTGAGAAGGAATAGAATAAAATGTCTGAAGAATTTGTTTTGAAGGTAGCAAACCGTTTCAAAGGCGTGTTGATACAATAAGTGAAAAAAATGATGGCCACATTAAGTAAATTTACTATTTTCTATCTATCATCCTTGCTAATTGTTTATTTTCTAAATTAAAATTAATATTCTTTATAATAGAGTCGTTTATTAATATACTCCATTCCCTGGATCGCTCCACTTTACCCTTGATAGGTACCTTATAGTGCTGAGTGTCAAACAAGACGTGAAATCAGCCTCTAAATGCAACAGGAAGAACCGAACGATCGCAAATGCCCTGAAACTAAAAAAGACACAAAATGAATTAGCAAGCATATATCTAAAAGAACAGACAGAATACATACAAAATCAGATAGATAAGATTAGAGATTCAGTAGAAGATTGGCAATCTAGGATATCTATAAACAAAGTGAGCAGAAGAAAAAGCACAGCCAAAGCTAAATTAAAAGCTACAAACAAACAAGAAAGAATAAAACTGTGGAAACAGCATTTCGAGAATCTACTGGAAAACCCACTGAAAGTTACACATAAACCAATCACCAGAATTGTTAGTAAGCAATTAGACATTAAACTAGGGCCGTTTACTCTAGAAGAACTCTACTCAATACTCAGAAAAATTAAAAATATGAAAGCAACTGGGCTTGATGAAATTCCCCCAGAAGAATGGAAGACCAGACAATTCGTCGACATACTGCTCCGACACTGTAACACAGTTTATAATCAAAATCCGATTGACTGATGGATGAAGGGATGCATCCTCTCTTTACCTAAAAAGAGTGACTTCGGATTAGTCAAGAACTACCGAGGTATAACACTTATATCCATAGCGGCCAAAATATACGATACCCTTCTACGAAACCGCATAGAACCCAAAATTGACTACATTCTCAGGGAGAACCAAAATGGCTTCTGAAGAAATAGATCCACAATCTCACAAATATTGAACATCCGTAGGATCCCTGAAGGCGTACGGGCAAAAAACCTACAGGCAACAATACTGTTTGTCGACTTTACCACGGCCTTGGATTCCATTCACAGAGGGAAGATGGGACAAATTCTCCTAGCATACGGCATACCAAAAGAGACCGTCGCAGCAATAACAATTCTCTATAGAAACTCCAAAGTGAAAGTACGTTCTCCGGATGGAGACAAAGACTACTTCGACATCGTAGCAGGAATACTGCAAGTAGACACACTAGCCCCATACCTCTTTATCATCTGTCTAGATTACGTGCTTAGAACATCGATTGATAAAATCAAAAACAACGGCTTCGAGCTGACAAAGAAAAGAAGCAGAAGGTACACCGCAAAAACAATTACCGACGCCGACTACGCCGATGACATAGCGATTCTGGCAAATACACCCGCCTAAGCCGAAACACTGCTGCATAGTCTGGAACGAGCTGCAGCATGCATTGGCCTTCATGTCAATACACACAAAACGGAATACATGTCCTTTAATCAAACAGGTATCACTCTGAAACTTGTTGACAAGTTCATCTGCCTAGGAAGCAGTGCCTCATTAACCGAGGCAGACATCGATACGCGGCTAACAAAGGCATGGACAGCTATCGATAAACTATCAGTCATATGAAAATCAGACCTGACCGATAAAATGAAACTCAGTTTCTTCCAAGCAGTGGTCGTGTCGATGCTACTAGATGGATGCACTACATGGACGCCAACTAAACGGATGGAGAAAAAGCTTGACGGCAACTATGTTATGTTTTGACCTTTTGACCCGGCCAAAAATGCCATTCAAGGTGATGCACCGGAAAGAAGTGATACATTCTAATGGCAGTTATGAGAGGAAATCGCGTGGGCGGAAATTGGCTGATGAAATGGGACGAGGTAAAAATATCCCATGATTCTCTCATAGACTGACGCACCGGAAGAGAGTGACCTCTGAACTGCATGACAGTTATTTCCGCTTGATGACGATTAAACATTCGATTTCAAAAATCGAGTGAGCGATCGTGTAGGCGTTGAACTATTATATAACGCAGTCAAGACGGAAGTTGAGGCTGTTGAGTTCCGGCCAGAGAGTTCGAGTTCCAGTGGAGAGAGAAGTGGTAGGGAAAGCCACACAAGGCCGAAGGGGCCTGGGGCCCTGATGAGCTGAGGTCCGGAGAAGATGCTGATAAGGTGCAATAAAGAAAGCCATCACACAGCAGAGTGAGCCCCTAGGCCTCCGGTTGAGCATCAGGAGAACAAGAAAGATACAACGTGACGGTCATAACAGTGGGGTCAAAATATTACAGTTTATGTTCGGTCTCCAGCTCCCTCTCACAGTAAAACCCCACACAACCTTTTCGAAACCTTATAAATAAAGTGAGAGGTAAAAATATATTTGTAAAGAAGCCTTCCTGCGTCTTTCTGCGTGCGTCTGTCTTTATCATTGCGTCTGTCTTTATTATTGTGTCATTGTGAATTATTCTACATATATATGTGCATGTATGTAGATGTGAATCTGCAAATGTGACTATATAACAACTACACAAGAATGCTGAGAGCAATTTTGAACAAGTCCTGGAGGCAACACCCCACAAAGCCCCAACTGTACCGCCACCAACCTCTTATTACGAAAACTATCAAAGTTAGACGAACCAGACATGCAGGACATTGCTGGAGAGCAGCGACAAGCTCATAAAAGATGTTCTCCTACGGACACAGTCATATGGCCCAGCAAAAGCAGGACGACCAGTTCGAACCTACATACGGCAGATCTGTGAGGATACGATGTGTAGCCCTGAGGACCTGACAGAAGCGATGAACGATGGTGGGGGAGTGGCGAGAGAGGGTCAGGGATGTCCGTGCTGGCGGAACGACATGATGATTATGATGATGTTAAGCAAGGAGGTATCAAGTACCATTTTAAAAGTCTTTGGTATGACGCGACCTGTGATTGAACCCAGGTTTTCCGGACCATTGACCTACATTTTACCCACTAGGCCAATGAGCCGGTTTTTCAGTGTAGTAGCTATTTAAAAGGGAGCCTTCTGGTCGCCCTCGACTACAGTCGCTAACTTTACTTATTTATCAATATACAAGCATATTCCTAATTTTGCTTCTGCGCACTGTAAATTATGCTCTACTGGTGGTTAAAGATAATAACAGACATGTCAGGGACTGGACATTGATGAGGTTGAGGATGGCTACTTGCTTGTTTGGCTGGTTGATTATGCGTCATGTAAAATTTTGCACGCTAACTTTATTCTTAAGTCAGTTAAACAATTATAATCCAAAATTTTATAGGAGTAGCAAACTGTGATGTCTTAGCGAGTTCGATCCCCAGTCACGCTATTACGTCCACTTTCGGACTTATACATTTGGGAAAGTTATGAACTCTTATACCCCAAGGTAAGAGTTGAACAGCCCTACCACCTGCTCTTTTACAAAGATAACTTTAGAGTGAGATAACCCAAGAAGGTTGATATTTCATTCAATTATATAAGGTAAAATGTATATCCGCAAATATTGTAAATAGGCAAACACTTCATAGTTTCCACATTAATGTTTTAAGAACCAATATATTAATAATATTCGCAACCATTTAAAAAATGCTATATATATATATATATATATAAATGAAAGAAAAATAATTGCATATTGACCCAAATATATAAGATTATACGCGTCATCTCTAATAGTTTCTCTCTCTCTCTCTCTCTTTCGCTCGACTAGTTACCTCTATACAACTAATGTTTTTTTTTTATTTTGAATGTCCATCTCAGAGAATGCTTCTCCAATGAAGTCAGTAGCTACTCCGGATTGACTGCAACGACTCTTTCGAGATGTTTAACACATCATTTATTTTACACTCATTCCATCTCCCAATACCTCAACGCATATCCATGTCTTTCCTTAAAATACAAAACAAGTCTAACAGTAAAAAAAAAAAACCCACCGAATTACACAAAGAAAAAACAAATAAAATCCCTGAATTTTTAAAGCTTTCTATATGAAAATCAACAAAACTTCTTTAAGAAAAGAACAACATCGAACATGGCAGCCACATTTAAAAGCTTGTTTTGAAAACTTTTCCCGCCAATTCTTCCCGGTAAAAGCATTTTCTCCCGTAAAATCCCCTCTCCCTTGTTCTTCCTCCGATTTTTTTTTATAAATCTATTAGACTCGTCATTGTTTTTGAATTGCCATAAGCGTTTTCTCGAAGATAGCTCCAGTCGAGACTGAAAGTGCTTAAGAAAAATAAAGTGCTTTCTTGAATTCATTCAATGGAGAAGTTAAATGATTCAAGATAAGATATGATTGGATCAACGGTAAGAAAAGCAGAAACGCAGTATCCGTCCTATTTAATTCATATATATATATATATATATATATATATATATATATATATATATAGTATGTTCGCTTTTAAATATGTTTAATTAAATAGTAATTTACGAAGCTCTTTGCTTCGATGTGGCACAAGGCCGAAGTTTAATTAGATAGGACGGATACTACATTTCTACTTATATATATAACACTCTACTCTTTCCTCAGCTCTCTCTCTCTCTTTCTCTCAATATATATATATATATATATATATATATATGAGTGTGTGTGTGTGTGTGTAAAGGAATTAACTGTTGCCACTCACATAATACAAAACTCTTCTAACTAATTGAGCACTCCGGTCTTCGTTAGCGTGAAAAGTGAACAAATGATAAAAAAGAATTAATACATATAATGTTCTAGCTTACGTTGAGTTTCCTGGTGGCTGTGAGGTTATGTTACCCGGCTGACGTAAAGTTGGCTGGGTTTTGTTTCTGGCTTCAGGCATCTCGCATGTCTACCCACGCTAATGAGTTGTGATAAAACGAAATAGTCTCACTGTGGATGACAACACACGCGTTGCGTAACGGTTATCGTCTTAAGAAAATGAACTCGATAAGAAGAGTTAAAATCTCTAAAATCAAACCTCTGCTACGTTCAGCTATGTATTTACCAGCGTTAGCTTTATGAGATACACGACTCAATTAAGAATATATACGGGATATTGTCATATTTACTTGACAGCCGAGGATTTTTGTGTTGTGAGAAATACGAATAGTTTTGTAACGTTTTTGAACTCATGTGACCGTATGCATTTCCTTTAACGATAACCATTATACTACAAGAACCTCCACTCTGACAGTTATGTTTTGACCCTTTTACCCGGCCAAAAATGCCATTCAAGGTGACGCACCGGAAAGAAGTGACGCATTCTAATGGCAGTTATGAGAGGAAATTGTGTGGGCGGAAATTGGCTAATGAAATGGGACGAGGTAAAAAAAAATCACTTTATACTCTCATAGACTGACGCACCGGGAGAGAGTGACCTCTGAACTGCATGACAGTTATTTCCGCTCGATGACGATCACACAGGCCATTCCAAAGATAGCAAAAGTGACACATTCCGATTGCCAGATATCGGAAGAAATTGCGGAGGCGTGGAGGCGTGTCCATATCACTGCGTGGGAGTTTGAAGGTAATATAAGGCCGATGAATTGAACAGAAGGAGACAGGCGAGTAGAGTTGGAGAAGGAGAAAGACGAGATTTAGTAAGGAAAGCCAGCTCCCAGCAGAGTGGACTCCAGGGCTCCGGTTGAGCAGCGATGGAGAACGAGAAAGACACAAGGATGACGGCCATAACTTTGGGGTGAAAATATTGCAGGTATGTTCGATCTCCAGCTCCCTCTCACAGTAAAACCCCACACAACCTTTTCGAACCCTTGCAATAAAGTGAAAGGTAAATATTTTTATAAAGAAGTCTTCCTTCGTCTTTATCATTGCGTCTGTTATTCTGGCGTGCGTCTTTATCATTGCGTCGGTATGTATCCCGTATATGTATATGTATATCTCTGCATGAATATGTATATGAGAATGCAACATATATTAATTTGGTGCCAAAAACCAGACATATCGTCATGATATGGTTACGGACTGGGTTTCCACGGAGACGATCAGAGAAAACTCAAGGGCCCCAGAAAATAAGAAGAAAGGAAAAAAAAAATAACCCGAAACAGCCCGACGCGTAAAGAAAGAAAAGAAAAGAGGAAGACAATGCAACGTGCTGGAAGAAAAGAAGAAACAAAAACAAGAAAATAAGAAACAAAAACAAACCAGCAACAGGAAGAAAGAAAAAAAAATTGTAAGTACATCGCTCATTCATAATACTTGTATCTCTCAGTCGATTAAATTGATTATAATAGTGAAAGATTAGTTTTAATGACATGGGCCTTTCTAGTAGCATAAAATTGGAAATATTTTTTTTTTAAAAGATGTGTGATCCCTAGATAAAAATCGAGATTACTGCTATGTGTAATATTGTATCGAAGTGAGGGAGGAGAGCAAGAAGGGAAACAAAGATATGGGACAGTTACTGTCCGTTTTTTGAGAGACACTTTATATAAACAATATTGTCATAAATGAAATTAATAATAGACGGGGTCTTTGTGAGTAAAAACTTATAGTAAACAATAAATTTTATGAATGGAATTTTTTATAGTAAATAGGTCTTGGTGAGTAAAAATTTGTAGTAACTTGTCATGTATATGAGAATGCAACATGACAATTGCAGTAATATCTGTTCATACCTTTGAAACAAACACACACTCACTATTTTTCCAAAAATAAACGGAAGCTTTTTAATCCAAGTCAGAATGTATTTACCAACCTCCTGTCGCACGGCAGGTATGACAATGGGTTAATTTTTTAAGCGGAGTTTAACAGGTGGTCATAACCACCTCATAGCTAGAGTGTTCGCTAATGGTCCGGGGAACCTGGGTTCAATCCCAGGTCACGTATTACTAAAGGTTTTAAAAATGGTACTTGATACCTCCTTGTTTAACACTCAGCTATATAAGGTACAAATCAAGGGTAAAGTGAAGCAATCCAGGGAAAGGGGTAGCGCCTTTCCCTACACCTCAATGTAGTAGCAATTGAAAAGGGAGCAATCTGATCGCCCTCGACTACGGTCGCCAACTTACTTTAACATGTTTTAATTTATAATTTTGCTTCTCCTAGGCTGGTTGCCTTAACAAGGCTAAAGAATCAAGTTCTTCCCGCTATTTACCCTTAATAAGAGGAGAATAATTGGATTCATATCTTTCCGAAAGATATTAGTACTACGTTGAATGCAATCAGCCTCGTCCAGTACTTGAACTTGTGACACCGTGTCCATTTCCTACGATGATAACGATTACACCACGGGCACCTTCGTACCAGTATGCTTATTCCAATTCTTCAATCCCGGTTCCTCATTAAATAACAAGACTCTCAATATTTTTCATGACGCCGATTTTTGTCTCTAACTGGTAGATAGTCTTTACTACATGGCTCAGGTAGAGCCCAGAGATCAACACCGTATGGGAGCTTCTAATTAGGAAAGAACAGAAAAATGATTTAAGGCTGCAAATAAGGAAAAAAAAACAGCCAACAACAACAGTTTAATATGGTTATAGAGATGGCCCAATGGATAATAATGCAGGTAAATCTCATTAGGTTCTCTTAAAATCATAATGTGTTGAAGTTATCTTATTGCCCTCAAGCTTTTGAAACGGGGTAACTGCTGGTAATTTTCTTAGAGGTTATTCAGAATGTGGAATGCAATTGATACCACTCTTTATTAGTGATGGTTTTAATTTGTTTCCAGTCATGAAATAACCTAGGAAATGATTCATTAAAGATAAACCCATATCTTTTATGAATCATTTCATGTCTCAAAATGAATATTGCCCAGTTAGCTGGGGCTGTAGAATACAGCAATTGCTTCTCTGTAGTGGGGTAAGTTTCCCCCAACAAGAGTCCTGGATATGACACTAAGCAATCTGATAGTGAAGCTCCAGTAATGCTGGTTATTTGAGGAATAATGAGTACCCCTTTAATGCCATCGCTCGCAGATTCACTCTGGCCCCGAGTGGTGGGACTTGATTGGGGTCCTGTCGACGGGTCAATTAGAACTAAAATGTATACTTATGCTACACAGAATCGTTGAAAATAGTACTGTTTTTGACATTGAAACTGTTAACTTATGCTCAACGGAACTGGTTGAATTAGAACTGTTTCATCATTTAACTATGTGTAAACAGCAAAGTATTTTTATACTAAACAGAATTGTTTGAAATAGAACCATTTTGACATTTAAATTGTACTCATGCTAAACTGAACTGTTTGAAATGGAACTGTTTCTGACATTTCAACTGTGTACTTATGCCAATTTGAATTGTTTGAAATAGAACTATTTTGACATTTAAATTGTACTCATGCTAAACTGAACTGTTTGAAATGGAACTGTTTTTGACATTTCAACTGTGTACTTATGCCAATTTGAATTGTTTGAAATAGAACTATTTTTGACATTTAAACTGCGTACTTATACTAAACTGAATTATTTGAAATAGAACTGTTTATATGTATAAAAATGGATTTGGTTTTAAATAACTTACAATGTTTGATGTGCCATAAAACCGAACCAAAATAAATATTTGATCTTTGGAGATAATCCGACTGGCTAGTGGTTAACATGCTGGAGAGCAGCATCTTAGGAAACAATGTTAAACTCCAGACGTGCTATTATGTTTACTTTCGGACTAATGTCATTGGGGAAGGTATGAATTCCCTTATCTCTCATTTGCAGAGGGTAAGATCACTACCAACGAGTGCGCTGGAAATGACGCTCAGCCATATAATAGAGAGATTTCAGCCCCGGAACATTGGGGAATATAGACTACTCGTCCATTACCACTAATCTCAGGCCCGCTCTTATCCGGAGTGGTAGCACCTCTTAGGCTCTCATCTGTGGGTCAAATAAAACTAATCCTTTATCATACTTGAAAACATTTAACTGTGTGCCAACAAATGATTAATGTTGAACTGAGTTATTAAACACGTGCCAATGAATAAATGATGTTGAATAGAATTATTAATCTGAGTAATGGTATGCATTATATAATTTATATTTTATGTGTATATAAATATATGACTATTTACAGATGATCTCGTGGACACAAACAAGTGGTAATGGTATCTCCTCAATGTTTTACCATTTTCTTGTCTGATACAATGGGTTACAATCAGGGTTTGAACCGGAGCAGAAAGTGCATTTTCTGTTAGAACCTTGTTAAGGTGGAGAGATTTTTAATTACTACACTGAGACGTTTTCAGGTTCATATAATGTTACACAGGAACGATGCCGTTCTGGAGAGTATTTTCAACTCATAGTATTATCGATTTTCCATCCTAAAATTCATCAGACTACCTTTTTTTAAATTGAGCATGAAATCTCTCTGGGTTACAACTATGGATTTACCAGTCTTCAACAAATGTTTTAATAGCAAACCCATAGTGGTCATCTGTTCCATCCATGATCGTAACCGATCTTTGATTGAAGAAAATCACATAACGTTAGCAAGATGTTGTAAGCATTACTATTTTCCAAAGTAAACAATCCTGGGTATAAAATTAATGTGCATCTGATGGTGAGTATCCAGACATGGAGTTTGGGGAATGAGGAGTACTCTTTCCTAAACGTTACTTACAGGTCTATTCTGAACTAGTGCGGTAGTTCATCTGAGGGGTCCACCTATGGATCAAATGGAAGGGTTCAATATTGTACTTGGGATTATTAAGATATAAAAGAGATTTACAAGTGTTAAATAGCAACCAATTAAATGCAAACAAATGATAAGTACTTTAATAAGATAGGAAAATTTAATCAATAACATTTCTAATCAATTATTACTTGAACAATATGATTAATAATGTTAAATGGCAATACATGAAACCACTTAACGATAACCAGAAAAAAAAAGCAATACTTGAATGCATTTAACTGGGTGTGAAAAAAAAATATTATGTTAGGGTGAAAAACTTGAAACCATTTAACTGAGTGTAAAAAAAAACTATTATGTTAGGGTGAAAAACTTGAAACCATTTAACTGGGTGCAAACAAATGATTAGCTTTAAATTTGATACGAATACTTGTTAAATAAAATTTCTCATATCAGTTAGCAATACTTAAAACCATTTAACGGTGAGTATGTAGAAAAATTATTGTTACATAGGAATTTTGGAAAACTTTTAAATCTATGTAAACAAATGATGCATGTTTAATAGAATTATTAGTCTTGTATAAGAATATTCGAAACCGTTTGAACATATGCAAAAAATGAGTATTGGCTCGTTGAAAAGTAATATCACACGTGCGCACGCGCACACACACACACACACACAAACATATATATATATAATATATATATATATATATATATATATATATATATATATATATATAACCACCATCTGGCCTTAAATAAACCACAATGATTGCTTTGCCATAAAAAATCCTAATCAAACAGTTTGTTTTCGAGGTTTACTACTTGCCAGTTGAGAGGACCATCTGTCCTATTATATTTTAGATACGTTGCAGCCATTTTCTGTCACCCAATAGGCTTTACGTAGATATTTCACATGATGTCAGTTTTAATCTTTAGAATTTTGATTCACACACACACACAGACACACACAGACACACACACACACACACACACACACACAAATATATATATACATATAAGATGTATATATATATATATTTGCTGAATAAAGAATATGTTGTTTTTTCCTTCCGCAAATGAAAAAGTTTTTCGAAAAGCTTTGCAAAATGTGAAAATTCCTTAGCATATGCTAAGGAATTTTCACATTTTGCAAAGCTTTTCTGACAGCATATCAACTCTTTAAGATTAGTTAAAACCTTTTTCGAAATAGTTTTTCTCAAGAAAAAAGTTGAAACTAGTTGAGAACAATAAAAAATAAACAAAACAAAAAAGAATTCATAATTCTATTATCATTACGCTCACCCATGGGGTTTGATAACTCTGGCGTAGGAATTTACGCCTGCTGCTTGCATAATGCAAACCTCTTTGAACGAATTCAGCACTCTGGTATCCGGTAAGGTATAAAATGTAAACAAACGAACGCTACTGCTGCCGCTGCTACATAATACCTTATAATTCCCTAGCTGACGTGGTACGCTTGTTGGCCGAGTGGTTTGATACTAAAGTCTAACGTAATGTTGGGTGGGTTTCGATCCCAGTTTCAAGCGTTCTACGTGTCTAGCCACACTGAAGAATTATGATACAACGAAACAGTCTGTCTGTGCATGACAATATATATATATATATATATATATATATATACAACGTCATCACTTTCCCCGAACAAGATGTTCTACTAAATATATACTTGAATTGGTTCGCAGTTCCAGCATATTAACAAACATCTTTTATCTAAATTAAGTGTATTTATATTTGTATATGTGTGTGTGTGTGTGTATGAGAGAGAGAGGGGGGAGTGAAAGTGAAAGAGAGTGTGTACGTATACGTTTGTGGGCATGATTGATTCCCGTGTTGACCTCAACGTTGGTCTTATGCATTAGGCACCTTACAATTCAATTCCAAATGCAAACCCTGGGGCTAAATAAACAGCTTTTTTTTTTTAATGGATGAAAATCTGTGGAGAAATTACTAGAGTTATGTGAAAAGTTATTACACAAAGAATGATGCCACAGATTCTTCAAAGAACATTCCTCAGGTTTTGACTTCAGAGTTTTTTGTTTTTTTTCCCGCACGATCAACTTCTCTACCGAGGCTAGAGTGTCTAGTTTGCCAAAATGTTCTACACACACACACACACACACACATATATATATATATATATATATATATATATATAATCACGTCGCACTGACTCTCTTTTGCTATCCGACCCAATCACCCATCGCTTCCGTCAGGTCCGTTAATCTACATCGAGTGTCCACACAGAACTAATGTATTTAAATCTTTATTTGGAGGCCGACAACATCGCTTCCATTTGTAAGAATCCCTAGAAAAACGTCGTTTATGAGTTATTGCTTGTTTCTAAGCAGGTAAAACACGAAAGAAATAAACTGGCGTTTAAAAAGATAAAGCGAAGAGTAAAAAAAAAGGGTAAATAAATAAATGATAGTCTATATAGTGTCAACTGTCAACAAATAAACATAGATTACATTCTCACATTTTCAGTTACCGAAATTTCAAGAATGGGTTCTTGAGACCAGACGTAATTAGCGGAGGTCTTGAGGTCAGTAACTAAATCAGATATTGACTTGTAGTGGAAAATCCTGCTTGCATTACGCAGAAGGATTTGGCACTTATTAGTCTCAAATTCAAGAAATCATATTAGAATGACAAGGGTCATGTTCGGTTCATTGAAATTTAACAGAAGCACCAGATAATAGTTGTAAAACAACAAAGACGAATGAATTGGTATAGATAAGGACAAAGGAGAACTTTGAATTTAAACCTCTATCACCTTGTATCATAGGACATACGCCCTGAGTAAAAGCTGAGGATTAATCCGATGGCTTATCTAAAACTGACCGATGGTTTATTCGACTTTGTTCTGGTAATGATGGTGAAGCAACCACAAATCAGCAAATGGCTGTCTTCCACAAAACTTTGCATAAACCTGCATTATTGAGAGGTAGTAAAACTTTTCAGAACTTGCTAGATTTATCGCTCTTTAGTAAACTCCCCACCCCCGCACAAAAAAAAAACAATACCTGCATATCTGTTGGAAAAAGAAAAACTATTAGTTTGGTAAGGCATTGGCTGTAATTTTCTCTTGTTTTTTTGTGCTGTGATAATCAATTGAATTCATCGTTAGTGCATTTAAGTACAGTAATTAGTCGTGTATCACATGTATTCTTGTATAATACGCACTCCTAATTTTTGGCTAGAAAATTCTGGAAAAAACATCATTCGTGTATAATACATATCGACTTTTTGCAATTTTTTCTTCGGTGTCTTTGTTTAATGCCATATGAAAAAAAAAAGGGTTATTTTCCGCCGAATCTATTGATATAGAAGACAAAAGTGGTCCTACATTACCCTTAGCTGATATACATAAAGTCGTTGATACCTTTCGCAAGGGTATTAGTCCAAGAATGAACGCAATAGCGTCACTGGAGTTCTAAATCGCCGACTGTATTTTATCCAAGGTCCATTCAGTTGGTAAATATATGTAAGCTTCGCATCTATGGGTCAAATACATTCTGTTTTAAAGCTATTTCTATTATATAGGATCGTGTAAAAATACTCTTGTGAAACAACCAAGCAAAAGACGTAAGTATGTACTTACAATGAACCCAATTCCCTCATCTCAAGGCATAAAATAACCCAAGATAAGTTGACATATTTTTAAATTCAATGATTCAATCAATCAATCAATTCGTTTTCTTCAACGTTTCAACCAATTTAAAATTAGAATTTCTTCAGTCTTACTCAATAGCCGTTATTGACAGTTCTGTTTCTAAGCTTCTCTGGCAACTTTTCTTTGTCTTCTCACATGAGTCACTAAGCAACATTACCTCTAAGAATCGGTGAAAGAGACGATACCGTTAACCACATATTACATGAATGCAGCAAACTAGCTCAAAAAGTGTTGAAAACTAAACACGATCAGGTGGGGAAGGGGATTCAATGGGAATTGTGCAAGAAAGTAAAATTTAACCATACTACCAAATGATATATGCACAAACCAGAATCCTTCTGGAGAAAAAACGCAGAAAACTTTCTGGGATTCGGAGACGAAAAAAATCGTTTAAACCTAATCAGAAGACGAGACCAAGTGATAAGTAACAATAAAAAGAAGATAACTAGCCGAACGAATGGTAGATTTTGCCGTCCTGTGCGAACGTAGAGTAAAAATCAAAAAAGAGGAAAAAAGAGTCAAGTAGTACGACGTTGTCATAGAACAAAAATATGTATAGATCATAAAAGTGAGTATGATACAAATTGTGATGGATACGCTCGTATCAGCTTGGTAGAGGCACTAGAAAATTTGGATATCGGCGAACGAGGGTTGACTATCCAAACTATGGCATTGATAAGATCGGCTAGAATTCTGAAAAGAGTTCCGGAGACTTGAAAAAACTTTCTGTCACTCAGATTTCAGTGAAAGATTATCAACTAATGCTGATGTGGAAAACACTCAAACAGTAAGAGAATATTGTGTAAGAACTCAAAAATAATTGAGGCGCAATATTTGAATACTTTTCAAAATATGTATACATACTTTGTTAATGAAAAGAAAACTCATAAACTAAAAGTTAATTAATCACCTTGATAATCAACTAGGTGTGTCAGAAGAGTAACGAAAATGAGTGGATTGCGTGAGTAATTGGGGAGCGATGGATAAATGGATTATTTAATATTTTACCATTGTAAGTTGGGAGTACACAACTGTAAGTTCAGCTTTCTGCAACCATTGAATTTTTTCACATACATTTGTTTACGCCTCTTATATTCAGATCTCACAGCTATATGCTCTGAGGAAAGAACGGTGAACATCGAGCAACGTATTAACTAATTTTTACAAGCCCTTGAAATACTTCAGCAAGTGTACAAAATATAACCTGGTCGTGTACACTTGTTTTTGGGTGGTACAAGAAGTTTAAAGAGGACCCCGAAAAAAGTGAAAGATGACTTCAAGCACAAATAATGTTCAGCAAGCAGTGGGGAATTATATTTACTGAATTTGCAACGGAATATAACAAAGGACTTTTCTGGATGCAGCGATAAAAAAAAGTGTCGGTGAAAAGGATATAAAAATGTAAACAAACGGACCTCAAAAATTCCCTTAGCCAATGTGGTACGCTTGTTGGCTGAGCGGTCTGAGACTAAGTCTAACGTAAAGTTGGACGGGTTTCGATCCCGGCTTCGAGCGTCCTACGTGTCTAGTCAGACTGAAGAGATCTGATAGAACGAAACCGCCTGTCTGTCGATGACAATATAAATATATAATGTTGTTAATGTCTTGTATGATCAATAACATTTGTAAATGTTTATTGTGAACAGAAATGCTTTTATATCATTTGAAGTGATTGCTTAGTTATCTGTCCTGACTTTCTTTAGAGAGAAAGGCTTTGATACTGTCGTAAAGTTCGGGACTGACAAATTTCACGTGTGTCGTCAAAGTTGCTGCCGTTTTGTCTTGGGATTCCTTTGGTTTGTTTTCATCTCAGTACATTTTTTGAGGATGAGACAGTGAAAGTTCATGTGTGGCTCAAAGACACTAACTGTTTCAATAGTTGTCCTAATCTTCTTTTACGAGGATTGCTTTGACATTAAGGAGTTCATGAAAATTAGTATGTCATTAAACAAAAACTCCAACTAAACTGGTTAATCATGAAAAATCATTGCAGAAATCATTGTCCGGTTAGTAAAATGATAATTCCTGTGTATAGAATGAGTGAGTGGAGGAGGGGCTCTCTGTGATTGGATATACTAATCACGGGATGAGCTCAGAAGTCTTCGAGGAAAAATCCAAAATCCAGTCAGATTCTACCAGATATTCCGTGAGGTGGGGACGTTAAAAAGCTCTCAGAAAGACAATCCTAAGATACCAGATATCTTCTTAAGCACGCCGGTAAGTCTCTCAACTCAACTTTATACACAAGGAGGACTGTATATCGTTAATAATTGTTTCTCGAGTTGATCCTAAGTATGGTAAAAAACTGCATCTTCATGAGGTTCTAAACCTGAAGCATTTAGGAATGTGGAATACAACTCCATTGCCATTACTCCCGGAACTACTCTGAGCCGCAGATGGTGAACATTTTAGGGTCCCATATATGGGTCAATCGGTTAATTTTCTTGAAACCATTCAACCATTATTTCAAATGAATATCAAATATAAACATTTGTGTTATCAAGACTTGAATCAATTAAAAAAATATGCGAATGAAGGATTGTACTATTAGCAACAATTGAAACCGCCCAACTATGAGCAAACAAATTAGCTATACGATGGTTTATTTAAAAATTATTTTAACTTAAACCTAAAATGTATTTGCTAACAATATATATATATATATATATATATATATATGTGTGTGTGTGTGTGTGTGTGTGTGTGTGAGTATATATATATATATATATATATGGAGTGGCCAGCTGAAATTAATTCATAATACCCGATTAACGGTTTGTTGAGATTTTCCGATTATATGAATTTGATCAATGGAAAATTTATAAATTTATATATTAGTTATCATAGATTGATTAGTTTAGATTCGCATGAAACCTCTTATATTTTCTCATATTGAATCATTTCCAACTCATCTTTGGGTATATATATATATATATATAATATATATGTTGAAATGATAGATAGTGGTGAATCTGACGGTGTGATAGAAATATGTGGAAAGATGGATAAATCAACCTCTTAACTCCGATTTTGATGTGTGATATTTCGTTCTTTTTCAAACTGAAACTGTTTTCTGAGTTTTTCTATTTATAAGCAAATGAGGAAATTGATAATATGATGGAGAGAATATAGGTGGAGAAAGACGAAGAGGAAGGTTTAAAGTCAAATGTATCAAGTTCCATCAAAGATATTTTGTTCTGAAAATGGAAATAGTGAGCTGATGGGAAAGAACTAGGGAAATTTTTAAAATCAAATGTATCGGGTTTCATTTAGAATTTTTTGATTTGAAGGTAAAAATATTTTTAGTGAACTGACGGGAAGGAAATAGGGAAAAGTGGAGTGGGGAAAGGGGATTCAGCATATCTTGTTTTGTCGAAAGATATTGAGTATAAAGTGATGTTGAAGGACTTTGTCTATAATGTGCTGTCTAGGTATGATTGGTAAACACTCCGTAAAAAGCCTGAAATAGCCACACTTTTTCATATAAAACGCTGGAAAACAAGCTCTTAAGATACACTCATCAAATAAGACAAAGAAAACCAACCCCACTATCCTCATCACGCATAAACCGATCTCTTTACCCTTAACCACTCATAATAAAGTCTTCTTCGACAAACTAACCAAATTAGGAATAGCACTTATACAAACCACATCACAAACCATTAAAAACCCCACAAACATCTTAAAACGAAACAGCAAAACCACCTCTCATGCAGGCATATACTCCATCCCATGCAAAGATTTGCAAGAAATATTACATCCGCGAAAAGAATCTACGAACACAAACTATCAATCAAAATAAATATCGATCAAAACACCCTTTTCTCCAACATGTTAGGGCTCAGACACGTACACAACTTTTGCCAAGTCATTCTCATCTAGCCGTACATTACAAAAAGATAACGTCCAGGATTTTATCAGATCCCACCATAGCACGATGGTGAACATCATAATACACGAAAATGATATCAAAATAGAAAACGGATAAAAAATATATTTCTCCGCTCTGTGCTATCATACTTTTGAGAATTCTTCCCTTATCAGATTCTCTTTCCCTTTTTAACTCGCCTTGCTACCTAGATGTCATACTATAGACAATGTTCTTTGACCTCATATTATAGTCAATATCTTTCGATGAAACAAGATAAGCAGAGAGCCCTTTCCCCTCTCTCTTTTCTTATTTCTCTCCTATCAGCTCACTGAAAACTTTTCCACCTTCGAAACAAAAAATTAATGAAACCCGATACGTTTGATTTTAAACATCTCCCGGCTTCTTTTCTATCAGCTCATTATTTCCAACTTCACAAAAAATCTTTAATTAAACCTGATACGTTTAACTTTAAGCCCTTCCCTTCTTTCTTCTACACCTGTATCATCTCCATCATCGTATGAATTTCATCATTTGCTTATTAATAGAAAAACTCAGAAAACGGGTTAAATTTGAAAAAGTTCACAGGAATAAAAAGAACGAAATATCACGTATCAAAGTTGAAGTTGAGTGTTTGGTTTATCCGATTTTCCCCATCTTTCTATCATATATATATATATATATATATATATATATACGATTTGGCATTAGATAACCCACAATGATTGATAGGCCATAAAGTACAAGCAATCCACTACTTAATCTTTGGTGGTTATTTATGACTAAAACATTGAGTTATCACGAATTCATGTAGTAAATGATAACTGACATAGTGACTTTTCAACCGTATGTTAAGTCTGAGACGAATCAGAAGTATATACCACCAGTAAGGATCAACTGTATTTCACAATAGAAAATGAACTATAATACAAGCATGCCAACCATTACAACATAATAAAGTTCCATAAGATTAAATATTAGAAATTATGTCAATGAAGTATAACTTTTTCTGGATGGTTTGCAATACCGAGCGTGGAAAGGTTTACTTGATTATGTCCGACAGTTTACACACATTTACATAGTGCCAGTAGCAAAGAATATTTCCTGATCAGACAAATGATCGTCGACCTCTGATCAGAATCAACCTGGCAAGTTAATCACCCATTGTATTCAAGTGTTTAAATTTCGGGGTTTTCATGCTTCAATATAGTTTTACCTACCTGGAATAAATCATCATCATCATATCGCGCTGGTAGCACGGATATCCCTGACCCTCTCTCGCCACTCCTCCCTATCGTTCATCGCCCTAGATAGGTCTTCAGGACAACATCCCGTATCCTCACATAGCTGCTGAATGTATGTTCGTGCTGGTCGTCCTGCATTTGCACGGCCATGTGTGGGGGTCCATAAGAGTACATCTCTTATGAGTTCGTACTTGCTTCTCCAGCAGTGTCCTGCATGTCTGGCTCGTCTAACTTGAATAGTTTTCATGATAGGGGCCAGGTGGCCGTACAGTTGGTGTCTTGTGGGGTGTTGTCGCCAGGACTTGTTTAAGATTGCACGTAGCATTCTTGTGTAATTGCCGTCTAGCTTCTTCTCCAGCCGTTTTGTTAGCGTCCATGTAGTGCATCCATATAGCAGTATCGATGTGACCTCTGCCTGGAAGAAACTGCGTTTCATTTTATCGGTTAGGTCTGATTTCCAAATAATCGATAACCTATTGATAGCTGTCCATGCTTTCGCTAACCTCGTTTCGATGTCCTTTTCGGTTGATTCGACGCTGCTTCCTAGGTAAGTGAACCTGGAATAAAAAGCTTAGTTAATCAACCAAACTCTTTAAACGACGTGTTAACAAAGACATGTCAATTATTTTCCTCAACCCCTTTCTAAACTGAAGTATCAATATTAGCACGGATAGCTGTTAGTTAAGAAATATCAAGTTGAATCCTACACACATCCCTATTAAAAAATCCTGAATATCATCATGTTCAACGTTCTACTAGCTGTCTTGTGCATATATCTCAAAATCATGAAGGACTACAGAGGCACACTCTTACTACAATGGATACTAAGGTTTATAATGTTCTGCTTCTAAATCGTATCCGACCTGAAACCGAGACGATTCTTAGGAAAAATCAGTATTGACTTCATGAGAAATCCCACCCCACAACTTGGAATATGAATATTCGTCGACTCTTCGAAGGAGTGCACGCAAAATATCTGAATGCAACACATTTACTAGTAGACTTCACCAAAATATTTGACTTCATACACAGAGAAAAGAAGAAGCAACTACTTTCTAAGAAATATTTATCGATGTAATGATACAATAGAAAGACACGAAAGCAATGGTTAGCTCACTCGACGCTAACAATAATTACTTTGACATTGTCACTGGAGTCATACTAGGAGACACATTAGTACCATTTCTATTTCTAATTTGCATAGATTAACTACTACGAATTTCAATTGATCTAATGAAAGAAAATGGCTTCACACTAAAAGGCAAGAAGTAGAAGATTACCTGCAGAAACTATCAAGGATGCAGACAACGCAGATGAGCCAGCGTTTCTCTCAAATATATATGTCACATAGCCCAGAACAAATAGTTGGATGTGATTGTCTAACCGTGAAATCATATTATGCCGAGTTCATGTAGTATAAACAAAGTGGAATCTTTCCTCATTAAATGGCAAGCCTTTTAATTTAGTTGACCTGTTTATGTACATTGGTAGCAATAGCTTATCGACAGAAAGTGACGTTAATCATATTTACCAACCCCTCCGATCAGGCAGGATATGACACAAGGTCAATTTTTAAGCGGAGTTTCACAGGTTTGATTTCAGAGTTTTCCTTCTCCTAGGCTGAAGAACTAGTCTGCCCTACTATTTAGCCATAACTGGAGGGAGAATAATTGGATTCATACCTTTCCCAAGGGTATTAGTGCTATGTGAAACGCTATGTCTCGTCCAGGATTTGAACTCGTGTCGCTGTGTCTATCTCCTACGATGATAACCATTACACTACGGGCACCTCCAAAGTGAAAGTCATGTTAATATGCATATGGGAAAGGTATGAGCTACTAGTAACAGGCTATCTATCTTATAGAAATATGATTGCTCTGGTGGAAAAAAAACAATATTATAACAAGCTGTAGTCATGGCAATACTACTGTACGATTACCTCACATGGATTTTAACAAAGTGCTTAAATAAATATCTATATGGAACTTACATAAGGATCCTGCGTTCTGTTCTGAACAAATTCTGGAATCAGCGGCCAATAAAAGAGTAGCTATATGGTCAGTTACATCCCATTTCACAGGCCATCTTAGGTGATACGATAAACACATATTGGACATAAGCTGAGAAGCATGGAAAACTCGTCCGCGACGTTATCATTTGAACTCCTATCCATGGATGCACTAGTATAGGCTAACCGGCAAAAACTTACATACATCGGATAAATGCGGACGCTAGATGCCGCGTAGGAAGACCTGCAAAGGGACGATGGAGAAAAGCAGAGAGAGAGAGAGAGAGAGAGACAGAGAGAGAGAGAGAGAGAGAGAGAGAGGGATAGAAAGAAAGCGAAAGAGAGAGAGAGAAAGAGAGAGAGAGATAAAATAGGAGAATCCATGCTATTACTGCTGATTGTTGATGATGATTATGATGATATCCATTTATCTATCTTTATATATGCGCGCACGCGCGCGCGCACACACACACACAGAGACAGACATATATATCTATATATATATATACACATATATATATATATATAAATATATATATATATATGATATGGTCCGTCTAACTTGAATAGTTTTCGTGATAGGGGGCAGGTGGCCGTACAGTTGGTGTCTTGTGGGGTGTTGCTGCCAGGAACCAGACATGCAGGACACTGCTGGAGAAGCAGAGATGAACTCCTTAGAGATGTACTCTTATGGATCCCCACACATGGCCGTGCAAAAGCAGGGCGACCAGCTCGAACGTACATTCAGCAGCTATGTGAGGATACAGGATGTTGTCCTGAAAACCTACCTAGGGCGATGAACGATAGGGAGGAGTGGCGAGAGAGAGTCAGGGATATCCGTGCTACCAGCACGATATGATGATGATGATATGATATGGTTGTTGTATTTAATATCTGTATTTTTTATATTTCTCCTAAGAATTTACATAGGTTCCAACATTTACTACATAATGGACATACGACTATTCGACTTTTTATCGCAATGAAGTACTATACCAAAGTTACAGATATTCAAAACTTAAAAGAATAAATATTCCATGATTATAACATCAGAGACGAGCGATGATGGCGGAAAACGCATGGAGATAAAATTCCACGCATACACACGCATGCGCACATACACTCCAAAATACTGTTAAAAAGAACTCTATCGAATATTAAGAAACATGTATAAGAGAAACACACACTCTCTCTGTCTCTGTCACTGTCTCTTTCTCTCTCTCTCTCTATATATATATATATATATATATATATATAAGTGTGTGTTTGCGTGTTTTATATGTGTGTGTTTTTGTGTGTATGGGAGAGAGAGAGAGTCATGTAAGCCCTCATAAATATTATCAGTGTTTGAGACTAACTGATTCTGACAGAAAACCAAAGATATGACGCATCCAATAAGTGTCATATCTGCTATACAAGTCATAATCTGCTAAACAAGTTATTTAATCAACTCATTAAAATATTTACTTGGAATGCAGTAGTAAGACAATCAATGAAAAATGAACTTACGGGTGGATTAATGGATGAAGGAGAGGTTATCGAAGGCATCTGAGAATATGTTACAAATAGAATCGATTAAACTACCTCATGATAGAGTGTAGCATAGTCTACTGGCGAGAGAAACTGAATCTAACGGCAACTCAAAGCAATGACGTAAAGACCAACTATGTTAAGCAAATATAGATAAGACTCAAGAAAACTGCAAATGTAGGTAATGTGGTGATATAGACGAATCGATCTATCCCATTATTAGCGAATGCAGCAAACTAGTGCGAAAAGAGTATAAGACTAAACCCGGTGTGTGGGGAAGGTGATCCATTGGGAATTATGCAAGAAAGTGAAATTTGACCTTACAATCAAATATGCACAACCTAGAATCCCTCCCAGAGGATGAGAAGCTCAAACTTCTCCTGGATTTGAGATAAAACTCAGATCAACTAATCCCGGCCAGACGACCAGACTTAATGATAGTCAAAGAAAAAAGGAAATCTTCTTTAAAATGGACTTCGCCATTTCGGCAGATCACAAAGTAAAAAATAAAAGAAAGCGAAAGAAAGAGATAAGTACCTACATATTGCTGGAGACCCCCCCCAAAAAAAATAAAGGGAGAATATGAATGTGACGGGGATACTAGTTGTAATTGGTGAGTTCGGTACAGTAACTAAAGGGTTGGTAAAGGGATTGAAAGACTTGGAAATAAGAGGACACGTGAAGACCATCCAGACTACACCATTATCAAGATTGACCAGAATACTGAGAATAATCCTGGAAACTTGAGGAAACATGTTGTCACTCAAACTCCTGTGGAAAACCATTGGCTAATGCTTCTATGAAAAAAAGACTCAAAGAGGAATAATAATAAAGCAACGCTTTTTATTGGGTTTCACCGATTACCGAACTATCCTCCTTACTTTTGCCTTGTATGGGCGGCATCACCTGGCCACCCTAACATTCACTTATCTAGCTATCCATGTGGTGAATTAAGAAATTTTTTGTTAATTACTTTTTTCATTTCGTTATTCTAGATAAATTATAACTTGTTACACCCCGCCTACCAGACGAAATTTTAAACTTTGTCTATCCATCTCGCTTCTGCCTACATAGCTTTTTTTAAAAGTATCTTCCTAATTCGCACCGCGTGACGACTCGTTACAATGTTACAAGAGTTCATTTGACTGCTGTCAACGAGTTGTTTATTGACCTTTGTCAAAGCCTTCAATAAGGAATTTCTACACAGGATCCCCCTCACAGAACCCGGTTGAGATCCTCTCGTCAAGGAAGCAAAGACGTTTAGCCCTGAATATGGAATCAGAAAGTGGGTTGAGAAAACGTAAATTGATCAGTTTTCCGTCACTCTGTTTGCAATCTCCGTCTCCCTGTCTTTTTCTCACAAAATTTTGACCCTTTCGAGTATAAATAAGATATATATATATATATATATATATATATATATATATATATATATATATATATAAAGAAAAAACCAAAGACCGGTTAATTTAGGATTATAAATTTGTTTCCACCCTGTTTTTCAGTTTCTGGTGGGAACCAAAAACACGAAGAAAAATATAACATATAACATATGGATACGTTTTTCACTATTCATTTCTGTGTTTTTTAAATTCTTTTAGTCTATAGCTTAAATTTAGTCTTATGTCTACATCTAGCTATTAATTCACTTCTCTTATTTAATAACTTATCCGGCCATTTATGTGTTAAAATATATCCAATATACACACGAGGAAAAAAAAAAGGTAGCTAAATAAATGGTATCGAAATTAATATAAGCATTAATATTTCTCTTAAAAGTTAATTATCGAACTTAACATGAAAAGAAAATAAATTAAACAAATAAATAAAAAAGTTAAATTACCGTAATAATAACTGACGGAAGAATTTTGAAAATTAAATAAATAGCTAAATAAAAAAAAGGAAATTCAATAAAACGATGAGATAACTCCTTTAATCTCTTCTCCCTCCCCCTCCACCTCACGTGTCTCGTCTGTTTTTTTATCCATTGGATCTGAAGAAGTCCTGTTATATTTTTCTTCGTGTTTTTGGTTCACACCTGAAACTGAAAAACAGGATGGAAATAAATTTATAATCCTAAATTAACCGGTCTTTGGTTTTTTCTTTAAAGAAATATTGCTCTGTAAAAAATTACATTGAGCTCTCCACCAGGAAAATTTAAATGTTCAGCTCCTGAATGATTTTCTTGTCCTGAAGGAATTACTCCCAACTCTGGTTTAACTGGACCGAATGGTGCATGTAAATTCTCAATCAAATATAACAGTTCATGAGAAAGAATCGACTTAATTTGCGAAACTTTCTGGAGTTAGCAGGCATTTTTTTTCCTTTTCCCTTATCATGGGAGACTTCATACTAGAAGGAAAACTCTGAATTGAAAACAGAACTCTCCTTTAGATTTGATCTTGGGCCATATCCTGCTGGTGACGGACGGATAGGGGTTAATACATGCAATAGTTTATCAGTGAACTCTATTCAAATGGCCTGACTAAGAAGTACCAGAGTCCTTGTTTTAAAACAAGGCTAATAATTCCATTGTAAAAGTGAAAAGGGATAGAGATTATATATTCATTTTGAATTACCTTTCAATCTTAGTTCAAACTGTAATTTAACCCTTTTACAGACAGATAACTTTTGTTTATCATTATAGACTGGGTTAAATATTTTCTGAAATTTTTTAGAATAGAAGATATGTTCAAACAAGTCATTGAAACACACACACACACACACACACACACACACACACACACACACACACACACACACACACACACATATATATATATATATATATATATATATATATATATATATATATATATAAAAACAATCAAAATATGATACTTTGATCGGCAATTCTGTGTCAAAATACAATAAAATGAAAGCAATAAAGCACTCACTTTTAATTAGGATATCTTACAAAACAACCGTGACACAATCATCCAATACAGCGGATTCTCTTAGCGATCTTTCTCTATATTAACACTAAATTGTTCAATGAGCAATCAAAAAATACTTTCATTGATCTACCTTGAAATGACAAGAAAACATATTGCACTGCATCTATACTCTTGGTGAGAGAAATGTCTCCTTTATTACAAAAGGGCTGAAATCTAGGTAATCTTGAAAAGTAATAGAAATTGATGCTCTTTGGAAATTGTTAGTCTTTAATAACTGGAGTATCATCTTGTTACTTCCCATAATAACAAATGTCTATTGGTATTTCATGTGTGTTAGAAGTTACATTTATTTAATCTTCGTAAAAGGAGGTGATCATTTTTTAATGGATCTCATTGTAGGAAATGGACACGGCAACCCGAGTTCAAATCCTTGACGAGGTTTTTGCATTTCACATAAGACTCTTAAGCTTTTATGCTTAGATGTAGCACAAGGCCGCATGAATGGGGCACCAAATGAGTATCGAACTCACTCGTGTGGGTTTGCTAGTCTACCTTGCAAACCACTACACCACTCGAGTGGACCCTCTTGGAAAAGGTGTGAATCCAATTATTTTCATCCCAGCTATGGGTGAATTAATAGGGCAAATCATGCTCTTTAGCCTTTCATAGCAACTCAAAGCGTCAATAAACAATCGTAAGAAAACTGTACGGACAGTAAATGAAAAGTATGTTTAGTGGGTAAGAAAAAATAAATTCCTGAATATCCTTTCGATATGCGAATTTAGTTTTGTCACGTGTTTATAAAACATATGCATTGACTTTTTAGCTCAGATGGGGAATGTACTAATTCAAATATTCGAAGTCAGTTTTGGTTCTTTAACCTTGGTGTGGTAACCGGTCTTATTGAAGGAAAACTCTGAATTCAAACCTGTTCAACTCCGCATAAAAAATAAACCTTGGTGCGGAATGGTTGGGAAATACATACATTCTTTTATGACGACATTTACGGCGTATCTCTAAAAAACGATCCATATTTTCTAGCAAATAGCAGCTCTCTAAAAGTTAATTAAGCACTTTCCAAATAAATAACAAATGGAATAAAGTTGAGAAAGAAAAGTCTCAGCTGATGGTGGATAAATGACGTTTTATTTTAAGTGTTGAAAATGTCCGCCAACTGCTGAAGGGCACAGCTGGCTTCGACAACAAATTCGAATATAAATAACAGTCACCAACTTTTTATTTTATTTTATTTTCCGATTTGTGACAATTCTTTTCGATTGTCATCTGTAATTGTAGCAGTTTACTAGGTCTGCCGGCATAAACACTGTCTTTGAGGAAACCTTAGATGAAGGAAGCAGATACTGTTGAAACGAGTGAAGACGGTATGTATTTTAAAAAAATGATGTCTGAAAAGAACTGAGAAAGACATGATTACAAGGAAAACGAGGAGGAAGTTCAGGTTGCTGAAAACAAAACTGCTTTTTCTTATTCAAACGAAGAAAATATTCCGCAATTTATTTTTCGAGCACTGGAAAATGTTTTGCTAAATTTCATTAACCAGCAATTTTTTTACGACTTTTGCCTAAAATTGAGTTGTGTTAATATCAAGACTCACTGAGTCAAGCCCTATTTTGAAAATCAATATATATCTTTTTACACATCCACACACATAGATATGCATAAGGGATGAGTACGTTTTTATCTTCCTAATGCACACATAAGCACCCACACACAAAATGCACAATCGTATACACGCATACGCACACACCCACACACGCGCACAGCCACACACGTGCGCACACACATATTCTTCGTTTGGCATATCAACATTCACGGGTTATTTGATGCCAAAATTATTCTTGAAGAAAGACGGTTGTTGTATTGTTTCACCCATGGCTGGTGGGTAGGTGAGGGTTAATGGGGTACCTAACTTTTCAAAGGGTATAAGTCCGAATGCAAAGGTAAGAGCGTGGTTGGTGTTCGTTTGCTTGGTTGGTTGGGTCTCATGGCATATCAACCTTTATAGGTTATTTAATGCCAAATCCGTTTTTATGCAAATATTCCGTTCTGTTTCAAACAATTCAGTTTGACATGAGTACACAGTTTAATTGACAAAAAAAAACTATTTCTAACTATTCAGTTTAGTCAAACCGTTCTATTCCAAAAATTCTGTTCAGCTTAAGTACGCAGTTTCGATTCCAAAAAAGTTATATTTCAAGCAGGTCAATTTAGCATAAGTACACAGTTTAATTGTCAAAAACATTTCTATTTAAAGGTTTTCAGTTTATTCAAACAGTTTTAATTCAGCCAATTCAGTTTAAGTAAAGATTTTGTTTACACACAGATAAATGTAAAAAAAAGTTCAACATTAAGCAATTCAGTTTAGCGTAAGTACAGTTTCAATATAAAAAACTATTCAATTTCAAACAGTACAGTTTGGCATAAGTACGTAATTAGAATTTAAGTACACAGTTTAATTGTCATAAACATTTCTATTCCACGTTATTAAGTTTAGTCAAACAGTTCTAATTCAAACAATTCAGCTTAGCATAAGTATGTAATTTAGTTCTTTTTAACCCATTGATTATGGTTGCAGGGGATGCGATGAGTTTATATTAAAGACCATCTTCTCTCTTTCTCTCTCTCGCTAAATATATATATATATATATATATATATATATATATATATATATTGGAAGTATATGTGTCTGTAAAAGTGTGTGAGTTTTTGAGTACTCGCTCTTACTATCTTTTTTTCTCTTTTCCTCTGTCTCTGTTTCTGTGTCTGTGTCTGTCTCACTCTCCCTCTCACTCTCCCTCTCTCTCTCTTTCTCTCTGCCTCTCTCTTTACATATATATATATATATATATATATATATATATATATATATATATATATATATATATGAGGGTGTTCGAATGAAAATAAGTTTTAGCTGAACTAGTTGTCGCTAGATGCTTCTGTTTTTTTAATGCATTCAATTGACATGAAAATTACTAACTCTAGAATTTCCACAAAAACACTCTCGAATGGAAGAAGTAAAGATGTCATAAATGTTTTTAAAAAAGGAGAAGCATCTTCTAAATTCGAACGAAAAAGAAACAAAACAAAGAAAAAAATAATTTGTTCTGGTATAAAGATAGGAAGAGGAAAAATAATGTAAGATAAACAACAAAGAAAATGGAGAAACGAATACAAACAACATCAACATAAACAACAACCAGCAAATCGAACATTAAAGTTTTGTAAAGTCTGCTGACAACTTTTACTGACGGAGGCTTTTATTATATTTTCTAAAGAGGATTTTGGCGACATTTCGTTAACAAAAGTCAAGCACTCGTACACACAGAGCTAACAGACGCAGACGCAGCCGCCGTTTTCATAAGAAAAATACTGAATACATTTAATGCAGTTTTGCCTTTGCTTTTGCAGTTTTGCATATTTAATAATTACATTTTTTTGGCTTCCTGCGATGTTGTTATTCATTGCTGAGGCTAATTCATTACGAATTATGACATTTCAATGTGAGAAGGAAAGACACGAAA
Organism: Sepioteuthis lessoniana; assembly: GCA_963585895.1. Lineage (NCBI taxonomy): Eukaryota > Metazoa > Mollusca > Cephalopoda > Myopsida > Loliginidae > Sepioteuthis > Sepioteuthis lessoniana. The sequence continues at coordinate 93,373,803 of OY757909.1, forward strand.
ACTTTAAATTTCAAATTAAAAGCGGAAACCATATATTCTAATCATTATATGTTCAAAAATATCACGATGTACTACAAGAAGCTATAAGACGGAATGTTCAAGATTTTGTGACGTTTTTAATATGAATATAATATTTCTAGTCTTAATCTTTCGACAAAGACATTTGCAGCTCTGTTGACGTGATTTTGATATTTTTTTCTTTTAAGAAATTTTAATTTGTCTATGATTATTTCATGCCTTAAGGTTTGAGATTTGCGCAAATTGTACGTAAGCTCAGTCAGCTGGAGCTGTTGAATATGCTGACTGCAGCTCTGCAGAGGGGTAAGGATTCCTTTCATACGAATAAGACGCGAAACTGTATCTGATGCTTTGGTTCCACCTTCTTGGAACTTGGAGTATCTCTTCAATGACATTACTTTGATTTGCAATGATATTATCTATTTGGGTTCCTTCTATACGTCAAATAAAACTAGTGTCCTGGCTATGACATTTAAATGCATCTGATGGTTTTGGTTGGTTTGTATATAAGACATATTATATTGGTTGAGTTTTATGGGATCTCAAACTTTGTAGGTTATTTATTGTCAAATCTTCTTTATTCATATATATATATATATATATATATATATATGTGTGTGTGTGTGTGTGTGTGTGTGTGTGTGTGTGTGTGAGTGTGTGTGTAAGATTTGGCTTGGTTGAGTTTTATGGGATATCAACCATTTTAGGTCATTTAATGCCAAATTTGCTTGATACATATATATCAAATATTTAAGATTTGATTTTGTTGGTTTTTGTCTAATATCAACCCTTGCAGATTATTTAATACCAAACCCTCTTTACACGCATAAATATTAAATATATGATTTGTAAACACTTTTTGTTCATAACATTTTAAACAACCATGAGCAGATTTTTTGCACACAGTTAAATAATTTAAAGCATGTCTATTAAACAATAAATACTCTAGTAACTATTAATAATTTGTTTGCGCTGAGTTTGATGGATATCCATCAATTATTTGTAAGTAAATAGTTTGTAGGTAATTTTATTTTTAGATTATTTTGAACTAATTTGTTTGCACGCTCGTATTGCTATTGCTATCTAGCACTTTTAAATCTATACAATATTAATCTTTTCTTTGTATAAATTAAAGAGGTTGAAACTATTGATATTTAGAACTGATTATTTCTTTTAACATTACTCATTCTTTCACACATAGTTAAATCGTTCCAAGCATTGTTATGTAACCCTAACAATTCAATAAAATATCAGTCTTTCGTTTTCATTTAGAAAATATATCAAACAATTCTATTTCTAAAAATCTATGACGAATCATTAGTTTTCACCCGGTTTAAATGCCAAAGACTTTTATTTGACTATGTGGATAGGATCCTGTAAAGAACTACCGCTTCGGGTCGGAATAAACATAAGAGCGATGGCAATGAAGGTGTATACCATATTCTTCAAACCTGCATGACAGCAGCCTTGTTATCAGATTGGTTTATGTCATATCAGGACACTCGTTGGTATACGCTTTTCATCTGCTGCGATGCAGTAGGTGTATTCTTCAGCCACAGCCAACTGAACTGAAAATAAATTGTCATTTTAACAAAACAATATGTGAAACAATTTAACGGTGAGCAGAAATGAGATCTGGTTTATTTAAGTATTTTATTTACGAAATGTATTCATAAATCATATATAGTAGATATGTGCAGGATTTGGCATTTAATAACCTACAAACTTTGATATGCCAGACAAACAAACAAAAAGAATAATATAAATGGGACATAGTTTCGTGGCTTCAAGTTTCCTCTCGAATACAATTTATTCGAGTAGATTTTTACTTTCAAGTAAGAATTTCTATTTTATAAACATTTGTTTGTACAATAATATAGTTTCAAGTAAGAATTTTAATTTTATAAATTATTGTTTGAGCAGTTATATAGTCTCAAATAAGAATTTCTATTTTACAAATATTTATTTGTACAGTAATTTAGTTGCAAGTAAGAATATCTATGTTATAAATTATTTTTTGATCAGTTATATAGTCTCAAATAAGAATTTCTGTTTTATAAATATTTGTTTGTACAGTAATATAGTTTCAAGTAAGTCGCAATAATCCTTAGTCAACAATAATATAATCAAATAACTATGATAATAAAAACAATTAGAACATATTTATATGGTATCAAGTATTTCTATCTAATATGAAAACAATCAAAACAGATTTATTTGACTGATAGATGCGACCCTACCGTGTACTATCTCAGTTTGCAGGCGCTGGAGAACACACCAACTGCATCTCTGCAGGGGGTAAGACTCCCCCTTCGATGAGTTTCCAAGATATGCCTCTAAAAATTCTGATGGTGAGATTCCAGTAATGCTGGAACTTTGAGCAATGTAAAGTAATCTTTCATTGATATCGTTCCTATTTCCACTGTGGCCCGGAGTAGTAGCACCTGATAGAGTCCTATTCATGGGTCAAATAAAGCTAAATTGTGTACTTATGCTAAATTGAATTGTTTGAAGTCGAACTGTTTTGACATTTAAACAGCGTATGTATGCTAAACCGAACTGTTTATAAGTATAAAAATGGATTTGGAATTAAATAACAGACACATGTTGATGTGCCATTAAACTAAACCAAACCAAACCAAACCTATCGTGTACTACCACTCCAGATGAACATTGGTTTAATAGCAGTTAAGGACGATTCCACACTGCCTAGATCTCCAGACGTTGGGTCTCCCCATCAGATGCAGTTTCGTGTCATATTCAGGTCACCGTTGATATCACAGTGTATTTGTCATCATCTTTGACTTGATACCATTTTCCGCCTAATTCGCAATGTTTTGGTGATAATGGAAAAAAATCACTTTAACAAACAAAGCTACAGTTTGATTTGATCTGCTTTAGTTAATGCTGTATCAACCTTTGTGGGTTATTTAATGTCCACGCCATCCTTGTCGAAGAACAGAAGTTGCACTATTTAACCCATAACTGTGATGATAAGGGAGTTTAAACCTTTCCCAAGCACATTTGTCCAGAAGTGAATGTAATTGAGCAACTGGACTTTGAACTCGCTATCTAAAATGACTGTTCAGCTCGTTCGCCACTACGTCTTGAAGACACTCCTCCACCCAGACCTCTGGTATTGGGAATGAAGTTGAGCACGTGTAACTTAGTTGGCCTATGGTTAATATGTTGTCATAAATCGCTGAGTCTTAATGATACATTACTCACTAACAAATCAACACAATAACACTGAACAACTAATAAAACACTTTTGATATCGTTCTAGGTAGAAAATAAAAAGAGATAACAATTCTAATTAAAACCGTTTGATCAATTTAAAACTAAACTAAGTCATGTCAGTATTCAAGATTTTATTTAATCAAAAAATTATCTCAGCATATTCACTCTACGTCATATATTAAAATGACATTTTCTTTAAACAGCGTTGAATATCACGGAAAATGATGTCATTGCTGTGTACGCTTCTTATTGGTTGATTAACATCGCATTAATCAAGTAGAGATGGATATATTTTAAAGGCATACCTTTGAACTCAGTGACACTTTGCTTGACATCATGGGGAAGAAACAAGTTAAGACCACAGCAAAATGAAATATCGTTATTTGCAAATCTGCTATACAATTTCAATATAACAAATCGTATACGGTTCATCTGTAAACTAAATTCTGTAAAATAAAATAGAAATTTATATGTGACGACACAGGTGATATACAACTTAAGAAGAATACATTTTCTTCTCATATTTTGGTTAATTTGGGAAAATACTCAAATGAAGAGTTAAAGAAAGTATTCACATCTACAGTGAAAATAATATATTCTATAGAGATAACCTGAAATTCTTTTCAACGTGGAAGAAGTCACCTTTCTAAATTTTTCATACCAAAAAAAAAAAAACCCTTTGGAAATGCAAATGAGGAAAAGTATGTTAATTTTTCAAGAAATATTCTCTTGTCTATAGGAAAAAGTGTCAGACTTGAAAGCCGAATAATACGACCCTCGCAATGGTGGTGGCATTTTGGAGAACTTTGTTTTTCGTAGTACTGGTGCCCTTTCCAAAATTGATGGCATCGTGAAGAAGTAAAATGAGGCACATGAATCGAAGCAATATTTCAATCTTCAATCAAAAAGTTAGTTTTATTTTTATCAAAAATATCATGCAAGTATTTTTCTGTTTACAGAATTTCTAATAAAATTGTAGAATTCAGCAATAAATAAAACCTACTAATATCAATTTTGACGGCATAATGTAATGCGAAAAATAAGAAAAGCCATGTATCTTTGTGTAATAGAAAATTACCTATTTTTAAAATAATTATTATGAGTCTTCTCAATCTAACGCTTTATTATATAAAGTGGCTAAAAAATTATTATTTAGTCAATTTTAACGTTTATCAAAAAAAAGATACTCTAGGAAACAATATTATGACGAAAGGCAAAAACGAAAAAAGGACTTCTAACGCAGATAATATTTTTGCTTTCTTTATACAACAATATTTTGGGGAGATATCATTTTAAAAAAGCCGATACCGCTTTATATAATCGCTTTCCATTGTCTTTAGATTTTGTACATTGCTGTGAACATATTGAAACAAATCTCACAAAACATTATAGAGAAACTTGAGACTTAAAAGAAAAAGGCTTCGAATATATCTTCCAAACGGACAACGTTCCTAAGACAACGTTACTTCGAAACAGGAAAGCATTTTAAAAGCCATCATAAAGCCCTGATATCAATCAAATAAAAAATACTTGGAGAGAACTGAAAAAAAAAAGGAACCAGAAAAACTGTCTTATTTACAACGGTTCTGTCAGGATGAAGAGCTATAACATATGTCAGTGGTTTATCGCGGGAAGCTTGCAATCCAATATCCGAAGTATTTAACGAATGTAAAAGCCATGCTACTAAGTACTAATAATGTAAACTTTGGACCACTGAAAACGTGATGAGGTGAATAAAAGTTCAAAATAACTCATTATATCAATTATTATACTGACATTTCATATTTTTCAAATGAATTGGTGGCCCTAAATGACTTAAGATTAAACTTTTACGAGAATTGCACGTCAGGAATTGAAAAAAAAAACTGATTTTATATATATTTAACTAGGGTGAGTGGGAATATATAAACACACACACACACACACACACACACACACACACATATATATATATATATATATATATATATATATATATCAAGTGTTGCAGTGGTGTTGTGGTTAATGACACCAAATTTCGTAGTAAGAGAGTTCGAACTTCAGTCATGCAATAACGTTAACTTTCGGACAAATACCTTTGATTAAGATATGAACCTAGTTATTCTCCAGGGTAAATCTTCTTCCAAGAGTCCACGTAAGTTGACTTGTCATTAAACAAAGTAACAAAACCAAACTTTTATATAATTATATGAATAAAGTAAAGTCGGCGACCATGGTCGAGGTCGACCCAAGGGCTCCCTTTTCAATACCTACTAAACCGAGGTGTAGGCGAAGGTGCTTCTTCTTTCTCTGGATTGCTCCACTTTACCTTTCATCCTTACCTTGTGTTAAGCAAGGACATCAAGTTCTATTTTTTTGTGTCTTTGTTATGACTCGATCTGTGATTGAACTCCGGTCTCCTGGGCCATTGGTGAACACTCTGCCCACTTCTCGGCCGTATTTACAATCGAAATATTACGCCAAAAATGATTTATAATAAAATGAATTAATACAAATACCAGATAAAAAACAATCCTGATTAAAACTGATACATAAAGTGAGATATATTGCATTTACATTTATTCAAATAATTTTCATTTTTTAAAATGTCCGCATAGACTAAGACATTAGACTCTCTGTTCTAAAAGATATTCAATGAAAATGAATTAATACTCAAACAACTCTTTGAGATTATAAAAAGTAGTTTAGGCAAAGATCCATTCTCAGCAACTGTAATACTTAATATAATAAAAATATATTAAAACAAACAAACAAAAAAAAACAAACCTTTCAAATGTACGTGGCCACTTCTGTGAGAATAATTTATAAATTAAGAAATAGTATATGTCGTCTCTTCTGTTCGTGTTGTTTGGATCAATTAAGACAAAAAATAACAGAATAAATGAAAGTCATTATCTAAGATAAGTATGAGAAAAGTGTCCAAAATTGGATTGTCAGATGAGAAGCAGTTGAAAATCGAAATATTGGACCTAATAGCCGTTTAGTATAATTTGAATAAACCATTTCAAATTGTTACATTAAAACATTTGGTGATGCTATTTTTTCTTCTCAGTAGAATTGTAAGATTCATCTAAAAATATCAATTTTTTCCCAATGGACTCCTAAACATGGACACACCAGTGTTGGTCCACCAGCAAAGATGAATGAATGAGAGGGATGTATGGTGGGAGAGAGTCAAGGAACCCAGGGATTTCTTCAGTACAACTTAATGATATATATATATATATATATATATATATAAAATAGAAAAATACGCCCATAAGTGAATTTGGTTTTAGGTTCTTTTACTTTTGCGTGCGTTTCTAGAAGCTAATGATTGATTTTGGTGCTCTATTTTGCCTTTATAGTCGTACAATATTTGATAGGCTTTTGGTTCTTTTTAAATTCCAAGATTTGTGTCTGAATGTCATGTTGGTCTTAATTGTCCGTGATAACCTTTGGTTTCTGAAGATATTTTTTGTGTTTTTTTGTGTATGTATCTTTACAAGAATATATTCTCTGTGTTTGTGCGTGTGCATGAGTGTTCGTATCCCTGTATGTGTATATATTTTTTTTTAATTTTTGTTTTTTCCTTCATTTCTCTTCTTCGCCTTAATAACCTACGATAGTTGATATGTCGTAAAATGCAATCATTTATAAGGGGTTGGTTATGGGAATATATATTTCCACTGGTAAAAAATATCGAATTATAATACTTAGTGGATGTTAAACTACTTTTTTTTTATTTAACTGTACATAAACTTATTATACATAAGAAACAAACTATCTTTATTTAATAACTGAATATTCTGGATTCTTAAACAACACTTGAACGAACTAGTTTAAATTATAACAATGAATGGTATAATTTCTTTTCGAGACTATGCAGAGGAAATATGGAATAAATCAATATTGGAAGAAAATCATGGAATTCATTGACAAAGGAATTAATGACAAATGATTGACAAACACTTAGGGACAAATGATTGGCAAAAAATTGACAAGGAATTAATATTAAGAAATTGACAAAAAATGATACTTTTGTTATTTGACATCTTTGATTTTTTCAGACATAGATTTCTTTAATAAAAAGCTATATACTTTTAGAAGATGGTTTGATTTCATTTCTGTCTTTAATGGCATATCAGTCTTCGTGGGATGCCAGCATCGTGGAATGAAGAAGTTTATAGGTTTCTCGAGGTTATTAGTCCAAGAGTAAACGTAATATCGTGACTGGAGTTCAAACTTGCTTACTACAATATTCCAGTCCAACACATTAGCTCCTACCTCAGGGGTGCTAATGCTTTATCCAAATGGTTCTAACTTATATATGTATTTTTTGCGTTATGAAAGGCTAAATAAGACTGCTATCCTTGGAACAATCGCAACCTAGTCTCACATCTTTCTCCTGCGGTGATCTCGTTCCTCATTGAAGCCCCATGACTTACTGCCGATAAGAATAAGCTAATCAAATATGGATATGACTCTTTATGCTATATACGCGCGCTTCTCAAGTTTGTAACGAAGTTTGCCGATTGACTTTTGAACACCGAAGGCATATTACATAGACGAATATTATACATAAAGTGAACAAAGTTGGTGAGCGTTAGAGGAAGGCCTTATCCCTTTCCCTGTATCCTTGTTCCATACCTTATAAGGCTGAGTGTTAAGTAAGTAAGAATCAACAAACATCTTTTGAGTCTTTTCAACAACTGTTAATCAGTTCAATCTTGATTCTCTGTTAACAACTGTTGCAGTAGAAAGTCCTGTACATATTCCAAATATTTTGGGAAAATGAAAAATCTTCACGGGTTAACTCAAATATATTCCTCGTACAAAATTCGTTATGGCCCATTCAGCCAACTGCTTTTCTCCAGAGGGTTTAGCACCCACTAACGAGTGTCGGAGATATGACGCAAAACAATCTGATGGTGAGTTTCTACTAATATGGGAACTTTTGGGAATGCGGAGTACTCCTTCATTGTCATCGCTTCCAGGTCCAATCTGGCCCGGAGTGGTAGGAGCTGTTAGGGTCCTATCTCTGGGACAAATAGAACTAAACTGCGTACTTATGTTCAACTGAATTGCTTTGAATAGGACTGTTTTGACATTTAAAGTGTATACTTATGAAAAACTGAATCGGTTGAAATAGAACTGTTTTGACATTTGGACTGCGTACTTGTGCTGGGCTTAATTGTTTGAAATGGAACTTTTTTTTTTACATTGAAACTGTGTACTTAGGCTAATCTGAATTGGTTGAAATAGAACTGTTTTAACTTTTGATTTTGTATTAAAAAATATGATTATACAAAACCGAATTGTTTGAAATAGGATTGGTGGTTATCTGAAACTTGTAGACAAGTACCCCAACATCGGAAGCAGTGTCTCATCGACCAAAAATTACATCATCACGCAAATAGCAAAGGCATGGACAGCTATCGATAGGCTATCGATCATATGGAAGTCAGATCTGTCCGATTAATTAAAACATAGTTTTTCCAAGTAGCTCTCGTATCAATACTGCTATATGGATGCACCACGTGAACGCTGACTAAGCATGTGGAGAAAAAGCCTGACGGCAATTACATAACATTGCTACGAGTTCTGTTGAACAAGCCCTGGAGGCAACACCCACTAAGCCGTAGCTGTACGGCCACCAATCACCCATTACGAAAACCAGCCACATTAGACGAACCAGGCATGCGGGATACTGCTGGAGAAGTAAGGTCTAACTTATAAGTGATTTACTCCTGTGGACACCTTAACATCGACAAGCAAAGGTTGGATGACCAGCTAAAACCTATCTAGGGCAGGTCTGTGCCGATATGGGGTGTAGCCTGAAAGACCTGCTGGAAGCAATAGACGACACAGACGTGTGGCGAGAGAGGATTAAGGAACATATTTGAGTTAACTAGCAGCACGACATGATGACAATGATATGTATAAAAAAAGATTTAGCATTAAATAACCTACAATAGTTGATATGCCATAAAACCAAACCAAACCAAATCAAAACAAAATGTGATAGTGTTTGAATTTCAGTCAAATATGGAATAAATGTTTGAGTCGGTTTGTAATAGCGTTGCGTATCTTATTATTCCTATATGTTTATGCAGTTTTAGGTTGATTACAATTTAATAGATAAATAACCAATCAGAGACAGATGCTTATAAAAGAGTATATCTTAAACATTCATCATTGATCAGAGTTCAGATCCTGGATGATGCTATTGGGCTTTCACTTCTCGATTATATCTTTGGAAAAGACATGAATCGATCTCACCTTCTCTTAGCAATAAGAAGATAGTAGGGATGATTAAGTTCTTTACACTTTGTAAGCTAACCAATATTCGAAACGAACAACTCAGATTTCAAACCATAAATTTTGATTTGTGCCACATCTTTGCCATGGTGGATGAATACATACCAACTTTTAAAATATAGTTAAAAAAAAGCCCATCTCAATTTTTGTAAAAGTTTATCAATGAATTAAGTAATTAAATTTATGAATAGGAATATCTAAATGTTGATGTTTTGAAAATTATAATTGTCTGAAAACATTTTAATTTATTTTGACAAATGATTTAATTTTTGAGTAAATACCTAATTTCAATTGTACTTTTACAACACA
>OY757909.1:93386169-93441169 GCA_963585895.1 Sepioteuthis lessoniana
ATAAATCATCAGTCATTTGATTACACAAAATTAAATTTAAAAACAACTATATTTCACGCAATATAGCTTAGCATTAGGACACAGTTTAAATGTCAAAACAGTTCTATTTTACCTAAAGATAGGACCCTATCAGGTGATATTACTCTGGAACAGAAGAGATCTGGGAGGAATGGTGATGAAGCAGTACTCTGCATTCTAAAAACTCCAGATTGTTTTGTGTCATTTGCAGGACATTCGTTAGATGGGTTTTACTCTTCTGCAGAGGTGCAGTAGGTTTATTCTCAAGCTTAAGCCGACTGGGTCAGCTTAACTGATGATAATGCGTCAAATAGTTGTTTGTTCAAAAAGTACTGTCATATTGTAGCATAAACAACTTGAATTCTGTTATACCATATTATTTAAATTGTACTTGTATGGAAAATTGACATTATTAATTATTAGAATGTCCCTTTTTAACATTCTCCATCACTTTATGAATTATTTGATGTTCTTTGCAGATTATTTAAAAGGGTTGTTGAGAGAAGACTGTAATAAGCGGTGATTCCCAAAAAGGTGTAATATAATTAGGGAATCAGGTTTATTGTTTTAGTAGTAAGTTCTTTGTAAGCTAGATTCAGGGTCAATTAGAAGACATCGAAAAAAGACGGATAGTCATGAGAGATGGATAGATAGATAGATAGGCATGATGATAAAGGAGAAACGAATGAGAAAGTGAACGGTAGCTTTACGAATTCCAGATCATGATAGCAGCTGACACCAAAGTTCAAAATAGAAATGTATCTACAGCAAATTGCCAGCGGGCTGTGATTGGCTGAAAGAAACGGAAAGGAAACAGGCTTAGAGTGGACATGGGATACAAAACAGGAAAAGAAAGTTTAACACGAACCACCGTGAAGATGTGAAGACTGGACCCGAGGACTCGTGTAAAAGAACTACGACTGAAAACGAGAAGGATAATGTAAAAGTTTGTACATATCTCTCTGGCTCTGCTTCTTTTAATTTCTTTCTATCATCCGAAAGTGGTTGACTCATTTTTCGTACTCGATTTATCTCTTTTGGAAGACTACGAATGAAGGGTAGTAGCGATTAAACTTCATATCAAATAAACCAGCAGACGTGTTTTTTGTGTTCGTCACTTTTGCTCACGATGAGTTTACAACGGGTGCTCAACTAGAACTTAACGCGTAGTGCTACACAAATAGACAATTTAGAACCATGGTGTAGAATGTGTGTATGTGGTCCCATAGCGCTACAAGTGTCTACAGAGAACCATGGTGGTAAAAGCGTATATTTGGGATTGTACCTTTAGAGATGGATGAAAACAAATTTAAAAAATTCTTTTAGAATTTGATTTTCAAAGTTATATAACTTCTAATCATGAACATGAAAAAAGAAGAGAAACGTTTCTTTTTGCATTAATTCAATATTGGTAGCAGAGCCTCGCAAACAGTTACCAATATTCACAGAGAATGAGGTGAAGGATCAATTTGTGATCGGGTATTGAGGCGCTGGTTTCAGAAAATTTGTAGCGGGGATGTAAAACTTGAAGACCAAAAAGGTAGAAATGCATGTTCAGTTTAGTAAAGTCCGACCGGTGCTACTTTTTTGACGAACTCCAATATTAAATCATGAAAATTCTCGGTCAGATATTACCCAGATCATACAATAGAAGCTCACCAACTTGGGAAATGAAACTTTTCAACCACCACCATGTTCCTATGATAACACAATATCCGTCGACTATTTTCACTTTTTTTTACCAAACTAAAAACAAAAGCCTGTTCTTTATTAACCGATGACAGAAATGCATCAATGTTCAGGAATCATATTTTGACTAGATAAATACGGTTTAAATTCATTCATTCAAGAATAAAAGTTTATTGTAAGATCGGACAATATTTTCCAAACAACCCATTAATACTGAATGGCACCGTTCTTTAAAATAATTGTTTCACATTGACAATATAATGTATTTGCAATTATATATTAGTGTTAAAGTAACTGTATTCAATGTTACGTTTGGTTTCTACCACGCATTGGAAAGACGTAGTCATTTATAAGGGTTTAACTGGAAAGCTGGTTTGATTTCAGGAATTTAATTTCTTCTAAACAGGATTCTTCACCGAAGCTAAAGTGCCTTGTTCGTTTTATCACAAAGCCGAATGGAAAGATGGGTTCCTGTGTTTCTCAAGTTAATTGACGCAAAACAAAAAGAAAAAAAAAGAATAAAAATAAAACAACTTTGTCAGGATTTAAACTCAGATCACCGAGTTCATTTCATACGATGTTTAATGCTATGCTATGATGCTAATGTATAATACGTATTTTATTTTAAAAGATCAGGTTGATCGATTTAAAACGCCTCTATTACGTTCGTAGGTTTTAAACCAGGTGCGTTTTGTATGGATAGTATTTAAATATTCACACTAAATTTAATCAATAGATAAATTCAGTGGGCTGTAGTTAATTATGATCTTAAGCAAAATGAGTTGATTTTGAGTATCTAAATGAGGTTTTTTACTCTCTACTCTACTATTTATATTTATTAAACAAATAATTCTTAGACAGTAGTATCTGCATTATTTTTGTGAATACCTTGGCAAACACCCAGGTTCCTGTTTCCATCTCACTATCATTGTCTCTCACTGTATATATATATATATATATATATATATATATATATATATATATATATATATATATATATATGTATCGTTTTAGGCCCAAAGAAAAAAAGTGATATTTCAAAATGAGTAGGTCTACGAGGATTTGGGTTTTTTTTAGGATTTATTTATTTAGTTAGTTATTCTATACGTGTATGTTTCCAGCTTGATGCTTTCCTCAGAGAACATGTATGCCACAAGGCATTGTTAATGAGGTATTCAATGAGGCTTTAACTCACTTGTTACAGCCTTTTGTTCTCTCGATCTTCGAAAGAGTTTTGTTCTTCTCTACCGTGGTTGAAATTGATTCTTTTATTGTTTTTATAGTATTTTTGTCTTCCGTTTATCTTCCCGTTGTTTTCTTGATTATTCGAAATCAAGCTTTAGATAATAAGATTCCTTCATTCTTGATTTTCTTGAAAACGTTGAAGTGAAGGTTTATTAATCTCCAGCTTCTTGTGTTCATCTATTATCCCAGTTATAGATGAAACCTCGAGAATAAGTTCTACCACTAATCCCCGAGACCTTTCGTACAACTTCAAATTTGCTGAAAGTAGCTGTTCGAAGCTATTTAAATTCATTCATCATGCGACACGAAGTTAGAAGCAGCCACCTTGCTCAGTTCCTGCTACCTGTCTGACTTTCAAGTTTCGTCTTTGGCGCGTGTCGGTTAGAATCTTGGTCATTTGCTATGACTCCTCCAATTGGTAACTACCTCTTTTCCCGATTTGGGCATGAGACCATATTCAAGGTTGAATCCAAAAAAAAAAAAAAAAAAGGCGTGGTGGGCCGGTACCATTCCTGGCGTCCTCACATTATTTTGCTACAAGTGTCTTTATTTGGATTTTTATGCTTTTTTAAAGCTTTGGCGGTTTTATATCGCTATTTGTTTTCTTTTCCCTTTTCCTGTATGACCTTTCTTTGCATTGTTCCTAACTTTTATATTTACTTCATGTCATTCTCTTTTTCTATTCTGCTCCCACATTAATCTTACACTGTAAAGGAAGCAATTTTGATATTTTCATTAGCACCCACGAGGATATGCTGCATTTTAAATTCTTATTTACAAGGCAGATAACCAAGTAGTTAGAACCTCTTGATTTTAAATTTTGATCCAAAATATTTCCTATGCTTAATTTCGAGAAATTTTACCTTCTAGCGGTCGAAGCTATAAAAACGTCTATATCACGTTTCCCACACGGACCGTATGTTCTGTCACTTGCTTCTAATGTTTTTTTCTTTTTTTCCAGGAAAAAGCGATTTCTGAGAATGGGCACAACACAGATATTTTTTATTAATCGATTGCTAATCGAAAAGATGACATGACATTTCAATAATATGGCTCCGCCTCGTCTCGGAACAGAAGGATCAGATAAACCCCACTGAATGCCAACATATTTTTTTCTGATTGCCACTTTAGAAGGTAGGATTTAGTCTTTCCTTTTAGAAAGCGCGAACTTGCACGCGCATGCATTCAACTTATTTCCTATTTTTGATCATCACCAGAATTAATGTTAGTGTACCAAAAAACATTTATTCGTGTTGTTTTCTTTCCACGTTTCATCATTTACTGCGTCTTCATAGATCGTTTTGTTTTCCTTGGAAAAATATATTTCCATTACGTCGAATCCGTGATTTGGGCCCCGCTGTCAAAACGTTAGTATTGAAAATTTATGATTTTTCCCTGTCTCCTTAGCAAGTGCCTGCTTTCTTTTTCCCCAATGGACCAGCTTTGCGAAGGAAACAGACCAAGAGTGAAAAACTCTTGACAAAAATATATCTAGCAACCATAAAATTGAGTTGGGTATTTACTAAGTGGTAGGCTATTATAAAGAAAGAGGAGAAAAAGGGAATGACCACTAAGAAGTGTTGCAAGTTTAAATGAAAACGAAAAATCGGGCTTCGTATTTTTATATCCAATCTCAGTAACGTTGATTGCGTTAGTGAATGAAAACGAATACAAAAAACAGCTGCTCAAAGAGACATGAACAAGGAACACAAAAACGACAACGAGTTGAAGAATTCAAGATGAAGAAGGAAGAAAACTTAGTTGCTCCCGTGAAAAAAATACAGTGTGATTAGCATTTTCAAGCAAAGAAAGAACTCGTGGTTATCATATTTACCAACCCCTCCGCTCGGGCAGGATATGACACAAGGTCAATTTCTAAGGCTGAAGAACTCAGCCTATCCTACTATTTACCCATTGCTGGAGGGAGAATAATTGGATTCATACCTTTTCAAAGGGTACTAGTGCTATGTGAAATGCAATCAATCTCGTCCAGAATTTGAAGTCGTGTCGTCGTGTCCATTTCCTACGACGATAACCATTACACCACGATCACCTCCAAAGAAGTTGGTTGGTTTGTTAGGTTTTATGGCATATAAACCTTTGTAGATTATTTAACGCCAAATCCATTTTTATGTAAATAATCTGTTCTATTTAAAACAATTCAGTTAAGCATAAGTAGACAGTTTAATTGTCAGAAACACTTATATTTCAAACTATTCAAGCAGTTATATGTAACAATTCAGTTAAGACGAAAAACAGTTCTATTTCAAATTATTCAGTTAAGCACAAGCACGCAGTTTAAATGTAAGTACAGTTTAATTATCAAAAAACATTTGTATTTCAAGCTATTCAGTTTACTCAAAGTATTCAGGTTAGCATAAGTATGCTGTTAGTTCTATTTAACCCATAGATAGGGCCCTATCAGGTGCTACTACTCCGGGCCAGAGTGGACCTGGGAGTGATGGTAATGAAGGGGTACACTGCATTCCCCAAAGCTCCAGCACTGCTGGAACCTCATCATCATATTGTTTAGTTTAATATACAGGACACTCGTGGGGGGGGGGGCTTACCCCTCTGCAGGGAAGTAGTCAGTTTATTCTACAGCCCCAGCCGGTTGGGCAAACCTCCAAAGAACTCGTGGTTATTGTCGGAAAAAATTGATACGGCAACGCAAGTTCAAATCCTGGACAAAGTTGTTTGGATTTCACTTAAAGTTAATACCGTGTGGAAAAGTATGATTCCTCCATCAATTGTTAAATAGTTGAGAAAAGTAGTTCTTTAACCTTGGTATGGCAACCGGCCTAGAAGAAGGAAAACTCTGAATTCAATCTAGTTGTACACCGTCTAAAAATTTTCTACGAAGATGGTTTTAGCATTATATAAGGTACGAAGGTTTATAGGCCAATGAAAAAGAAACTAAAGTAATCAATAAGTTGAAGGTTTAGGCAATAGAAAACATTGTTTACTGTTGTAACCTTTTCAAGGAAATCATGGTGACGGATCCTTTCATGGCCAAAAAGAAATGTCAACATTACCTGCACCAGGAACTTTTACTTTACCAGAGATTCAGTGGGTTTTCATTCTATGGCATTATCTTTTCCTCTCAAACTCCTTGTGTCAAATACGTTTATCCTATTTGTTATCTTGCTTATTTTACTAAGACGTGCTTCTGTGCATACATCACACATTCTTTTGTAAATTTCCCATAACTTGCACTTCTCAGGCATAAAACTAATGATAACAGTTTTCTTTCAAGCAGAGTGCGGTGTTATGTTTTACTCTATTTTTAATAGTTTCAAGACAAATATTTTTGTGAGATTAAAATAGGTTTTACTTTAAGACCATTCCAAACAATGCAGAGTTTATTTATATGTAAGAACATTCCGAAAAGGATTATTTTCTTTTTCCAAAATGGTCTACTTTATTTATTGAATGACCCTCGTATATGTAGATATATTTATGACACACACACACAAACACATACACTTTTATATATATATATATATATATATATATATATATATATATATATATATATATATATATATCGGTTATCCAACAATTTCTTACATAATGCAGATTTTTATATTGCACTTGTGCGTAGTATGTCCCTCCACCAACGAGTGTCTTAGGGTATATACTTAACCCTCTGATATTGAATCTCAAGTCGAGGAATTTTGGGAATGTGGAGTACTGTGACAATATCATTACTCCCAGGTCCACTCCGAGCCGAAAATGTAGTACTTGTTAGACATCGCTGAATTGGTAAAAAAAAAAACTGTTCAGTTATTTATAAAGCATTAGTTGGATGGTTTCTTTGTCTAATGGCATATCAACCTTTGAAGGTCATTTAATACCAAAGCCATTCTACTAGAAGAACAGTATTGGTACTTTTTAACCCATAGCAAGGAGGATAAGGAGGTTCATGCCTTTCTAAAGGGTATTTGCCCGAAAGTGAACTTAATAGGGCGACTGGAATACGAACTTGCTTATTACGATTCCGCAGTCCATCGTTTTAACCATTATACCACGAGGACACCCCCTTATAAAGGATTAGTGTTAATTTTTTGAAACAAACCAGCTGTGAGCAACTGTTTTTATATTGGATCGGAATACTTGATAAATTGAATTACTTGTGTTAAACAACAATACTTGAAAGCATTTAACTGCCTGCAAAAAATGATTAGAATCAGATTGTATTATGAGTGTTGGATAACAATAATTGAAAACATCTGAAAGTGCACAAACAAATTAGCTGTGGCTCGTTTAAAAGAATCTTACCTACCTTCACTTCAAATCCAAATATATATGACAGAGTTAGTGACCGTCGTTGAGGGCAACTCGAAGGCTCCTTTTTTCATTAGCTACTTCACCGAGCTGTAGTGGCAGGTGCAACTCCTTACCCTGGATTGCTCCACTTTATCGTTGATCCCGATCTTATAATGCTGAGTGTTAGGCAAGGAGTCATCAAATACCATTTTTTTTAGTCTTTGGTATGATTACCACTGAGATTGAAGCCCGGTCTCCCGTGTCATTGGAAAACAGTCAGCTCATTAGGCTATATATATATATATATATATATAACAAGATTTGGCTTTAAATGATACACAGGCGTTGATACGCCATTAAAAAAACCTGACATTAATGATATATCAGCCTTCCTTTATCTAGAGATGCTAAAGCCGTCCTTGAAAAAGAACAAAATTGGCACTATCTGGAGGAATAAGATTACTCATACCTTTATTTTTAGGTTATATTCTATACGTATACAGGTTATATTCAAATAACAGATTTTCAGAGCCACCTACGACGATGTTAACTACGACGATACTAGGACCCCCGTATGTCCTCTTTGTATTGGTATTCTTTTAACTGTAACATAATTCAGCTTACTGTAAAACTGTGGGCCATGTTGAATATTCGAAATGACACATTATTTTACAATAACAATTTGTGACTCTTCTGTTTTTGAATACGAAACCTGTATACTTCCTGGTACAATTTCCTGAGTGTAATCACACGAGGTAGTGTAAGATGCCAACGGGTCTATAAACATATCTTGCATGCAGCCGCTTCCCCCTACAAACCCGCTGTATCACGTCCGTCTTCGAAATCTCAATTTCTCTTCTGAGGTTCAAAACTCCACTCACAAATTTTCAAATTCTACAATTTTTATATATGATCTATTTTGATTACTTACTGTATCCTCCGACACCTTAGGTGTAAGGTCATTTAACTAAGCCACTGCATCATACTTTTAAAATCATCACATGTGTCACAAACCCTTATTTCCCCACGCCGGTTGACAAGCCTCGATTCGTTTATTATCCATGTCTTGTCTTTCCCAACGTTATTTTGACGTTAGGTGTGCACGCGTATGACCTTTGCGAAGAACTACACTTACATTCAAAGCTCATAGCTAACTTACAATATCACCAAATAAATAAAATAACTAATATAGTTAATTAATCACCGTAATCTTTTTACATTACGAACTTTTTACGTTTGTGCACATACTTTTAAGGAGGACTTTTTATTATCGTAGGAGAAAATTTGTTTTTAAGAGAAAAAAACATGAAAATTCAGGAATTAAGTTTCCTGTGAATATATGCATTCTTCATGTAAGTTCTTACCACGTTGTGAGTCGACAAAAATAAATAAATGAATAAATAAATAAATAAAAATCATGTTGACGTGAAAATAAAAACTAATATTCAGATTGCATTTTTTTTTCAGGATGAACATCAGTTGAGATTCATACTTCCGTTATCCTTATCTTAAGCCTCCTGGTTATTAGATCCGGATCCGGACCCGGATAGAGAGTCTCTCTCTATCTGTCTTTTTGAAGGCAGGTGTAAAAGATGAAACATCATAGTTCGTACATCAAACAAGAAATTATATTTTGGTTTTATGTTGGAACCCAAGAGAATTACCTTGTTTAATTATTTAATGTGCACATTACACAGGTATATGATGAAATCACTTATTCTCGTGATTATATATTCACTCCACCTAAAATTCTAACAGGTAAAATTTTAAGACGATAATCAGTGTGGTAATTTAGCTCAAACATTGTTTTACGTTGCTTATTTGCATGAAAAGCTGATTGCATCTTTGTGTCATATATTCCCTTGTTAACAACAAAGTTGAGGATCGACTACACAATGTTGGAAAGTAGTAAATATCTTCTGAGGAGATGGGTTGAAAATAATTGGCTTTCAAGGCTGTATTTGAAAGAAGGAAAAATCTAGAATGTTTCCTTTTCGATGTCGATAATCCAACAAACATCACATTATTTTGAAAGTTCGAACAGTGAAACTGTTTGGCTTTCTGTCGTCGCAAGGACCATCCCTTTCACGTTACATGATCTGCATTTCGTTGTCCAATCGGAAAAAAAGTTTATATCGCGCGTTATGCACTCACGGTCAACGCCTGTCATTTAGGATCTTCTGTTGTCTTCCAAGATTTCTGCAAATGTAGCTATTAACTTCTCCCTCCGAGACAATGATATATATATATATATATATATATATATATATATATATATATATATATATATATAATCATTTTACATAATAGGTTTGGTATATTTCATACTTACTGATGCTCACAGCTCACGCACAAAGGTGTAGTTTGCTGAAAGGCAAATGTCATTCGTTGCTTCATGTCAAGTAAGAAATTCCTGTTAAAATAGCTGACTGGGGTTTAGTTTGCTTTGGGTTTATGGCACATCAACTATTCTTGGTTATTTATGCCAAATCCATCTTTATACATATAGACAGTTCTATTTAAAATAATTCAGTTTATTAGAAGTATAGTCTTTTGGTTACACACAATTAAATGTCAAAACAGTTCTATTTCAAACAGATCAGTTTAGGATAAATACATAGTTTAGTTCTATTTAACACAGAGAGGATCCTATCCGGTGCTATCACACTGAGCCAGAGTGGACCTGGAAGTGATGGTAATGAAGGGGTACTCCGCATTCCCCGAAGCTCCAGCATTGCTTAAACCTCCCCATCAGATTGTTTACTGTCATAACAGGACACTCATCGGGGTTTTAACCCTCTTCAGAGGAGGTGCCCGTGGTGTTCCGGTTATCATCGTAGGAAATGGACACAGCAATACGAGTTCAAATCCTGAACGAGACTGATTGCATTTCACTAAGCACTAACCCCTGGGGAGAGGTATGAATCCAATTATTCTCCCTCCAGCTATGGGCATTGAGTAGGGCAGACTTGGTTCTTCAGCCTTGATGAGGCAACCAATCAAGGAGAAGGAAATCTTTGAAGTCAAATCTGTTAAACTCTGCTTAAAAATTGACCTTGTGTCATATCCTGCCCGAGCAGGGGGGTTGGTAAATAGGATTAACCCTCTTCAGAAAAGCAGTCAGTGTATTCTAAAGCCTCAGCCAATTGGGCAAGCTGGGGTTTGGTTTCTTTGTTTAATGGGATATCAACATTCGAGGCTCATTTAATGCAGAAGACATCCTTATAGAAGAATAGCTACTGTTACTATTTAATTCATAGCTTGAAAGATATGGGGTTCATCCCTTCCCAAGGTAATTAGTCGAAAAGTGAACGTAATAACAAGCGTTGGAACACACAAGAAGTTGATTCATGCCTAGAGTACAAATAGAAATGAGTAGATTCAAATGTAATTATATTTGCCATTTCATTTTCTGTTGAGATAGATTTTATGTAATCTTGTAATCGCACTCATGAGTATCGTTTACAATTAAAACAGTGACAGAGAGACAGAAATAATGAGGCAGACAGGCAGGGTACTACTTTACAAGGTCTTCTTTTTTGTATTGTGTGGTATTTTTTCCTTTTTAGAACTGAAGTAAATTTCTGTTGATTTTTGTTTGGTATCAGTTTCTTTAATTAATGTCATATCAATATTCGTGGGGTATTGTTATGTCCTCAGAAAAAAGGCATAAATAAGACAACCGGCTCACTGGTCCAGTAGGTAGAGTGTTCGCCAAATGGTCCGGGAGACCTGGGTTCAATCCCAGGTTGAGTCATAGCAAAAACTTTAAAAATGGTACTCGATACCTCTTTGCTTAACACTTAGCAATATAAGGTACATATCAAGGGTAAAGTGGAGTAATCCAGGGAAAAGAGTAGTGCCCTCCCCTACACCTCGGTGTTGTAGCTATTGAAAAGGGAGCCTTCTGGTCACCCTTGACAATGGTCGCCAACTTTACTTTTTACTTATTACTATAAAACAAGTAATACAATTTCACCAGTGTAGATCTTGCTACTTAATTCCAGATTGGATTACAGTCATATATTATATTCTTATTGGTATACTTCATTTTGTATCGAAAATAGGGTTCTTATAACAATAGTTATTTAAAGCCAAAGCCACTCTTGTAGAAAAAAAAGTAGTGGTGAAATTCTTATTATAGTTGTGTTTTTAAATTTTCTATGGGCATTAGTCCAATAGTGAACACAGTTCGAACTCTTTTACAACGATGTTGCAGTCTATTACGTTAGACACTACAACATTGGGAATTCCCATAATTTATTTTGAACAAGGTTTTTACCTACACAACACTGGCTTATACTTTTGTGAGCAGAAATACTGATGGAAATTATTCTTAGGTAAAAAAGAAGAATGAAAATTACGCGTTTATGTTGGTTTTAGCGGGGACATCTAAAAATATTTACGTTAAATCTTGAGAGGTTCTAGCCGGAGAAGATGGTTTTGCATATGCATGTACAACTTTTTTTTTTCAGTTAAAACCTTATTGCATAAATAAATGTTTCATGCAAGGTATACATTAACGACAAAAAAACATTCGCTAATGTTCAAGTATGAAACAAAGCACGTATATAAAAATGCATACTGAACATCACATCACATAAGATGAGAGGGTGTCCCCGCGGTGTAGTGGTTAACGTATTGGTTAGCGATATCGTATTAAGCGATTTCGACGTCATGTGGCTTCATTACATTCACTTTCTGATCTATACTCATATTATACACACTAATACACAGACATAATCGGACAGATATACATACTCACGTGTGTGCAGATATGTACACATAGATACAAACACTCATATTGGGAAATGCACACCAAACCGCACACAAATATATACACACGCTGACATACATTTGTATACACACGTATAAACACACACACACACACTCACACACACATGCATACTCACACACACTACATATACAGATTCACCCAATCATCAAGTTAGGATCGAATTTTATATGCACATATCGTTCTGTCATACGTTTGTTCTTTGAAAAAGCTAAAAACGAAAAGAAACAAACTGACCTAGTACCGGTGATCTAGGTCATGTGAGACTGGTAAGTAGATTGCCGCAATGTTAGACGTGACCATGTGTACGGCCATTTGGCCACCTCGTCAGACTGTCCATGTATTGAATTAAATTTGGTGTGATTTTAAGGCACATCAAACATTGTAGGTTATTAATGCCAAATCGATTTTCATACATATAAACAGTTCTATTTGAAACAATTCTGTTTAATATTACTGTAGTTTTTCGTTTACTCACCGTTAAATGTAAAAAGTTCTATTTCCAACAATTCGGTTTTGCAGAAGTAAATAGCTTCAATGTCAAAAACAGTTGTTTTTTTCGAACAATTCGTTTTGGCGTGAGTATACAGTTTAATGGTAAAAACAGTTCTATTCTGAATAATTCAGTTTATTATAAGTACACATTTTCATACGTTCAAAGTCAAAAAAAGCGTTTTTTAACAATTCAGTTTAGCATCGGAACATAGTTTATCTCTATTTGACCCATAGATAGGTCCCTATCAGATGCTACTTCTCCGAGCCAGAATATATTTGGGAGCGATGGCAATGAATTGCTACTCTGCATTCCCCAAAACTCCAGCATTGCTGGAATTTCACCAGATTGTTTATTGCCATATCCTGGAAACTCGATGGGGTGGGTCTTACTTCTCTACAGAGAAGCAGTCGGTGTATTCTACAGCTCAAGCCATCTGGTGGTCGCGTATTGAATGGTAAAACAAAACGTATGTAATTAATTAATAAGCAAGAACATTTTGGGGGTGGTATTGACATCATGGTTAGAGAACAAACTGCATTCTTTAATCTTAATATGGCCACCTGTTAAGGAAAAATAGAAAAACTGAATTCAAATCAGTGAAAATCCGTTTAAAGATTGATTTTGTATCAAATCCTTATCGGTCAGTGGGGTTGGTAAAAAATGGAATCATACGCAGACACTGAACTAAGATTCTACATTTAGTAAATAACTCATTAAGGGGCGTTGTCACTAGTTACGAGGTCCGCACGATAAGTTTCCAGACTTTTTTCGTATCAGCATTTACAATTGTCGTAGACTCTTGAGGATTCCCTATGTTATTGCTATAGATCTTATAAGAGGACTGACCAATTCTCAAGATTTCAGGTTCAAAGGAACAGCTACATCAGGAATTGGAATACACCCTACGAATGCCTGATTGTCACAGCTGGTGAATTTCAAGAATGCAATCTGACATTTTAGAAGAACGATATGCAATAAAATTGTGTTTTAAACTGGGAAAAATGCCACAGAAACGTATGGAATGCTTCAGACTGCTTTTCGACCATCTTGCATGATTCTAGCATCAATTTTTGAGTGGCTTAAGATATTCAAGGAAGGCAAGGAGTCTGTGAGAGATAATGAGAGGTGTGGCAGAAGTAAGGAAGTCAATACACCAGAGTTGATAGGCCAAAGGGTTAGGGTTAGGGTTACTATGTTGAGGTTTTAAGGAAGTTCAGGAAGAGATTCCTAGGGAAGAGGTCAGCACTCTTCAAATCGGGTCAGTGACATTTCCACCAGGACAATGCACCAGACCACAACTCCATCCTTGTCCCTGATTCTTTGACTAAGATGGGCATCAAGACAGTTCCTCACCCTCTATAGTCCAGACCTTGCTCCCTGTGACTTTTGATTATTCCCTAAGCTCAGAGGCTGTCGTTATGAGACAATTGGGGAGATGAAAGAGGCTGTGACGAAGGTCATTGGCACGCTCACACAAGTGGACTTCAATGGGGCCTTCCAGAAGTTGTTGGAACGGTACAAGTGCATTGCAGCCGGAGGAGATTACTTCGAAGGGGACTAGAGTTTCATGGGTATACTATCAATAAAAGAGCCCGTACGAAAAAAGTCTGGAAACTTATCGTATGCACCTCGTATATATCTTAAAAAGATGTATGGATTAATTAGCAGCTCCTTTTCTTAGAAGTATGTGGAACGTTGTATTGGGCCTGGAGCAACAGCAGCAGCCTCTCTTTAACTTCTCTCTCATTTCACTCATTTTCTATTTTCTTTCTCTTTCTCTATCTCTCCCCCTTTTTAGACATACGTATCTATCTATTTATCGATCGACAGACAGACAGTTTGTAATTTATATGATAGAATAGCTTAGACAAAATGCCAACGATGCTTGGTGACGATCAGTTTCTATTCTGTGCGTTGATTAGATAAAAAGTTTCCCAAATAGTGGGTATCCTTTCCCATAGTGTTATTTGAGGTATGATGGAAAGGGTGATTTAAATTGGGTGACATTCTGAACTGGTAGAATCTAGTTTATATTGTGTGGTACTTTACGTGACTAAATTATCTTTGATTTATCACTTCATCCATTGCGAGTTTTTGACACCGACTTTAGCTATTAGTCTTTCATTTGAATCTGAATGACATCAGGTCTCTTCAGGTCTCTTGGATTCCCCTGAATATTGTAGTCTACTATAACAATGCTGTGATCTGGATGGTCTTGATTGATCTTCTGCCTAACAATCTGTCCAGTCTTTTGTAGACTTTTAGAGACTGTTCCAAGTAAACCAACTACCATTGGAATCCCTGTCACTCCCACAATTTTTTCTCTTAACACAGGAATTCTGGCCGGGATGATGTGATTCGTTTTCATCTCAAAATTTCAGACAAGTTTATGCCTCTTATTCTCCAGAAAGTATTTTGACTTGTGCATATGCAATTTTGTAGTATGGTCAATTTTAATTCGTTGCACAGTTCCGAGTGCATCCCTTTCTCATCAGCTTGTGGCAAGGTTTCTACTAATTTTGTGATTGTTCACCCTTCACTTATAATGTAATTAAACGTTGAATCTCGGTCTCTAATTAACTTACACTTGATATTCTATTGCGTTTTATCAATTTTCGCTTTAATAGAATTGTTCTTTTTGACATTGTTTTGTGCTTCTATTAGAAATGATTCAATCCCTTTCATGAGATTTGCCTTTTTTAGCCATGTCCTCGTCTTCTCGCGTTCACTCTTTTTTCCAGTTTTTCTTGTTTTGTTTTTTTACCGTTTACGCTTATGTCGCCAACGCTGTTACTGGCTCTATAATAATTATTACTTTGTTCTTTTTAATGCTGTCCTCGCGTCTTTCTATTGATGCAATCCCACAAATCTCAATGTTGGTTTGTCGTATTTCTCCTTTTCTTGACATTTATTTTCTAAGTCATCTCACGGATATATGACCTTGTGCATTGTCCTCAATTTCCATGTTTTTTGCTCTATTTGCCCGAGTTCTTGGTTGTCCATCTTAAGAATAATCCGGGGTATCTTACAAGAGGGGGGATGTCCAGTCGTTTATTTCTTTGATGAAATATCTGCTGCAGAACTTGGTTTCAATAAGTTTCCTTGTTCGTCAAAGGCACTTTTATATTTACTTTCATCTCCCTTTGATGGTGTCCGTTTCAAAAATTCCCACGGCAGTTTCTGTTTAGTCACTTTTCATTATCAGTATGGCACATTTTTTATGCCAAATCCCATTTCTATATCCAGGCTGAATATCATTATTGTTTGAATAATGGTTTCTTTTTTTTTTC
Source organism: Sepioteuthis lessoniana (assembly GCA_963585895.1). Taxonomy (NCBI): domain Eukaryota; kingdom Metazoa; phylum Mollusca; class Cephalopoda; order Myopsida; family Loliginidae; genus Sepioteuthis; species Sepioteuthis lessoniana. The sequence continues at coordinate 93,401,972 of OY757909.1, forward strand.
TCCAATAATATTGTTATTATCCACGTACATAATGTGGTTGTCTCGTGATATATTTCTTGCCGCCTGTCCATTCTGCGATAATATGATTGTGTGACATCATTTTTATAGCAAACAGCAGTTGAGAGAATGGATTTTTTTCTCTTCTAGGGTTAGTTCTTCTGATACCGATTCCACTTTTCAGATGTCTATTGGTATTCTGATGAAGTTTATGAATTTATCGTACATTTTGTGCATTTTCATTTAAATAATTTTGCGAACCACTCGTAATCAGTCCATGATATGTCAACATATTTACGCCTTATTTTAACCTACTTGAACATGCACTGATTGATATATAGTTGGTCATCTGTTCCTCTGGTACCATTATGGCACCCTTTATGTTTCCCCGAAAAGAGTCTATAATATACAAGTGATGAATATTATTCATTTGAGAGTTTTTCAGACCAGCGTTAGCTGATGCTTTGCCACTGGAGTTCAAGTGACAGTCCTTCACTTCTTTCAGAGTTTTTCACACCAGCGTTAGCTGATAGTTTCTCAGTGGAGTTCTAGTGACAGCAAGTCTCCTCAAGTTTCAAGGACTCTTCTTAGTATTCTGGCCGATCTTAAAAATGCTGTAATCTGGATGGTCTCTTCTAGTCCTCTTATCTTCAAATATTAAAGTCCCTTTACCAATCCTTTGAGGATTGTTACAAATGCTCCAACCACAATTGGTTTCACCATCACTTTCCGGTACCGTACATTTTTTTTTATTTCTCTGGCAAAGTCTAGATATTTATCTTTCTTTTCGCTTTCTTTCATCTTTATTCTGTTTTTCCACCGGGACGGCAAAGTCCACTATTCGGTAGGTTCTTTCTTTTTTTCTATTGTTGACTATCTCAAGGTCTGGTCGTTTGGCCGAGATTAGGAGATCCGTTTGTATTTCAAAGTCTCAGAGAACAATAGATTCCGGGCTGTGCTTATACAATTTGTTTATATGGTTAAATTTTAAGTTTTTGAACTATTCCCAGTGGATTACTTTTCCCACTCAGTCGTGTCTAGTCTTATACTGTTTGCACTAATTTATTGTGTTCGCTTATTGCATGATTGATCGGTTCGTCTCTACCATTACACAACCTACATCTACTATTTTGTTGTGTCTTATCTATTTTTGCATTTTTGTTCGGTCCTTTGTGCGTTGTTTTGTGCTACTACTAGAAGTTATTCAGTTTCTCTCTTAAGGTTTTTCGTTTTTAGTCATTTCCAAGTCTTCTTGTGTGAGATTATGCTTGTTTCTCGCTTGAAATGTCTATATAATTACTTTTCTTTCTCTCTTTGATTTCTAGTTATTGTTTGCCTTATCAGCCTTTCTTTTATCTTTTTTCATGTAATCTTCGAGTCGCTTGATCGGTGTTTTGATGCACTCTTCAATTCTGGCAATCCTCTTCCTGCTTCCTTTCTTGGCACATATAGCCTCTGGAATGTTAGCCTTAGTGCATCGTCATGAATTTTATTTGTTGAAGTTCTTTCACCGTCCACTTCAATATGATCCCAAGTTTCTTACGAGGCGGGCAGTCAGAGTGTTTATCCTTTTGATGAGATTTCTGCTATATAGTTTAATTTCGAGTTGTTTTCTTGTTCTCTTGGAATACTCGTTATAATATTTTTTCTTTCATCTCCACTTGTTTGATGGTGTCCCAAGTATTTGTGAGCTTCCTTTTCTCTGAAAGTTCTGATTTGTCTTGGTTTGGTTAGTCTGTTCTCTCCGTCATTTGCAGTTTTCCGCTTCTCATTATTAGGATGGCGCTTTTTTCTATGCCAGATTCCATCCTTATATCCTGCTAATATATCCTTACTGCTTGTACAAGGGTCTTCAATTCTTTTTCACTTTTAGCAAAGAGTTTGAGGTCGACAATGTACATTAGTTGGTTGCTTTTGGGGCGATTTATGAAGTTTGTATACGACAGTGCATTTCATAAATGTGTGATTTAGCAGCATAAGCGCTATTACAAAAAGTAATGGTGATAGAGCATCTCTCAGGAATATTCCTAACTGGATTCTTACCTTAGCAAAGCTTTTTCTCCTGCTTTCACTGTAAAATAAATCGCGACTTCGATTGATTGTTTTAATAGTCGATCACAGGACGGAGGAAAAGAAAGGGACATAAATGAGAAAGAAAATCGAGGCAAACTAAGAGACAAAGAGAGAGGAAGGCTATGCTGGGGAAACAAATCGGAAGGTCTAGGTCGGGATAGCAGCGGACGTCCGGGTTAAAAATAGAAATGTATCAGCGGTAAATCAGCGACGAGTTCTGATTGGCTGGAAGAAACTAAAACGGAAAAGACGTCAGAGATGTAGATGCAGCATAAAAAACCGGAAAAGTGACATTTGGATGCTAGACACGTTGATGTGAAAACGGCCGAAAATTACAGTCTCCATTTTAGGATGAACTACGTGAAGGGTCTCACTCCTGATGCGAAGGTGTGAAGATATAACCTCGTGCAAGAGCGTGCAAAACTACAACCGGAAACAGGAAAGGTAATATAAAGCTCTATGCTTGCTCTCTCTCTTTCTCTCTCCTCACAACGTTTTATTTCTTAAAGTAGTCGACTCATTTTCACACACTATTTCTCTTTTCTCGACGACTACTAAAAGATGTAGTAGGGAATTGATATTTGTGTCAAGGAACTAATGGAGGTTACCGCGTGGGTCTGACTGACAGTTAAGGTGTAGTACTATATTAATAGACCCGTTAGAACCGTGATGGTACAAATGTCTATGTTGTGCCGTAGCATAACAAGGATCAACCAAGAATCATGGTGGTGCAAGCGTCTATGTAGTGTAATAGTAGTACACACGTCCATTTGAGAGCTGTAATGTTAGATCATTTCCACTCTCCAGTTTTTTATGGTTTTCTCGATAACCTTTATGATTTCGTCGGATATCTTGAACATTTTGAGGCAGTCGATTATCCAGCTTTACAGAACTATATATTATACCTTTTTGTATTCAGTCCACGTCATAGCTACATTTTTAGTCTTGTTTTGCTCTCATTGAAGATGTGTTGATAAATGTGGTAGATCTCCTGCACCGTTTGTTTCTTTGCAACATCCTTTCTGTTCTTAGGGTAAACAGTCCGCGGCTTATTAGTGAATAGTAAAACTTCTACCTGATTTCTGCCGTTAGTATTTTGCACACCATAGATAGGCACGTTATGGGTCTGTAGTTGTTAAGGGCAGTTCATTTTTTGGGGGCGGGGTTCCTTTTGGATCAGGGTGGTCGTTACTTTAGTCATATTTTCTGGTATGACTGTTTCTTTTAAGCATCCATTGATTTCGGTAACTAATCTGTTGTGGATGGAAGTGAATTTTTGAAGCCAGTATCTTTATACGCCCTCATGGCCTGGTGTTTTCCAACTTGGTACTTTTTGAGAGTTGTATTGAATGAATCGAGATGTATTTTTGCCTTAGGGCCTACTTTGAATCCTTCTAACTCTTTTTTTTTTCATGTTGTGTATCTATTTGGCTTTTTTGTTATGTTTTCTTTGTTCCCATTTTTTCTACAGAATTGAATTGTTTCCTTGTCATTCGGTACTTTGTATATCTTCATGCATTCTTCCCCGATTTGCAGGTTGAATTTCCTTTCGTTATTTTGGAATTACCTGTTTTATCTGTATGGTTCTATCCTGTCTCGATATCTTTTTATTCTCCCTTATTTCGCCAGGTCAAATATTCTCGCCTGCGACGGATCTCGAAATTTAACTCCTAGCTTGAATGCACCGACTGGAGAGTAAATACTAAAATATCGAATAGAAAAATTAGATCTTCTCGAGCCAATTTTTCCCACAAAAATAAACATTATATCTATTTTGGAATTCAGTTGAGTTCCCATAAGAATTTTGCGAGCAATATTGAACAAGTCCTGGCGGTAACACCCAACAAAGCACCAACTATACGGCCACATGCCTACCATCACGAAAACTATCCAAGTTAGACGAACCAGACACGCAAGACACTGCTGGAGAAGCAGAGCCGAGCTCATAAATGATGTACTCCTATGGACCCCCGTATATAGCCAAGCAAAAGTAGGACGACAAGCTCGTACATACATACAGCAGCTATGTGAGGATACGGGATGGAGCCCTGAACCCTGCCGGAGCGATGAACGATAGGGAGAAGTGGCGAGAGAGGGTCAGGGATATCCGAGCTAGCGGCACAACATGATGATGATGATGAGCAATGCCATGCCATCAACTACATATATGCCACCTATGATTGGAGTCTTGAGCAGGGATTTTTCAGGTAGAGATGATGATGATGATGATAATTGATCAAACTGAAACTGGCTTAAACACCTGTATTTTTTTTAACCTTACGTATGATAAAGCAATATATTTACTACAACTTTATCTTTTAGGATGAAACTGGTTTAGATTTTATTATTTTATTTACAACTAAATGAATGCTACTGGTAACATTTTTTCGGCCGATGGACATATTATCTTTCCTAAGTCTACGCATACTCATGTAGTAATTTACAAAATTTTTGCTCAGATGTGGCACAAGGCCATGTGAATTGGGCACCCAATGAGACTCTACGCTTACTCAGGTATGAAACCATATATCCTAATTAGGTTTTGAGCTTTTCAAATACTTTACAAATATATCAGCCCTGACATAATTGTCTGTTGTATTGAAATGTCTTTCTGCCAGGCTCAGATTATGAAGACGAAATAGATAAGTAAAGTTGGTGACTGTAGTCGAGGGCAACCAGAAGGCTCCCTTTTCAATAGCTACTACAACAAGGTGTAGGGGGACGATAATCCTTTCCCTGGATTGCTCCACTTTACCCTTGCTACGTACCTAATATTGCTGAGTGTTAAGCAATGAGGTATCAAGTGCCATTTTTAAAGTCTTTGGTATGACGCGACCTGGGATTGAACCCAGGTCTCCCGAACCATCGGCGAACACTCTACCTACTTGGCCAATGAGCCTATACGAAATAGATACTAACGTTAAATATTTTGAAAATCCTTTTCTCATTCAATATAGAATTAGTTGTTCTTTCCTGTCATTTTGTTGATACAGCGCATGGGCAATTGGTTAAGTATCTGTCAGCGTGGCTTAGAATATGCCAAAAATATCTTCTATCGAGGTGAATTAACCTCCATTAAAAAAGTTTATGTCTTGGGTATGACACTAAAATTCATCTGATGTTTTGGTTTCACTTTTAGAATCTAGGAATACCTCTTTATCATATTTACCCAACCCCTCCGCTCGGGCAGGATATGACACAAGGTCAATTTTTCAGTTGAATTTAACAGGTTTGAATTCAGAGTTTTCCTTCTCCTAGACTAGTTGCCTCACAAAGGCTGAAGAACCTAGTCTGCCCTACTATCTACCCATAGCTGGAGGGAGAATAATTGGATTCATACCTTTCCCAAGGGTATTAGTACTATGTGAAATGCAATTAGTCTCGTCCAGGATTTGAACTCGTGTCGCCGTGTCCATTTCCTACGACAATAACCATGACACCATTATTCGTATTCAATGAGTATTTTTTGTTGTTTTTCCACCATAATCGCTTTTGTTTTGGTTTTGTTTTGTGGCATATTAACTATCATTGCTTATTTAATCACAAATACTATTTATACATAAATATCAAATATGTAAAATATGGTGTGGTTTGGTTTTGTTACATATCAACACTTGTAGGTTATTTTATGCCAACTACTATTTATTCATATATATTAAATATAAAAGATTTCGTTTGGTTGTATTTTATGACATATCAACCATTGTATGTTCTTTAATGTCAAATGCTATTCATACATAAATATTAAATAATAAGTTTTGGTTTGGTTCGCTTTTATAGCATATCAACCATAGTAACATATCTAATGCCAAATCCTTCTTATATATTAAATATGATTTATAAATACTTTTTCTTGATAACGTTTTTAAACGATGATAAATTCACTGTTTATCACTGAGTTAAAGGATTTCAACTCTTGCTACACATCAGCAACAATTCAATTAAATATCAGTCACTTTCTAACCCACAATTAAATGATAAAACAGTTGTATTTCTAACTATTCAATTTAGTATAAGTACTTTTAGCACTCATTTGAAATGTCAAAAACAGTTCTTATTGTCTGATAGATAGGACCCTATCATGTCAGATTGGACCTGGGAGCGATGGCACTAAAGAGGTACTCCGCATTCCCCAAATATCCAGCATCAGACTGTTTAGTGTTATATCCAGGAAACTACTTTGGAGAATCTTACCCCTCTGCAAAGATGCTGTTGGTGTATTGTACAGCCACAGCCGACCGGGATCTCCCATAATCAGGTATAAGTGTTAAGCTATTAGAAATGTTCTGAAATCTCCAGATGATTTTGCAGGTTCAATCCTGACAACAGGTAAAAATAGAAAGGGATACTTACTCTTGCTTAACACTTGTCCTGGGTTATGGTTAACAGAATTAGAAAAATTTACCCACGTAGATTAAATAAAGGGTTCGGTTCGAAGTTCCATTTAGGCTGCCGATATTAACACAAAATACCTCAAGAAAGCCGAAGGAGGCATCGGCCCTATTACCAATCTTAGTCTCAGAAATTTAGACAAGTAAATAATTATGATACTAGGTTAGTCTCGTCCACAATTCATTTCATTATCTTATTTGTAAAGTGCATTTGAAAAGGATTGCAATGCAACTTTGGAAATATAGATAGTTATATTTTTAATCAAACTAAAATGTTGGCATTAAGTAACTGATAAATGACTCATATACCTTTAAAAATAAACCAAAACAAGTCTAAAATGATTGTTAACTTTATTTATACGTTGGCTCTTAATACATTGCCATTGCATATAAGTATATAATAATTACAAATAATTACGATGAGAATTGTCTCTTTCGTAAAGAATTGAAAGCTACAATTGTAAAACTTATTTAAAAAAACAAAAAACTAACCCAACATGCGCTGATATGAAAAAAACAACCAATGAACCAACCAACCAACCAACTAATATGTTGTTTTTTTGCGCCACAAACGAACAATTCTAATGTTTCTTTTTTAAAGCTTTTTTTGTTCTAGATTACTGAAGAATAGTCATGTATTATTTTATCATGAGACAGCAATGAATACATCGACTGAAAAGAGAACAAATTGAAACCATTTCAAACGTGCTAATCTCTATTAATAATTTCAGTTTATCTTTTTGTTGCCAGTCAAAGTTTTATGTTGAATACCACCTTTCGTATACGTACATTGTGGAGCTAATCAATCATTGAATACCTCCGAATTTTAAACTCGGCTCGGAAACAATTCATCTCTACGGCACAAGGGAAGATAAAGAAATTCCACACTGTATATTCGCCAACAGAAATCCATGCGGAAACTGAAAGACTTGAAACCGAAAAATTTATATCTGTTGCTGACTGCCTTAGTCTTACCGAGCACCACTATATACTACAGCAATGAATTTCCTGTACATATGAATTTGTAATATGTCATGACTCCTTCTGCTTGTTGAATTATGCAAACTGCCTCAATAATTAGCACCAACACGTTCCAGTTGTTTGACATGTCTCCTTGCAAGCATAGGTTACGTATTTATCAGGCGATTAGTTTCCAAAATGTGTTCTAAAATGCTGTTATGCGCACATCCTATAATTCTATTTTCCTAGTTCAATTTAAAAAGAAATGCCCTCAAAATTCTTAAGTCTTTTTTAACACTATTTGAAATTATAACGCCTGGTGTTGTACAAATCATTAATGATCATCTTCAAATATTTCTCTATATTGTTCAGGATGTGCCTGTGGTGTAATTTTGGAGATGCCCGTGGTGTAATGGTTAACGTCGTAGGAATTGGACACGGCGACACGAGTTCAAATCCTAGACGAGACTGATTGCATTTCACATAGCACTAATACCCTTGGGAAAGGTATGAATCCAATTATTCCCCCTCCAGCAATGGGTAAATAGTAGGACAGACTAGGTTCTTCAGCCTTGGTGGGGCAACTAGTCTAGGAGAAGAAAAACTCTGAATTCAAACCTGTTAAACTCCGCTTAAAAATTGACCTTGTGTCATATCCTGCCCGAGCGGAGGGGTTGGTAAATATGATATTGTTCTTCGGAAATTTCATTATCTTATTTGTAAAATTTTGTAGACATCTTGTTTATGAAGAAATACTGTTTGGTTTAGTTTTATTTTTTTTAAAACATTGCAGGTTATTTAATGATAAACCCTCTTTATATATACATATATATTAGGTAGATATGATTTGTAAACATTTTATTGATAACATTTTTAACGAGCTTGTGTTCATTTGTTTTCACATTGTAAAATGGATGCCAGTATTTCACTGTAATACGAATAATCCTATTTACAATTAATTATTTGTGTACACTGTACAATGGTTTAAAATATTGCTATATAACAGAAGCAATTTAACATCAGTTATTTGTTTGCACACACTTAAATAAATATACATGATATCTAGTAAAAGAGAGTAGTCTGTCGGTATTGTCATTTTCAAATGAGTTAGAACTAATTTCTTTGCACACTGGCATCAGTATTACTTTTTCCACAGTTAAATGGTTCCAGTTATTGCTATCTAAAACTTATAATTCTAGTAAATGTTAATCGTTTGTTTGCACACAGGAAAGTGGTTACAAGTATTGCTATTTAACACTAATAATGAATTTGAATATCAATGATTTGTTTACACACTGTTAAACGATCAAACAATTCTCTTTCTAACAATTTAATTTAGCATGTCATTTGTTCGCTCATAATATAAATGTCAAATAGCTCTATTTGACCCATTGATAGACCCTAGCAGTTGCAACCACTCCGGTTCAGAGTTAATCTGGAAACAATGACATTAAGGAGGTTCTCTGCATTCCCCAAAGTTCCAGCATTTCTAGAGTCTCACCATCAGATTGTTTTGTGTCATTTTCAAGACAATCTTTAGAAGCGCCTTACCACTTGGCAAAGATGCATTTGGTGTATTTTACAGCCCCAGCCAAGTGGGCTAAAAATTGTTTCTCTAAACAATCTACCAGCAGATTTCATAAAACACTCTCGCACATATTTCTTAGATTCAGAAAAAAGACGTATAAAGCTTTATTTCATTTTTTCCTTATCGATTTCTTTGCTATTTCTCATGAATTGCATGTATAAATATACTCTCAGTTTAAATAAAATTAGAGTAGATATATTTTGCTTTCTTTCACGGATGTTTTATGGTTTCCATTTTATTTTTTATACAAACTTTAGACATGATCATAAGTACAATGAGGCATATATATATATATATATATATATATATATCATGCCATTTGTATAACTGTTATCCCTGATTGCTTTTCCGTTCCATTATTAATTTTACACATCTTAGCAACCAACTATTATAGGTTCATCGCGTGCAGATTTTCTAATTTCTTTCTTCTTAATTAAACACAGCATATTCTCCTCAAAAAACATTCACAGTTCTGGATCCTATACTGAGCGCGTGAGATTAGAATGTCCTGTTTCTTATATATTGCAATGCAATGTTTAATCTTTGAAACATAAAAACTAATAACTGTACGAACGATTAGTATAATAAGTATAAGAAATTCAGAATTCTAATATGGCACGTGAGCTGTAAGTAACTGAATACTGCGTTATATCGTTTCAGTTGTTCATATTATTTAGTATTTGTATGTTATGTAACTTGGTTCTGAATTAACTACCTTGTTTCCTGTCACATTTTTTCAACTATTTTTGAAGTTTCCATTAACATGTAAAGGTACGTGTTGTCTGTGGTGTAACGGTTATCGTCGTAGTTAATGCACAAGGTAATACAATTTCAAATCCTCTTCATCATTATTTCACGCCATCAGCGCAGATATCCCTGACCCTCTCAAACCACCTCTCCCTATCGTCCATTGCTTCCGGCAGGTCATCGGGGCTACGTCCCGTATCGGCAAAGAGCTGCTGCATGTAGTTTCTAGTTGATCGTCCTGTCCGTGCTCGTCCATGTGAAGGGGTCTACAGGAGTACATCTCTTATGAACTTGTCACTACTTCCCCAATAATATTCTGCATGTCTGGTTCGTCTAATTTTGATAGTTTTCAGGATGGATGATAGGTGGCTGTACAGCTGCTGTTTTGTGGGATGCTGTCTCCATGACGTGTTCAATATTGCTCGCAGCATTCTTGTGTAGTTGCCGTCAAGCTTTTTCTCCATACGTTTAGTTAGCGTCCATGTAGTGCATCCATATAGCAGTATCGGTACGACCGCTGCTTGGAAAAAATGCGTTTTATTTTATCGGTCAGTTCTGACTTCCATATGACCGATGGCCTATCGATAACTGTCTATGTCTTTGCTGTCTGTCTCGGTTAATGAGACACTGCTTCTTTGGTAGGTGGTCTTGTCTATTCGTTTCAAAGAGCTACCGTTTAGCGCGGAGATATCGCCTTTTTGTTTAAAGCACATATATTCCATCTTGTGTGCATTAACATGGAGGCCTATGCTTGCAGCGGCTCGTTCCAGATTATGTAGCAGGGTTTCGGCTTACGCGGGTCTATTTGCCAGAAGCGCTATGTCATCGGCGTAGTCGGCATCGGTAATTGTTTTTGCGAGGTACTTTCTGCTTCTTTACATTGTTAGCTTGAAACCGTTTTCTTTGATTTTATCAATAGATGTTCTAAGCACGTAGTCAAACATATGATAAAAAGGTATGGGGCTAATGTGTCTCTTTGCAGTACCCCTGCTACAATGACGAAGTAGTCAGTATCTCCATCAGGGGGAATGAACTTTTATTTTGCACCATTATGGCTGCGACGTTTTCTTTTGGAAGGCCGTAGACGAGTAAAATTTGCTCCATCTTTCCTCTGTGTATGGAGTCAAAGTAAAGTCGACAATCAATGCCAGACTCTTCGTTTCTGATCATTTTTTACTTATATCTTTATTGCCCAGTCAGGTGACTGGACCTCTGCAGAGGGCTAAGACCCCCACCACCAACGAGTGTCCTAGATATGACTCTAATCAATCTGATGGTGAGGTTCGAATGCTGCTGGAGCTTTAGGGAATGCAAAGTACCCCTTCATTACCATTGCTCCCAGGTTCACTCTGTCCCTGAGTGGTAGCACTTGATAGGGCCCTATCTATTGGTCAAATAGAACTAAACTATGTACTTATGCTAAACTGAATTGTTTGAAATGGAACTGAATTGACATTAAACTGTATTTCGCTAAACTGAATTGTTCGAAATAGAACTGTTTTTTAAAGTCGACAAATAATTATGTTGCCTCTTGTTTTTTTGAACGTACACTTTTATTTCAAATCCTTGACAAGACTAATTGCACTTTGCATAGCACTAATATCCTTGTGGGAAGGTATGAATCCGACTTTTCTCCATCCAGCTATCGGTAAATAGTAGAACTGTTTGGGTTCTTTAACTTTGGTTCGGTAATCAGTATAAGTGTTGGGTATCACCGACATGTTCCACACAATGAGCTAGTCCATCAGCCATATATAGCAGTGGCTACTAATACAGGGCAGACTAGAAGGTGAAGAGCCGCTTCTTATAACGGAAGCTAATACTGTCGTTGGAATATATCCTTATTCTGTATTCACTAATCCTATGTTCTTGTCTACGAACAGTCTCCCTATTGTATATACTTTTTCCTGCGAATATAACTCTATTTCCTTGCATATCGAGGTTTGTCCTTCATTTAGTACTACAAGCGTTCACTAACCAGAACGCAACAATAAGAGAAGCAAAATCTGAACTGCATCCTGTTAATCTCCGTTTAAATATTTGTTAGGAACAATCCTAAGAAAATAATTACTTCCCTTTTGACTGACTAGGGAGTGATCGCCCTTGGGTTTACGAGGTCGACCGACACACTTGTTGCGAAGATCACGGAATGGTAGAATGGGAGACTTACCATCGCACATCCAGTGGTTCATTCATTATCATCTCTAAGCGTAACTTATTAAATAAATCAGTTAAACGTTTCACTTGGTTCTGGTGTCATTTTTACGTGGATATTCACAGAACCCCCACCTTAAAAATCTTTAAAATATTGATCTTGTGTCACACCCTGCCTTTGATAAATACATAGAAAGGTATGAATGATATTTTGGTGAAATCTCATTTAAAAACCAAAGAGGTTTGGAGCAGCTTCTAAAAAGACGAAACTACAAATATATTTAAAATATTAAACACTCAATACAAATTGTTGTCATCCCATTATTGAAATATCTAAGATGACTATTATGTCTATGATTTCATACTAATTAAGATATGATTTCATACTAATTAAGATTGCGCAAAATTCTTAATCGCTAATTTTTTTAGTTATCCGCATGCTCGTTATGACCTGGTGGCAATAAATACAGTGACTGAGTGTTCGCCAATAGTGCGGGAGACCGGATTTCAAGCCCAACTCGAGTCATACCAAAGACTGAAAAAATGGTACTTAATATAGCCTTCGATAACACTCGGTAATATAAGGTACTGATCAAGGGTAAATGGGAGAAATCTAGGGAATAAAGTAGTGCCGTCCCCTACACCTCGATTTAGTAGGTATTGAAAGGGGAACCTTTTCGACTACGGTCGTCAATTTTACTTACTTATACATTGTAAATGAGTAAAAATCAACCCCAAAAGGAGGTGATCTGAGTATTGTACTGGTAGAATAAGAGTGACATGACGACCGCCTGGTGTTAATATCTGCAATAAAATGCAAATGGCCGTCTCCTCCCTCTCTTTTTTAAATAGATCTGTCCGGAGGCAGATCACTCTGCTCTTCTTCTACAGCTCTAAGTATCATCTGATTGTAATTCTCTATACCTGGAGTATGCAGTATCCCTTCAATGCTTTTGATAACGGTTGCACTTTGACCAGGATTGGTATTACACATTAACGCACCATCTATGGCTCAAATATACCTGCTTAAAAATTATTCATATATGATGGGACCATATGCAAAATTAAAAAAAAATCTCTTGAGAGACAACAACAAAAACGTAAATATGAACGTAAAATGAACTCAATTCCCAAACGAACTGACATCATTAAAATCAATGAATGATTCAAAATAACACTCAATATGTCCACATACAATTATATATATATATATATATATATATATATATATATATATATATATATATATATATATATATAACTGTAATGAGCGTGAATATCAAAACTTATCTTCAGTCATTCGGGTTTGAGAATAACAGGAGGATTATGCAATGAAAAATCATTTTCTTTATCTAAAAAAAGCTGGGTTTGATTAAATTGTATAGTTCTCAATGGTAAAGACATGTACATTTTTTTTTCATATAAATGACTAGGTAAAAGAAGAAAATGTTTTATATAGCCTTCTAAACTATTTCTGGGAATCGATCAAAGAGATTGAAAAGGCGAAATCATATTGATATTTAGTAAGCATTTGACATCTTTCTGATCCAGACAATTTGGTATTTTATCTTGAATATTTCACTATAACAACAAAACACTCAGGGTCTGGGCATAGAATACGATGAATGTACTCCTTGCAGGGTGAACAAGATTCTGTCTTGAAAAGGGGGTGTCCTGAGCATGAGGTTGAACTGAATCTGACGCTAAGGCTACAGTTCTGGACTTTTGGAGAGTGTAAATTGCCCCTTCATTGTAATTAATTCTTGGTCCACTGACCCGAAGTGGAAGTGCCTGTAAGATACCCATTAACTGTTAAATAAAATCTCTGTAAAAAAAATTATATTAAAAAAGACTATGTTTAAAAAAAATACTTACGGAACAACTGCAAAACATGTAAATATGAAATACAATGATAGCAAATCAGTATTTGTGAAGATTTAATGCCAAAACCAGTCTTGTAGAAGAACAGTAATATTACTATTCAACCCATCGTTAGGGAGGGGATAAGTGAGTTCATGCCTTTCCCAAGTTTAAAAGTGAACATAATAGGGCGAATAGCCAACGTATTTGGCTCATCAGCGTGTTGTAGACATTATATAAACTGAACTAGGATCACTTTCAGTGGAATTTTAATCAACTTTAAAGACTCAGTACCTAATAATTACCATGTCTTTATCGTTGCATCATACCCAAAGGTCTACGCCAACGTTCGAATAAACTCGGGGTTAGCAAGGTTTTAAGAAATTCTTTGATTATTGCTAATAATTAAGGGCATTCTTGTTTGGTTTTCTCATTGATGGGGAAAAAAATCAAAGCTTTTGAAGTGACTCTGAGGTGAGAAAATTATTCTGTTCATTTTGTGCATACTCCGTTTACATTTAAAGGGAATAAATAAGGATTATTTGTTTTTAATCATTTGAGAGTTTTAAAATCTATCTCACAAAAGAATGAAATTTCTTTGCAATGAATATAGCACAGCATATATTTATCTATGTTTTGTAGATAAATTAATAAATGAAAAGAAATTCTAAGGTTTTGTTCAGAATCAATCAAGAAGATTGAAAAAAGAAAACTGACATTGTCATCTTGAAGATTTGACAAACTCGGAAGTTATTTTCGATTCTTCCTTGCTCAAAATCTTTAATGGCCTCTGAGAACAGACGCTATCGATTTAAACTTTCTATGAGAATTAGTGAAAAGAAAGCACTGCTCATAAATATTTGGAAAAAAATGAGGTACTTTATTGTCTAAGATTTCATCGAGCAACGTTACCGAGCAATACCAAATAGAATGTAGGCGCAACGTTACCTTTTAAACACAACAAAAAACGGCTCTATTGATTCCATGATACGAAAGTTTATTGCTATTAACTCTTTTTCATAGTAGCCGCGAGACGAGAGAGATAGAAACTAAGAGCTGCGTCAAGTCATTTAGATCGACAGGAACTATATATCGTGTAAAACAAAGCAGGCAACCACAGACTTTCATTTTTTCTTCCCCGACCCGGGCACACACCAACGGAGCCTCTTCAGTCCGTATGCTTCTGGTCCCTTGACTGCTACTGTCTTACTTAACGACTCCAGATTCTGCCTCTTACTTAGCAACTCTAACTGCCGTCTTGGAATCTCCTTATATATTTTTCTAATTATTCTCTCAAACTAATCCCTTAATCATATGTAATCACTATAATTTTTTAGTGACATGTCGTTACTGAATATCACTGATATGTATGTTAATGTTTATTTTAATATTTCGTTCACTGCTAATCTTAAAAAACAAACCTGTCATGCTTTTTTTTTTATTATTGGGGCTAACACGCGTATGCCAAACAAGTTTTACCCGCTTTGATCATTATAAATTTTTAAAAAATCTGCAACTACGAATTTAAAGTTTTTAGTCAGCTCACATTTATCGCTAAAATGATTAATTAAAAGTCCAAAATTATTTAACAATAGGATTTTCAATGGAAGATTCTAAATTATATTATTAGTTGTTCATTCTTCTAAGTAGCAATATAATCCCGGCTTTTCCATCTCCGTGTTTTGAACTTAATATAAAGTAGAATAGAAAAATTCCTTTTTTCGTTTAACAATTTAATATGCCAAGAATTCAGTGAGTTAGCCCGGTGCAGCTGGTTTAAATTCAAGTTTTTTTCCTTCTCCTTGATTAGTTTAACTATCATCTTAGTGTTGCATTCTCATATACATGTTCATGCAGAAATATACATATATATAGTGGATACATACTGATGCAATGAATAACAGACGCAAGAGGACTTCTTTAGAAAAATATATACCTCTCACTTTATTTGTAAGGGTACAAAAGGGTTACTGAGGGTTTGCGTGTGAGAGGGAGTCGGAGACCGAGCATAACTGAAATATTTCGACCCCCACTTTTATGGCCGTCAACGTTGTGTCTTTCTTGTTCTCCTGATGCTGGGATCCAAGCTGCTGGGTGATGGCTTTCTTTACAGCATTTTATCAGCATCTTCTCTGGACCCCAACTCATCAGGGCTCCAAGCCCCTTTGGCCTGGTATGGCTTTCCCTACCATATCTCGTCTTGAACTGTCTGGGACTCAACTGAACTCGCTTCTGTTCAATTCGTCTGCCTTATATTACCTTCAAACTCCCTCGCGGAGATATGGACACGCCTCCACGCCTCCGCAATTTCTTCCGATATCTGGCGATCGGGATGTGTCACTTCCGCTATCTTTGGAATGGCCTGTGTGATCGACATCGAGCGGAAATAACTGTCATGCAGTTCACAGGTCACTCTCTTCCGGTGCATCAGTCTATGAGTGTACCATCGGAATTTTTTTTAGCTCCTCCCATTTCATCAGCCAATTTCCGCCCACGCGATTTCCTCTCATAACTGCCATTGGAATGTATCACTTCTTTCCGGTGCATCACCTTGGAATGGCATTTTTGGCCATGTCAAAAGGTCAAAATACAACATTAGCTATTGCTGCTGAAAAAGATGGCTTTTGACCTTTCCGACTTATCAGCGTGAAACGAAACTCAAACTGCTTTGTTTAGGATTTAAAATCCACTCGCTGAATTCATTTCCAAACACGGTTAGTTTTAAAGCACCTACTTGTAAGATTTGTATCGATAATTTTATTAACAGTTACTTCTTCTTGCATAATATTCCAGTTTTTAACTTTCTCAATAAAACAATTATTTGCTGATATTCTTTTCAAATACGTATCATCATCATCATCATCATCATGTCGTGCCGCTTTCACAGATATCCCTGATCCTCTCTCGCTACTTCTCCCCATCATTCATTGCCTCTGGCAGGTCTTCAAGGCTACATTCCGTATCATCACATAACTGCTGTATGTATTTTCGAGCTGGTCGTCCTGCTTTTGCTTGGCCATATGCGGGGGTCCATAGGAGTATATCACTTATGAGCTCGTCTCTGCTTCTCCAGCAGTGTCCTGCATGTCTGGTTCGTCTAGCTTGGATTGTTTTCCTGATGGGAGGCAGGTGGCCGTATAGTTGGTGCTTTGTGGGGTGTTGCCACCAGGACTTGTTCAATATTGCTCTCAACATTCTTGTGTAATTGCCGTCTAGCTTCTTCTCCAGCCGTTTAGTTAGCGTCCAGGTAGTACATCCATATAGCAGTGGTGACGCAAATCACCCTGTATATATATATATATAGTGCCATGCATAGGCTTTCGTCTAAATTATGCAAAAAGGAAAGCAGCATTGCCATCTCACTTTATCAAATATATTTACGAAAATTACATTCAGATATGTTGAAAAGCTATAGTAGTAAAGTACTAAGCTTTTTTTGCTTAGAAGTATCACAAGACCGTATAAATGGAACATTAAATGAGACTTGAAATCAATTGCCCAGGGTTACTAGTCTAACTTGCTAACCATTATGCCACGCGAAGCGCCTACCTTGAAAACAACAGATAAAATTTATTCAAAGAAATCCCCATTACCTTGAACTACTACTTCTAGACGATTTCGGAATCACCCGGAAGCCTTTCTATCGGTATCCTTGTTTCAATTAGTAAATGCTGCCGTTATCTGTCATCTTTGGCGTTGCAAGGAGTTTAGCTGGTTACTCACACAATTGCGCTCTACGCAAGATAATCAAGTAGATTGCAATCTGGGAAGTTAGGCGGCAAGATGTTAGTAGTGATGTGGTCGTTAAATTTTTTTTGCAAACCTTATGTGGATCACTAGCTAGTTTAGCATGGCACAGAGTCTTGATGCCAGACATAGGGTCATTAAGCAGTCACCTATTAGATCCAAGACAACACTATCTTCTCCAAGTATGTGAGGTAAGCCTCTGCGTTAAATCTGTAGCAATAGTGGAAGATGAATGAAGGCATAAATTCCCCACTCTAGTGACCAGTCAAAACACAAAGATTGGAACTGGTTTGGTTTTCATCAATATGAAAATGAATTGACACTGTAATACTGAAATCTTCAAATTGGTGCTTCTGGCGTAAATGCCAGGCAGGAGAGTTTGCTATTAGGAACTTTCTTAAAGAGTTATTAGCGACATGGAACCGTTTTCCTCACGGACACGGCACAGTTGACTCTAGTTTGCTTCAAAGTAAACAAAACTTGAATCAAATAAAGTGCACGCAGGAAACAATTAACCGAAAATAGCCACAATTTGATATATATATATATATATATATATATATAGATATTGTTGTATTTTCTTATATATATATATATATATATATATATTTGAGAAAATTGCAACAATTTGATATATATATGTAAATTGTGACAATTTACCGAACATGTCTGTGTGTACATATATATATATATATATATATATATATATATATATATATATATATATATATATATGTATAAATATATATGTATGTACGTGGTCAATTCAATAGGTTTCGAGACATTTTTTGTACAGGTTTTTAAAATTGTCGTAGACTCTTGAAAATGCAGTATATTATTGCTATACATCTTATAAAATGATGGACCAATTTTTATTATTTCAGGTTCAGATGAACAGCTACAGAAGCAATTGGAATACACCCTACTCAAGCCTGATTGTCAACGCTGGTGAATTTCAAAAATGCAATCTGGATACGAGGACATATTAGAAGAACGATATGCAAAAGAATTGTGTTTTAAACTTGAAAAAAATGCTGCAGAAACGTATCGAATGCTTCACTCTGCTTTTCGACCATCTCGTGTGAATCGAGCATCAGCATTTGAGTGACATAAAAGATTCAAAGAAGGCAGGGATATGATGATGATGATGATAGTAAAATTATCTAATATAAAAATAGAGGAAATAATATATAGAAAAATAAGAAATACGCACATATAGCTTTATAAATATGGATAAGGATTATAATACGTAGGTCCATGAACAGATATGACCAGATTCCCCCATATACGTATTATTATTCTTTCATTCAATTTTGCAGATGTAAGTGAAATTCATTAGAATGGAATCAATGAAAATATTAAGGATGTGCATAACCTGGTTAAGAAGCCTGAAAATATCATTTTCCGATTGTAAAATTTATTCACGCTTAGATTACGTGAATTTTTAAAAGCCAGCTGTCCATATAAATTTAACAAGGCCATGGTGTCTCTTGCCAAGTCATCGTAAACACATCTTAAACAAACCTTCCTGGTAATCTCGCTAACCATAGCTGAGAGAAAAACAAGGTACCACTAACGCACACACACACACACACACACACACACACACACACACATACAGATTATATATATATATAGGGATGTGGAAGTACCGTACTTCGATAAATCAGCATTAGTAAAAAATCTTATTAATCTGATATATATATATATATATATATATATATATATATATATATATATATATATATATATATATATAAAGAGAGACAGATAGAGATACGTGGTGAATTAAAAAAGTTTCGATACTTTTTTGTACAGGCATTTAAAATTGTCGTAGACTCTTGAAAATTCAGTATGTTATTGCTATACACGATATGAGATGACAGACGAATTTTTATGATATCATGTTCAAATGAACAGCTACAGAAGCAATTGGAATTCACCCAACTAAAGCCTTATTGTCACAGCTGGTGAATTTTAAAAATGCAATCTTGACATGAAGACACTTTAGAAGAACGATATGCAATATAATTCTGTTTTAAACTTGGAAAAAATGCCACAGAAACGTATGGAATGCTTCAGACTGCTTTTCGACCATCTTGCATGAATCGAGCATCAATTTTCGAGTGGCATAAGAGATTCAACGAAGGCAGGGAGCCTGTGAGGGATGATGAGAGGTGGGAGAGGAGTAAGGAAGTCAATAGATCAGAGTTGATTGGCTAAAGGATTAGGGTTAGGGTTACTATGTTGAGGTTTTAAGGGAGTTCATGAAGAGATTCTGTCGGAAGAGGCCAGCACTCTTCAAATCAGCTCAGTGGTATTTCCACCAGGACAATGCACCAGTCCACAACTCCATCCTTGACACAGACTATTTGACGAGCATGAGCATCAAGACAGTTTCTCACCCTCTATAGTCCAGACCTTCCATCCTGTGATTTTTGGTTATTCCCTAAGCTGTCGTTATGAGACAATTGAGGAGATGAAAGACGTGTCATTGACACGCTCACCGAAGAGGAATTCCATGAGCCTTCCCAAATTTGTTAGAACGGTACAACAAGTGGATTGCAGCCGAAAGAAATTACTTCGAAGGGGACTAGAGTTTCATGTGTATACTATCAATAAAAGTGGCCATACTAAAAAGTCCAGAAACTTATTTAATGTTCATCATATATATAGATATAGATATATACTGATAGCAATTATATATATATATATATATATACATATGTATGTGTGTGTGTGATATATATATATATATATATATATATATATATATATATATATGTGTATATATATATTTATATATATATATTATATCTAATCTATGTGATAAGATTATATATATATGTGATATAAATATATATATATATATATATATATTGATAGCAAATTATACATATATATATGTGTGTGCGTATATATGTACATATATATATGTGTGTGTGTGTGTGTGTGTGTATGTGTGTGTGTGTGTGTGTGTGGCAATAACAAATTATAAACTATTTACTAATGTTGATGTATATTGGTGTGCTTGATCCTATCCCCTTTTTATATGAACACACACATATATACATATATATATGAACTTCCATATTTATATGTCAGTATATGTGTGTTCATATATGTATAAGGAAGAGGTTATAATATTGATGAATAAGTTTATTATATAAAGAATAAATTCTTTCACTTAGGTTGAGGATGCCGATGGCTCTGCGCTAAGCTATCCGACTAGCGTTCGTATATAGATGACATTATATATAAATATACATATATGAAGAGGCGGAGGAGGAGGAAGATGACACATCTATACAGCAACATTGGTTAATATGGTTGTTAATTTCGACCGGCTTGGCTTCAACAATTGTGAGATTTTTTTTCAAGGTTACTTAAACTATTCAGCTGTCGAGTACATTTAAAGTGAACGTGGTCATTCATGGAAATAATAACGTTTATATTATTTTAGACATTGACACGGTGACACGAGTTCAAATCCTGGACGAGAACTATTGCTTTTCACATAGCACTAATACCCTTGGGAAAGGTATGAATCCAAATATCCTCTCTTCAGCTATGGGTAAATAGTAGCGCAGACTGAGTTCTTCAGCCTTGATGAGACAACTAGTCTAGGAGAAAGAAAGCTGTGAATTCAAACCTGTTAAACTCCGCTTAAAAATTGACCATGTGTCATATTCTGCCCGAGCTGAGGGGTTGGTAAATATATTATTTCAGTCAATGAATAAAAACCTGCTGATTATTTTTTAAAAATTATATTTGAAAATTATTCCCGATAAATGTATTTCATGTCGAATAAATAAGCTGTAGCAAAAACCTGGTACTTCTTATTCTTACAGCTCTTTCGGCCGGGGCTGAAGCCTACACCGAATACCTCTCTGCAGAGGGGTAACACTCCCACCTGAAAGGTGTTCTGGATATGACACTTAACTATCTGATACTGAAGCTCCAGTAATGCAGAAACTTTGGGGAATGCAAAGTACCCTTTCATTTCCCTTGCCCTTAAGTCACTCTGTCTCGGAGTGGTAGCTCCTGATAGGGTACTATCTATGGCTCAAATAGAACTATTATATTTAAACTGTGTGCAAACAAATGACTCATGCTAAATTGATTTGTTTGATCATTAAACTGTGAGTAAACAAATTGTTAGTCGTACATATCAATACTTGGAAGCATTTAACTTTGGTGATTTATGCTAAATTGAATTGTTAGAAATGGAACCGTTTTACGCTTTAATTGTATGTATCTAAAAAATGTTTTTGTTACATCGGAGCCATGTTAGCTTTGGTATAAACGTTTTATTACAGCTTTCTTCTATATAAATTTTCTTTTCAACAAATGTCCGTTGCACAAATATATCGATGGCATCATCGGAAATTGCGTTTGTTTATCCCTTTAATCCTCTATAGAGTTTATGTCCTAATCTTGGTTTCTTATTTTTGGTTTAACTGGGTTTATCATTTCTTTTTCTACAAAATATTTTTAGATTATCTGCAGACATTATTTTAGTGGTCACCATTGTGGAGACAATTATCTCCATTTTTCCACTGATAAAATATATCAACATCAACACTGGAACGTAAATTATTTTACTTGGTCATTTATATTCACGTTTGATGCTCAGTTTAGGAAACAAGAAAATGTCACACTTGCATCATTCTGTGTTTCGCACAAAAGTATGAAATTTGCTGAATTGGTACAGAATCGTCGAGACTTCGTCACTTGAATAAGTTGCTTACTTGTATACACGTCTCCCTTTTTTTTTAATTGAAAATCTTCATATATATATATATATATATATATCTTCCTTTATTTTCCAATTCAAAGTCTTCATATATATATATATATATATATATATATATATATATAAGTATTATTTGGTTCAGTTAAACCGGAGTTGGGAGTAATTCCATCAGGACAAGAAAACTATTCAACAAAGAACATTTAAATTTTCCTGGTAAAGAGCTCAATGTAACTGACATTACAGAGCAATAATTTCATAAAGAAAAAACACAAACCAGTCACATTAGGATTATAAATTTATTTCCATCCTGTTATGTGTTTTTGATAAAATCAAAAAAAACACGAAAAAAAAATTAACAGGACTTCTTCAGATCTTATGGATAAAATAAATCAGAATAGACACAGGAAAGAAGGGTGGGAGAGGATAGAAGAGTGGTGGAGAGTTATCTCTTCATTTAGCCCACTTCCGTTTTTTTATCTTATTGACGGTTGAAATTATAGTAAATTCATTTTTTTTTAAATTTATTCATTTTTTAAAAAATTCTAATAACTTTTCGACTCAAAACTACAGATTTAATACTAAATTAGAAAATTAACTTTATTCAATAACTTTACGTAACGATACAGTAATATTTTATCAAAGACACATAACAGGATGGAAATAAATTTATAATCCTAAAGTGATCGGTTTGTGTTTTTCTTAATATATATATATATATATATATGTGTGTGTGTGTGTGTGTGTGTGTGTGTGTGTGTGTGTGTATGTGTGTGTGCGCGCGCGCACGGCGTAACAATTATTTGCACTGAAAAAAGATTTTATTAACTGTGTAAATGTGGCATTGGAAAAGGCATTAATTCATCTCTCCCTTGTTTTAGCTTGAGCTAGAATAGTATTGCAATTTAAGGTTCTGGCTTTGAAATAGTTACCGTTAGAAGAGCAAGTCAACACTGAATTCAAACCCTCTCCATCAATCGATCCGTCATGGCCCTGCTAGTCAGAATTTCGGTCATTATACTCTAGTTTTACAGACATAGGGAAAAAGCCTTACTAGAGACTCGTAAAAAGATTCATAGGATCGGACTCATAGAAACAATGAAAAAGTCACTTATCAAAACGTAGATGAAAGTATAGTAACAGTTCTTGGTGAGGCAAAAATACTCTTTTTAGCATCACCCACACACACACACACACACACACACATATATATATATATATATATATATATATGAATAAATGCCAAATTTTATGCGTGTTTCCATATCCATGTAAATATCAATAAGACTTACATTATGTTAAAATGTTAATTATTTAGCCAGCGCCACACAAATGCAAAATGTGACACATGGTCAGTTTAATGTGGGGTACCCGATAGCGAGTAAGTATCCCTGCATGCAGTGGACAAAATTTCCTTTCCAGGAGTGCCTCAGTTGTTGTCGAATTTAGGAAAGTTCAAAAATACTTTGTTATAGAACTTAAGCCATTTTCTCTTGTTTTCATCTTTTGATTCTATTTTGATGATTCAGTAGAACTACACTTATTTTATACCTCTAACAATCTATTACTTTTGTGAAATAATATTGCACCTTGGTGTTTGTCAAAACATCAAACGGTCCAGAGAAATTGTCATTAAAGAGAAAGATGAAAATAAAATAAAAAGGATCGTCGCAACAGCAGGAAATAAATTAAACGGTCTTCTCCAATGTAGGTGTTTATTTACGGGATATAGTTTTTATAACAAAGTACCCTTGATTAAGGAAGTTGATACCTGCCCTTCTGTGGTCACCTTGGTTTTCTTTGCACATCAGATATTCACCGCTTAGCCTAAAATCAGTCAATGGTTCCTGCTCTAGTCAACTGAACACCTGCAACTGCATTAAATTTAACTTCTTACATTCTCACTGAATAACTGACAAATTACTCAGCAATTCTCGAATCGCTAATTTATGTCTTCAAAATATTATTGGATTAATGGAGAGAAGATCAGCATCTTCCATCTTCCGAAGAAGATACTACTTCATTAAGTCGGATAAAGACTTCCAATTCTAGGATCCCCAAATATGTAAGATTAACGTAAAAAAGAAATTTGAATGGAAAACCTATTTATTTTTAATGGTTTAGTTGGTTTCTTTATTTCATTGCGTAGAAATATTTATGGGGAATTTAATGCCAAAGGTATCCTTGTAGAAGAGCAGCAGTGATACGATGTAACCCATAGATGGCGGGGGATAAGAGGTCTCGTACCTTTCATCTAGAATATTATTCCGAAGGTGAACGTGATAGCACGACTGGAGTTAGAACTCGTTTATTTCAAGGCTTTTCCTCTTATTACAACCCGAAAAAGATATTTATCGAGCGTGGAATGTCTATTGCAGTGCAGAATTCATTAACGATCCTTGAAATTAGACAAAGAAAGAAAAAGTACTTCATATTTTAATTTTTTTAATTAACTCTTCATATGAACTGACAACTAAAAAAAAGATTGCGTGTATTTATCCAAAATGTCATTTTTAAGCGGAGTACATCTGGTTTGAATTCAGATTTTTCCTTCTGCTAGATTGGTTAACGTAACCAGGTTAAAGAGATTAGTCTCTCTTATTAATTACCCATCAGTCTGAGAAAGAATAGTTGTATTCATACCTTTTGCAAGTCATCAGCGAAATGTAGAATGGAAAGAATCTTATTCAGGATTTGAACTCAAGTCACCGATTCCAACGACGATATCCCTTACGTTCAAATACTTCTGACTATATAAAAGCCAAACAAGTAATGATATATATAGCATATATTTAAAGTTTTTACTGAATGGATATCAAGTTAGAACCTAAGTTTCTTCTCCCAACGGCTCAACCTACTAGACTATTAACATTTTTTCTGTTCTTACTTTATTTGAAAACCTTATTTGTAAATGTATCTATACGCTATATTTATCATTACTTTAAGTTTGGCTATTATTCATTCGGGTTCGCTATTCAAATATTGATTAGTAACTTCAGACTTGAAACATGAAATTAACAAACCTTCCTCACGTTTATGGCAGGTGAAAAATGACAAGAAACTGTTGCTTAATTTCATTAAACGCCCCAAGAAAAACTGTTGAAATTATTTTTTAAAACTCTTGAAGAATACCTGCTGATAAACCTTTCTCCTTTGCTTTTAGACTCTTAATTCGGTATGCTGCAGTTAGTTCAGCTTTCACGTGCCAGGAATATGATTTAATTAAATTATTTTTTATATATGTCTGGTAAGTTTCCAAAAAGAGCGAAGCCTGTCTTTGAATAAGTAACAGTATATTGACATTTCCCTCAGATATTGTCAATATCTCTCGAGCTCAGTCAGACACACACACACACACACACACACGTTTATGAACGTAATTGATGGGTCAATTACTCTTTTAGTCAGTAATTAAATTGGAAATGTCAATTATAAAAATTATCGAATCATAACAAATGTAAAGTATTTATTTAATTTGAACATCGAGAAATATTAATGGGTCATTCTAATAATGTTTCGTTATATGTCAGCTTTATTTTTAAAAATAATCTTATCCTGCGTAAATAGCATTTAGATTTTTTGTCAGCAATCATAGAGACACACTAAAACACTCAAAAACAACATGAGTGTATGTAGCCATAAATCTGCATAAACCGTAGATCCGTATACCGAGTTAAAGGCTTCTTAGAAGTTCCTGATGATTCTGCTATCTTCAAACACCTGTGTTCTTTCTGTGAAGTTTGTCTACCACTCACTTTTCCTCCCTTGAAGCTTGTGCTTGACATACGAAACAGAACGTATTTTTTTCTACACAAGATTGATGAGCTAAGTGAGCCTGATGGGTTGGTCTTGTCTTGAATTTCTTTGCCGTTGTCTTTTTTCCATTTTTTGTTCATCTTAAAGAACACAAGGATTTCCACTGATGTTTAGTTGAATACCACTTTTGAATGTTCCTAAAGTGTTTCTGGAGAAGGATCAGTAGGGACTCTTGAATCTTCAAGCTTTGATGAAAAAGCTGCCTGGATGTTAGCTTTCTCTTCAACTGAGTGGAAATTGCCTGCCTTGAATCTTTTTTGTGAACTCCGCATTTCTCTCATTTGGATTTAAACTGGTGCTTTAGTTTCTAAATGATAAAAATAATCAAGCCTCATCTCAGAAATTTATATAAATATATACAATCGGCAAGGAGCCGATATAGAATATTAATGGAAACAATTTCAAATCAAATGTTGGAAGAAATGACAAACTACTTTTGATTCCTAAACAGATGTCGAGATCTCAATCTAGTTCCACTTGGCTTAATATTGAAACTACCGGTTAATGCAAAGAGAACCCAACGGGTCACAAAAAGAACGGGTCATGAGCTGATGAAACTCACACACACACACACACACACACAATTGAAGAAAGTCAGAAATCTCGAGCCCATCCCTGGAATGAATATCACTGGTTAAAGACGGAACCTGGATTCAACAATATCTGTACTAATGTTACAAGAAGAAATTTCACAATATCAAGTCGTGCAAAATTATGAAGGTGTAAAGGTACAACCTGTAGATAGGAAAGACCAATCCTATTACTCACCAGTAAAAGCCATTGTTAACATCAGTAAGCGCCTGCTAACTACATGTGAAAAGTCAGTGCTAAACAACCAAGGTTTCAAATTCGTTAAGATTATCAAGCAGATTCCCAACTTAGATTTGATAGCCTAAATCAAGGAGACAACCTTGAAAATTCCTACGATCCATGCAGATAACCTAGGATTGTAAATGAAACAATCATTAGAGAAATCAAAGCCTCCCAAACCAAACATTTGCAATCAAATCAAATATATCAGGGTGATGAAAATAACATATTTCCACCTGCAGTCAAAGGCAATGCTGCTGCAATGATAGATTAAATTGGCAGACTTGATTGGCAATGGAGGCTATTGTAAAGTAGAAAAAAGGACTCAGCCAAGAAGGCGGAGAGATCTCTCAGATTCTTAATAAGAACAGAGATCTCATAGCAAATATGAAATACAGATTGCTAATACAACATTACAGCTAGCTGTCAGACACATTCCCAAGGATGACATTTCAGTAAGACCCTTTGTCAGCAACTGAGGCTCTGTATGTCACACACTGAACTGCTTCCTCGTTGAGATAGTCGCCCTACTAATGGTTAAGTATTCATTATATGTCTTTATTCACTAACACTTCAGCACGGACAGGATGTGACACAAGGTCAACGTTTTAGGCGGAGTTTAACAGGATTGAATTCAGAGTTTTCCTTCTATACTTGTTGCCTAACCAATATCAAAGAACCCAGTCTGTCCAACAATTTACCCCTAGATTGAGGGAGAATTATTGGATTTATACCTTTCACAAGGCTTTTAGTTCTCTGGGAAAGGAATTCAGGCTCATCCAGGATTTGAACCCGTGTCGCAGTGTCAATTTGCTACGGCGATTACGCCATGGACACTTCTTCGCCATATGTCAATAACTCTGCTCACTTCATGGAAAAATCAGTAATGCTTCAATTCTTTCTAATCAGATCTTGAGTCTAAATATAGTTTGTTCATGGGGTTACCCGTCTGAGGAGACACTAATTGTGGTACGAGATAATTTGGCAGCAGATCCCTCGCTGGAAGAATGCAACTGCATCCCAACGGATAGTCTGATGAAAATGTTGACTTCAGTGCGGTAACATTCTACTTCAGGATGACGTATGATATATATACAGATAAGAAGAAAGACTACCTTGGGGATCACCGTTGAACTCAGTATTGACTAGAGTAAACATGGAATACCTCAAAGAAATGGCATCAGGATGTACCTTAGATGTGTAGATGAAACATTCATTCTACCACCTCTTCAGGAAGAAGTTCAAATACAACTGACCATGTGAATTCAATCCGACCATCTATACTATGGAGAAAGAACAAAACAAGCAATTATCATTACTAGATAGATTGGTAACTCTTACAGAGTGAGAATTTTGGTCATCCGTTTATCGAAAGTCCACCTTGACCGTACAGAGCCAAAACTACAACTCCCACCATCCATGGAATGTACAGAAAGAAATCATTCGTTGCCTGCGATATCAAACAGAAGTCGTTTGTAGCGACAACGATGCATATAAAAAAAATTGAATTGTTACAGTCAATCTCCATCGCAACAACTACACAA
The DNA here is from genome assembly GCA_963585895.1 of Sepioteuthis lessoniana. Classification (NCBI taxonomy): domain Eukaryota; kingdom Metazoa; phylum Mollusca; class Cephalopoda; order Myopsida; family Loliginidae; genus Sepioteuthis; species Sepioteuthis lessoniana. The sequence goes on from OY757909.1 coordinate 93,430,412, forward strand.
AGAACATTACATCGGCTCTAAAAAATCTGGATTGAGCGACAGAGATCAACATTTGAAAACTAACCATAGTCTCTCTGCCCTTGGTCAAAGTCTGAGCCGAAAGGATTAAAAAATTATCTAGTCCATATGATATCAGGACAATATTCAGGAGTGAACTGACTCCGCAAAAATATATCTTTCAAGTCAAGCATCCAACAAAATGCAACATGACCAAAAATTGCGTGTAAACTATTCCATGAAGTTGCGGGAAAGTATACAAAGACGAGACATGCATTTCATTAAAAGTTGGGCTAGAGAAACATCAAAAACAGTTTGAAATCGAAAAGTCGAGTATGGCCGACCATAAATGGAAAGAAAAGGGAAACCATCTGCTCTGATGAGACAAAGTTAAAATAATAGATTGGAAATATTATTGGATAATAAAATGACTTAAAGAAGTAGTGCCTATGTTAGTCTATGGTGACCTGGTCAGTAGATCATGTATAGAGATGAATACGATATCGGAACTAATAATAAAAAAATGCTAAATTGAAAAATCAATAAAATTGCAATACGATCATTGGAAAAATTTGTACATTATAAGAATAAATAGTATTTCATAGGTCGATAAAAGCATTAGGTATTGTAAATCCTAAAAATTCACTCTGTGTTGTCTTGCAAGACACATGCATAACTGACATAATCGTTCGATTAAAGAACATCTAAGTGAAATCATCGGGATGCTGCATATTCAATCCTGATTACACACAGATATGACAAAGAATTCTTACAATAGCTTAACACTTGTTTCTAGTTATAGTTAACGGAATTTAAACAATCTACTCCCGTGAAATAAATAAACGGCTCAGGTCAAATTTACTGGTTGGCTCCCAAGGTCGACAAAAACATCTGGAGAAGGCTGAAGGACACATCAGCCGAAACGTTAAAACGTGAATATAAAAATAAAGATGAAAACAATAGTCGGTATACTTTAAATGATAAAAAATCCAACATAGGTCGATTAACTGTAGAACAAACCAAATAACTTTTGCAGATTATTAATATCATATAATAAAACTCAAAACCATATAACTATACGCAAAATACTTGTACTGAGAATAGTCAAATAAAGCTATATTTCTTTGTAAACAAATATTAGCATTATTACTATAATTTCTACAGAGTTTTTTCTCACGAGGGTTAGCTGATGGTCATTAACTAGGAGACTGAGTGACAGCAAACTCTTCTCAATATTCTAGCTGATCTCAACAATACTGTCATTTAGATAGCCTCGATTTGTCCTCTGATTTCAAACTGTTCAAGTCCCCTTTACAAACATTTGAGAGCCGTTCCAAGTGTGCCTATTACAATCGGTATTGCTATCTGCCTCATGTTTCATAGCTTTCTTAGTTCTTGGGGAAATCCAAGTGATTGAAGCTCTTTCCGATTCCTTTAATTTTTCTCTTTTGTCTGCTATAACAGCAAAGTTCATCATACTGCAAATGTTGTCATTATTCTACTCTTTTGAGAGTTTTTTCACACCAGCGTTAGCTGATTGTTTCTCACAGGTGTTTGAGTGATAGCAAGTCACCTCAAGTCTCTATTTTTTAGTATTCTGGCTGATGATAATAATGCTGTAGTGTGGATGGTCTCCACTCAGCCTCCTCACCAATTATTTGGTGACGGTACCGAGCGCTCCAGTTACAATTGGTCTCTACATCACCTTCATATTATATAGTTTTCTGTTCTCTAGCAAGTTCTAGGTACTTGTTTCTCTCTTCGTTTTCTTTTCGTTTTATCCTATGGTCAGCTGGAACTACAAAGTCCAATATTTAACAGCTTTTTTTATTGTTGACTATCACTAGGTGTGGTCGTTTGGTCGAGTTTAGGTGATCCGTTTGTATCGCAAAATCAAAGAGGAGTTTGTGCGTCTCATTTTCCTGGGAGGATTTTGGGTTGTGTATTTACCATTTGTTCGTATGTTTAAATTTCTTGCACAATGGAACACTTTTCCCGTCCAGTCGTTTCCAGTCTTACACTCATTTTGCACAAACTTATTGTATTTGCTTATTATTATTATTGTTGTTGTTATCATTAAATAGAATAATTGAACACGTATAATTACTTCCAAAAAAGCCTGGCTTTGCCGTCGAATAAGCCAAGAAGTGTTATATGCTAGATTAATAAGACTTATTTTTGAAAGTAGAGCAACATCTAACTTTAGTCGTGAATCATGGAATAATACAGGAGAAAACCTGTTTGTTGGATAACCATTAAATTGCAACTGAAACCAAGCCTCTGATTGAATGGTTTCAGTCAGAGGACTAAGAATGGTTCTAGATGTAAAAAAGCAAGAAACACCTAATCTAAGGGGTCGAACGCACCATCTTGATCTCTGAATCCTCGTTTAGGCTGAACAAGTTACGAAGAAAAGTCAATAGATAATAGATAAAACGTACACATAAAATGGTTTTCGTGTTTCCATTCCTCAGCCGCGAATAAGAACACAGATGAAAACTCGAGGAAGACATAAGAATGATTAAGACGGTAAGAAAAGCTGACCAGAGAAGAGACGAACAGAAGGAAGAACGACCTGAGGAGAGGCAAGGAGATAGTAGCTGAATGAACATAGAACAGAGTCTATATTCATATAACCAGACCATTGTAGTTACAAGCTCGTAAAGGGCAACGTAACACAAGGGCTGACATGTAAAACCAACCAAACAACGAACAAATAAACAAATCTCATTTGTTACCTTTTGATTTCTTCCATGACACTTTATACTTGTACGAGAGTTTATAACTGTCTAATCTATGTTTTTTTTCCACTTTCTGAAATTGGGATCGGATGTTGATAAATCAATTTACAAACAGCGACCATTATAAAAACATGCACGGATAAATCTTAGTAAATTTTCAGATTGTGAATGTTATATCGTCAGCGTTGTGTCTTTCTTGTTTTCTAGGTGCTCAACCGGAGGCCAAGCGGCCCAGCTTTCTGCTGGATGATGGCTTTCTTCACTGCATCTTATCAACAACTTCTCTGGGCCCCAACTCAATCGGGGCCCCAATGCCCCCCTCGGCCTGTGTGGCTTTCCTTACCACATCTCGTCTATAACTCCGCCCGATCTCTAACTGGAACTGTGTTGACTTCTGTCTTGACTGAGTTAGATAATAGTTCCACGCCCAGTCATTCGCCTACTCGATCTTTGAAATCGCATGTTTGATCGTCATCAAGCGGAAATAACTGTCATGCAGTTCACTGGTCACTCTCTTCTGGTGCATCAGTCTATGAGTGTACCATGGGAATTTTTTTTACCTCGTCCCATTTCGTCAGCCAATTTCCGCCCACGCTATTTCCTCTCATAACTGCCATTAGAATGTGTCACTTCCTTCCGGTGCATCACCTTGGAATGGCAATTATGGCTGGGTCGAAGGTCAAAATACATGAAGATATTTGTTGTTGTTTTTTTCATTTCCCTGTTGCTTGGTCTATATCCACAAATCAAGCAACAGAGGTATCAAAAATAGTTAATGAGGAATGTTATTTATGGTTTGACATTTAGGGTACATTAAAAGCTGACAATCATATTTTGATACAATAGACCTCGCTTGAGAAATAAAAACAACTATGAAACATGAAGGTTATGGATATACTAATTGTAATTGGTGTTCTTGGAACAAACCCGAAAGGTTTAGTTACTGGAATGGAGACCATCCAAACTAATACATTATAGAGAACGGCCAGAATAATGAGAAGAGTCCAGGAGACTTGTGGAGACTCGCTATCACTCAGACTCCAGTAAATGACCATCAGCTGACGCTGATGTGAAAAACTCTCGATCAGTAAATAATAATAATAATAATAATAATAATAATAATAATGCGAACTGAGCAGTAAATTTAAATTTGACCCTACGAACAAATGGTATATGCACAACCCAGCATCTGTGCGCGAGAATGAGACGCACAAACTCTTCTGGGATTGTAAGATACAAACAGATCACCTAATATCGGTCAGACGACCGCACCTCATAATAATCAACAACAAAAAAAAAAAACTTGCAGAATTATGGACTTTGCTAACAACTGAATAATACTGTAGTTGGTGCTCTTGGTACAGTCACCAAAAGTTTGGTAAAACGAGTACAGGACTTAGAAATAGTAGGTCGAGTAGAGAAAATCCAAACAATAGCATTGCTGAGATCGGTCAGTATACCAAAAAGAGTCCTGGAGACTTGAGGAGACTTATTGTCACACTACCTCCAGTGAAAGGTCATCATCTAAGGCTGATGTGAAAAACTCTCAAGTTGTAAATTTTAATTACTAAGAGCCAGAAAGAAAATTAAATTTTGATACTCTCAAGATTAATGCAGTTCTGGTCTTGTACATTGATTATTAACAAGACACAGAAATATAAAACAAAGTTCTTTGATAAATGGATATTAATTGTATATTAATATATAGAAATTAATGCAAATAGTATGTTCAGAAAGTGTTCATATGATAAATTATAAATTTTATTTTCTGTAAGTTTAGAATTTTTTTTATTATTATTGCACAGTTTTTTCAAATGTGTTTTGCTCACATTTATATAATATCACATATCTAATACGGATTATTTGTACACAGTTGTAGTTTTTCAAGTATTCTTAACAAATAACAATAATCATTTAGTTTCAAGTAATTGTTTCTATCTACTGATAGTTGTAAGAGTCTCAGCTACCGAAAATGACATCAACGCTTGACTAGCAAAAGCATGGACAACTATCGATAGGCTATCAGTCATATGAAAGATAGACCGGTCCAATAAGATAAAACGCATTTTTTTTCTAAGCAGCGGTCGTGTCAATACTGCTATATGCATTCACCACGTGAATGCAGACTAAGAGTATGCAGAAAAATCTTGATAGAACTTACACAAAAATACTACGAGCTGTATTGAACATACCTTGGAGGCAACATCCAAAAGAACAGCTGTACGGCCACTTACCGCCCATCTCGAAAACCATCCATATTAGACAAAGCAAACATGCAGGACACTGCTTGAGAAATAAGGACGAACTCATAAGCCATGTAGGTCCGTGGACACCTTCACACGGACGAGCATAGGCTGAACGACCAGCTATAACTTATCTACAACAGGTTTGTACTGATATAGGATGTAGCCTGGAAGACCTGCCGGAAGCGATGAACGATAGGGACGAGTGGCGAGAGAGGGTCAAGGAAATTTGTGTTATGGGCATGACATGACATTCATGACTAAAAGTTATTCGTCTGTACACATATATCAGGTTTCAAGTAATTGTATGCTATGAAGTGATAGAGACGAAATGATCAATCACATTATAAGCGACAGTAGCAAATTTGCACAGAATTAATATAAGACTAAACACGAATGTGTCGGCAAGGTGATCCACTGAGAGATGTGCAAGAAATTAAAATTTGACCATACGAACAAATTGTATATGCACAACCCAGCTCCTGTCACAGAAAATAACACACATAAACCCCAATGGGACTTTGACATAAACACGGTTCACTTAATCTCGGCCAGAAGACCATACCTAATTATTAACAAAAAAAGAGAACTTGTAAAACTGTCGACTTTATTGTCCTGGCTGACCATTGAATAAAATTGAAAGAATATGAAAAGAAGGATAAGTACCTCAACCTTGCTAGGGAATTGAAAAAACTATGGAACATGCAGGTTACAAATATACCAATTGTAATTGGTGTGTTTGGAACAGTAACAAAAGGATTACTAAAGGGACTAGAGGATTGGAAGTTGGCGGAGGAGTGGGAACCATCCAAGCTACTACATTATTAAGAACAGCCAGAATACTGAGAAGAGTCCTGGAGACTTTAGGAGACTCGCTGTCACTCAAAGTCCAGTGAAACACCATCAGCTTACGCTGATGTGAAAAAACCCTAATACTTAAATAATAATAATAATAATAATAATAATAATAATAATAATAATAATAATAATAATTATAATAATATTAATAATAATAATAATAATTATAATAATATCTAATAAACTTATAGTTTCAAGTAACTAACTAAAATATAAATAGTTTACAGCTATATGGGATCAAGTATCTTTATCGAATACGAATAAATATATAATATATATGTAATCCAGATATCGGACCCTAAAAGATACAACCAAATTAGGTCAGAGTCAACCTCCTCGATATTGGATAATTCCATATTTATTTCCTCTCTATGGATTGGGAAAATCATACCATTAATTAAAATAATTTAATTTAGTAATTTTAATGACTAATTAATGAAACCAGAATTTACACCAATCAAAGAAAAATATGCTTAATCTGCAATTAGATTATTTTCTGCTAAATATACAAAATAAATAAACATCCTCCAAATGTGTTAATTCCATGATTTTACCAAGAGTAACTGCCGTATTTATTTTTTTACAAAAAAAAACTAATATTAAAAGAAAATAGGGTTAATTAGTTTGTTAGGACAATAGAAGGGATACTACACAGCAAACGTAGAAGCATGTAATAAATATGTGATATGATTTGGCGACTGTTTTCCTTTTCCATCGTACAAAGAAAAGTGTTTCCTTTTTTCATTTCGTTTTTGTTAATTAACTGATACGTTTGAGCACACTTAAAAAGCTCAGGTCAAGTTCATTACCTCTTCTTACATGATTGGCTTTTGGTATTGGGAATACATTTGTGATGAATGATCAGTGAAGTCATGAATGTTTATATTGGGTTCATTAATTTGCAATGTATTAAACTCAATATATAGAATCTAATATGCCATTTCTTTCTTTCTTTCTTTCTTTCTTTCTTTCTTTCTTTCCATTTGTTTGCATCTCTTCCATTCTTTTACCATGAATTAATTTATATATTAAGTACAGATAATAAGAACACAGCTAATATTTTCTTAAAATAGATATTTTTCTGAACCAAAGATACCAGGAGGCTTGTCGAATACACTGACTGAATCCCCTGAAGAGAAAGAAGAGTTCAAAATAAAGTACTGTGTATGACACTAAGTTCCATTTGATAGGCATACTCCATTTCTATAGATCTTGGGATTGCTGACTATACCTTCATTGTCATTACTCCTAGGTGAACTCTGACATGAAATAGTAGTACTTTAGAGTCCAATCTCTGGGTCATATGTGCTTTAAAATTATTCTTATTTGATTGAACGGTATGCATAAATGAATCCTCTACAGAAACAACACAAAAATGCAAATACAAACGGATAATGAAGAGCGGTTCCCTAACCTCCAGGCTTAACGATTACTGTTAGATGGGGGAAATGCTGTTAAAATTGATCAATCATACGATCAATCTATCAATCAATCAAAGATAGCAATATTTTTTTACTTCGCGTGGAACATTATGCTGTCACATAGATATTATTAAGTATTACTATTAACACAATCTACAGTATTAAAACATTGTATTTAACAATAAAATGTCATAAATATATAAAATAAATTAATGCTATCTATGTGGAGTGCTACATTTCTAATTTTAGTCAGGGATTTTCAGCATTGATGAGTTTGGTTATAGATAACGCTTTACGACATCCGTTTCTCCTGAAAAATTTCCCACTCGAAATGATAGATTCTTTGAATCTTTATTTTCGAAGAAAATATTGTGTTATGACATTTTGTTAAAGGATTTTTTTATCTTTGAGCAATAATCTATCTATCTGTCTATCTATCTATCTATCTATCTATCTCAGTCAAAAGTATATACTTTTATTCTTTTGCTATCATTTTGTTTTATATCTATATAATTTTATTAAAACGAAATTAACTCACTGGGCTCTTCACATAGTTTATCAATTAGTAAACGCGTTGATAAGACGTATTACGCCGTTCAGTTCTTACTAGTTGTCCCCAACTTGTAGCCTCACACAAAGTTATCCTTCATAGATAATTACTTATCATTTTAATACTTTCATATTCATCTCAGTAATGTATGTTTGCTTTTTCAGTTTGTTCTAATTCCTTTATATTGTAATATTCTTATCTATTCCCACCAGTACATCTCGTTCCCCCCCCCACATATATATATATATATATATATATATATATATATATATATATATATATATATATATATATATATATATCGGACTGAAAAATAAATTAGAAAATATTTATAAAAAATTTAAAAACTCAGATTGTTATCAAGACACACACACACACACACACACACACACACACACACACACACACACACACACACACACACACACACACACACACACACACATATATATATATATATATATATATATATATATATATATATATATATCCAAAAAAATAAGTTATTAATGATTGTTTGAGAAATGAATACTTAGAAATCTCCAGGAAGGCTCAATGTATGAGGATTAATATATATATATATATATATATATATATATATATATATATATATATATATATATATATATATGTCTTTGTGTGTGTGTGTGTGTGTGTGTGTGTGTGTGTGTGTGTGTGTGTGTGTGTGTTGACATCAGTCTGAATTTTTTATGTTTATTTCCACTCAAAGTCCAAACCTGTTATATAGCTGTGACCTGAAAAGGTGACTTCTGGGAATGAGTCGGTACTTTCCAAACTATATTTTAACCATACATTTAGAATATAAAAATGACCTTCTTTTTTCTTTTACAATCCCAAAAATATTGCGTATCTCAAAGAAAAAATTATATAGTAATGTAAATTGTTTCCGTTTACTGTTTTGTTTCTCTTTCACTTTCATTACTTCGTCTATCTATAGGCTTTCTGAAGGGATCACAAATGAGTAATAACTGTCTGTACTTTTGGAATCTTATTCACCAAACAGTATTACTGATGCATTAAAACATATATGTTCCTTGCCAAAACAAAAACAAAAAAATACAAAATAAAAACAGAAAAGGAAGAAATAAAATTTGAAGATCTGTACAAAGAAATGAACACCGATAAATGATTTGAAGCTGAAGGAAAAAACATCCCGCATTTAATGATTTAAAATATTGTTTCCCTGAAACAGTGTATTTATACAACTTGTCGAAATGTATCGAAAAATGTTAACCATAGAAAAGCAAAACAAAACATAACAAAAATATAACAAAATAAAAGATAAAAAATATCATAAAAACAAAGAATATGAATGAGCTATATTTTTCACCATAACAATCGTATTTATTTACTCAGACTTTTTTACTTTAAATCACAAAAATCTGTCTGTGGCAGTAATAAATTTAATCTACTATTGTTAATTCTATAAACATCACATGAAAAAAAAATTAAGATTAAGATATAAGATTCAATTCCTGAAATCAGTGGGAAAAACAATTAAAATACCTAAATTAGCAATGTTGTATAACCAGAAAAGTAGAAGAGTTAGCGATATTTAAAAGAAAATGTTAGCGAACGACAGAGGACAAGTAAAGAGCTGGAATATCGGTGTTGGCGACGACGCCATCCTATTAGGAGAGGGCTATTATTATGGTCACTGGGATCTTTCCTTCATTGGCTCAAAAAATACCACTTCATATCTCTCTGTTTGTAATGCTAGTGTGAACATGAGACACACTGATAAAGAGAGTGGTATTTTTATTTTTTCTGACCATTCATCTTTTCTTTATTGGCAAATACGACAAGGCCCAGCTGATGGGACATTCGAGATATGCTTCAGTTTTCTTTTTAGTTACAGCTTTTCCCCGTTGTAGAGTTTGGTTATGAATAATACATAATGATATGATTTCCCTCAAGAAAAAAGAATAAAACACAGTAAGTACGCAGTTGCTGAAATTCAAAATTTTATGAAAAAAAATGTATGGGATGTACTTCTTTATATGTGATACTGTATATATTTATGCACTGTTTAGATTTCGTATGTCTGATAAAATTATTTCTAAATATCAAATTACTGATACTTTTTAGTTGGGCTGCAATTCTACGATCGCACCACATTTGGTGGTTCAAGATGAAAGTGCAAATATTTGCAAATAAGATAACATTTTAGCTCTGCACCAAACAATTAGAAGTTTTCTTGTGATATATCTTACGATAAGATACACATTCTACTATTTTTAGGTCACATATTAGCTTCACCTCACAGTTATTAGTATGCACATGTGTTAATTTTAGATTGGGTGTACTCTGCAATTTCCGAGAATAGATTAAATATTAAAAAACATACAGTATCAGCATCTGACATGTAATGCTTAAGATAGTATCAGGATTATTTCACATCACAATGGCCTCTTTATATCTCGAGTAGAAACCGCGATATCGGGAACCTCCTAAAAGAAAGAAAGTAGAAGTCTATTTAGATTGTAATCAAGAATACAAGACGTGCAAAATGAAATTTCTTACAAGAAATACACCGTATATTTTTCAAAAATACTGACCGTTTCAACATTGATGAATAACAATATTTAATTAAAAAAAAAGAATTAGTTTTACGATAGACAATTACTTCTGTGAAGCATTTGAGGTTTATTATGAAGGTTCTCGGCAGCACCTGGAATTATTCTTCAATCAGGGTTCCAAATTCCATAACTGTTTCGAGGGCATTTTGTCTACTAGAATTCTATTACTTGCAAAGACATTTTAAATTGGTTTGGACATAATATCAGATTGACTAGACGATCCAAGTACGATTGGATAAGAAATATGAGACAAAAGTATTCTTGTGTAAAGGAAAAGTCCTGGTAAATTACAAATAAAAAGTAAATTGACAAATTGGATCTAGTATGTTAAACTTATCTACCAAGCTG
>OY757909.1:93446169-93506169 GCA_963585895.1 Sepioteuthis lessoniana
CAAAACAGACAAAGTGATCGTCTGAGTGGCGCCATCACAAACGGAAACGAATTGCTACGCATCATGTCACAATATGGTGAAACACATGTTTCAGCACATTAAAGTCCCGATGAAGAAAAATCTTGGGCAATGATTAAAATCAATTATTAAACATAAAACTGCTAAAATCACAGTTATTACAAACGTTTACTGCCACTGCCAGTTTTATGAACAGAGTTAACCATCAAATTCAAATTGTTGTGTGAGGGACCGTAAAGCCTATCAGCTCCGACTGCGGTGGGTCATGGTATAATCACAGACGGTGTCTACAAAAGGGTAAATATACGCACATTTTTTATTAAGTATTTACAGATATATATTCATACATACACACACTAACACGCACACACACAAAGTATATATATATATATATATATATATATATATATATATATTGATTTTTTCGACTGATATATATTCATCTTTTTGCCGACAAATGTTTCAGTGAGGTAAATATTAGATAATATCAGTTTAATGAGAAATATGTTCTTCTAAACAAAACATAATTTTATCACTGATATTATTTTCGCGCATTGTCATTAAAGAAAAACCGCATATGATTATTATTATCTACTCCTTGAGACGACTCTATCACTACATAACCTACGTTGGCTACTTTTTGCGTCTTATCTATCTCTCTATTATTATTATTATTATTATTACTATTTTACTCCTTGAGAGTTTCTCACATCAGAGTTAGATGATGGTCTTTCACTGGAGTTTAAGTGACAACAGGTCTCCTCAAGAGTCCAGGACTTTTCGCATTATTCTAGCCGGTCTCAGCTGTAGGTTGGATTGTCTCCACTTGACCTCTTATTTCCAAGTACTCTTGTCCTTTTATCAAAACTTTGAATTCGACGACATACTGCTCCGACACTATAATACCGTATATAACCAAAGCACAGTAGCCAGATGGACAAGGATGCATCCTCCCTTTCCCTCAGAAGTGTGACATTGGAATAGCCAAGAACTACCGATGTATAACCCTAAGATCCATCGTGACAAAAATCTGCAATGCTCTACTACGCAACCGCATAGAAGCCAAAATTGAGAAGATACTAAGGAAGAACCAAAATGGCTTTCGGAAACTTCGATCCACATTACAAATTATGACTATCCGTCGAATTCTAGATAGTGTTCGAGCAAAAAAACCTTGAAGCAACAACATTATTTGTTGACTTCTTCAAGGCTTTTGACTCCTTAAACAGATGGAAGATGGAAGAAATACTACTCGCCTACGGCCTACTCAAAGAAACCGTCGCAGCCATAATCATGCTATATAAAAATACTAATGCAAAAGTCCGGCCCCCGTTGGAGACACAGACTACTTTGACATTGTAGCAGGTGTGCTGCAAGGAGACACATTCACATCTGGCTAGATTACGTTTATAGAACGTTTATAGATATAATGAAACATAATTGTTTCAAGCTACCAATGGAAAGAAGCAGAAGATACCCCGCACAAACAATTACGGACACGGACGACGCAGATGATATAGCACGGATCATATAGCACGGATCATATAGCACTTCTGGCAAATACATCAGCCCAAGCCGAAATTCTGCTGCATGGTCTGGAATGAGCAGCTGTAGGCATAGGCCTGCATGTCAATGCAGATAAGACATAATACATGTGCTTTAATCAAAGAGGCGATATCTCCACACTAAACGGTAGCTCTCTGAAATTGGTGGACACGTTCCGCTACCTAGGAAGCAGTGTCTCATCAACTATGAAAGACATCAACACGCAACAAGAAAAGACAGGGACAGCAATCGATTGGCTATCGGTCATATGGAAGTGAAACCTGATCGATAAAATGAATCATAGTTTTTTTTCCAAGAGACGGTCGTGTCGATACTGCTATATGGATGCACTAAATGGACGCTAACTAAACATATGGAGAAAAAGCTTGACAGAAATTACGCAAGAATGTTGCGAATTGTATTGAACAAGTCCTAGAGGCAATACCCCACAAAACAGCAGCTAAACGGCCACCTACCAAACATCGCGAATACTATCTTAGACGCGCGGGACACTGCTGGAGAAGAAAGGACGAACTCATAAATGATGTACTCCTGTAGACCCCATCACATGGACGAGCAAAGGCAGGACGACTAGCTAAAACCTATATACAGCTGCTTTGTGCCGATACAGGATGTAGCCTGGAGGACCTCCCAGAGCAATGGACGATAAAAACGGGTGGCGAGAGAGGGTCAGGGAGATCCCTGCTGGCAGCGTGACATGATGATGATGATGATGATGATTGGTGACAGAACCAAGAGCACAAACGACAATTGGTATTAGCGTTACTTTTATGTTCTACATTTTTTTTAAATTCCCTAGCGAGGTCGAGAAACTTATCCATTTTTCGCTTTCTTTCAATTTTACTCTGTAGTCAGCTGGAACAGCAAAGTCCACAATTCGGTATTATTTATTAATTTTTTTTTTTTTTTTGTTGATTATAAGGTTTGGTCTTCTGGTCAAGACTAGGTGATTCCTTGCATCTCAAAACCCAAAGGGGAGTTTGTGCGTCTTATTCTCTTAGACAGATTCTAGGTTGTGCACATACCATTTGTTCGTATGGTTATATTCAAATTTCCTCCAAAGTTCCAAGTGGATCACCTTTCCCATCCAGTCATGTCTAATCTTATACTCTTTCTGTACAAGTTTGCTGCAATCGCTTATCCAGTGATTGATTGTTTCGTCTCTATCACCACATAACCTACATTAGTAGTTTTGTTGAGTCATATATTTTCTTACTTTGATGTGGTTGGTCATTATGGCGTTGTTTATTAACGTCAGCTTTATATTTCATTGCTTTTTCAGAACTCAGACAAGGTCCCAGTTGAAGTAAATCTTTTGTTTTGTTTTTTTAAATTTTACACTGTGTTCTGCTGGTTCATGAAAATGTACAAGATGCCAGTTTATTTTTTTTCTAATTAATGAATACTATGTCTGTCATCTGGCTCGTTTATATTTTCAACTCCCAGAAAACGTTATGCGTCTTGTTTTCTAGAATTTCATCTTGATTTTTACATTTAACATTTCTTTGTATGGCCAGAATTTATTCTCTTACAGAATTTATTGCTTGACTACGCAGTCATACTATGTCTTGTATTGCCTTTTATTAATATGCCCCCGGTCAGTTTTTTACTGATGTCCAAATGACAGTAAGACTTCTCTGGTCTCCAGGATTTTTTTAAGCATTCTTTTGCTGAGGTTTAGAAGGTCTTGATTCTCCCCTGTTTTTTCAAAAGCCGCCAATTACAAGTGGTATAAACGTTACCTTCATGCTCCACATATTTGTCAGCTCACTAATAATATCTTGTGATTTGTTTATATTTTTGCTTATATTAATTTATTCCTCATGAGTTTTTCACACAAGCGTTAGCTGATGGTCTTTCATAGGTGCCTGAGTGATTGAAAGTCTCCTCAGGTCAAGAGGACTCCGGTCAGTATTCTGACCGATCTTAATCATGTTGTAGTTTCGATGGTCTCCACTCATCCTTTGATTTCTAAGTTTTCTAGTTCATTTACCAAACTTTTGGGGATTGTTCCGAGTGTAACAATTAAAACTGGTATCAACGTTACCTTCATGTTCCATACTTTTCAGTTCTCTGGCAGGATAAAAGTGCTTTCGTTTTATTTTATTTTCAATCTGGTTTGCTGAAACGTCAAAATCTACTCTTCGCTGGATTAAAAGTCTTGTTGGTATCTTAAAATCTCAAAGAATCATATGTGTCTCATTCTCCTGGACGGATTCCGAGTTGAACATATACGATTTATTTGCATGGACAAATTTAAATTTCTTTAACAATTCCACGTGGATCCTCTTTATCACCCAGTCATGTATAGTCTTACGTTTCCTTTTACGCAAATTTGCCGCATTCACTTATTATGAGATTAATCGTTTCACCTCTATCACCACATAACCTACATTGGTTATTTTTGCGTCTTATCTATTATTATTATTTACTCGTAAGAGTTTTTCACATCAGTGTTACCTGATGGTCTTTCACAGGAGTTTGAGTGACAACAAGTGTCCTCAAGTTTCCAGGACTCTTCACAGTATTCTGGCCGTTTTCAATAGTGCAGTAGTTTGGACGGTCTCCACCCGTCCACCAACTTCCAAGTCCCCCAATCCCTTTTGTAATCTTGTAGTTACTGTTCCAAACGCACCAATTAAAATTGGTATAATTGTCACCTGTATGTTCCATAGTTTTTCAACTCCCTAAAAAGGTCGAGGTACTTCTCCTTCTTTTGCACATTCTTTCAGGTTTATTCTGTGGTCAGCCGGGACAACAAAGTTGACAATTTTGCAAGTTCTCTTTTTTTTTGATTATTATTAGGTCTGGTATTCTGGTGGAGATTAATATATATAATTATGAGAGAGTTTTTCACATCAGTATTAGTTGATGGTTTTTCACTGGAGTTAGAGTGATATCAAGTCTCCTCAAGTCTCCAGGACTCTTCTCAGTATTCTGGCCGTTCTCAGCAATGCGGTCATTTGGATAGTCTCTACCCGTCCGCGAACTTCAAAGTACTCCAGGCCTTTTAATAATCCCTTAGTTATTGTGCCAAAAGCACCAATCACAATTGGTACATTCGTCACCTTCATGTTCCACAGCTTTTTCAATTCTCTTAGAAGGTTGAGGTACTTCTCCTTCTTTTCATATTCTTGCAGTTTTATTCTGTGATCTTCTGGGACAGAAAAGTCGACAATTCTGCAAGTTATCTTCGTTTTTTGTTGATTATTATTAGGTCTCGTCTTGTGGCCGAGATTAGGTGATCCGTGTGTATGTCAAAGTCCCATTGGAGTTTATGTGTGTCATTTTCTAGGACAGGTGCTGCGTTGTCCATATACCATTTATTAGTGTGGTCAAATTCAAATTTCTAGCACATTTCCCAGTGGATTACTTTGCCGGCCCAGTCGTGTCTCGCCTTATACTCCCTGCTAATTTGCTGCATTCGCTTATTATGTGATTGGTCGTTTCGTCTCTGTCACCTCATAATCTACATTTGCTATTTCATTGAGTCTTGTTTATTTTAGCTTTGATATGATTGGTTCTTATGGCGTTCTTCTGTGCTGCTATTAGGAGAGATTCCGTTTATCTTTTAAGATTACCTTTTCTTAGCCATGTCCAGGTTTTCTGGTGTGAGGTGGTGTTTATTAGTCGTTTAAGGTGGCCACAGAGTTTCCAGATGTTCTTTTTATTGATTTATTGCTTTATTGTTTCTGTCTAAAATATCAACAATATAAACGAAGTTGAATTTTGTTTTAGATGTGTCCTCTGGGTGCTTTTCTTTACTTCGTTGATTGCTATGAAAGTATATCTAACTGTTGCCTTTTCCCGTAGATATATTCCTCTGATTTGTTTTAAAATTAGAAGCAAAAAAAGAAAAAATGTCCGTTCAACTTTGATCGATCAATTGACAAGAGACTGAAAAAATAAAATAAAAACACTGGCCGAATGAAGTAAACAGACTTGGATAAACACCAATATGAAGTAGCATTGAATAAAGTAATAAAATCATAAAGAATCTGTGAAGTGACAAGCAGTGTTTTGTCGACTGAATATTTTGAAAGTATTTAATAAAAGAAATATTTTGATTAGGATCTCGTTGGAAACACATCCTTATTTAACTTTTTGTCTTAACTTGAAATATAAGTGCGTATCAAAAGTATTTCTCCATTGAAATTCATTTAGCCTAAAAATAATTTAACGTAGACAATTAAATAAAATGCCTCTATTATAATGGTTTAATATTACTCTCTAAAAACCAACTTTAATGACGGGATTTTCAGTTAAGTAATAAATATTTTTATTACACTGAAGCTGTGACTATTGCATGGATTTCTTTAACTCCCAAAGTATCCGTCCTTAAATACTGATTTAGAGGTCGACCCCGTGATGGTGGAAAACGAAGATCATATTTGAGAAAGTGGTTTGAGACATTAACAGAGGGATAAATAGATAGAGAAAAAGAGCAGCTATAAGGGAGAAGCAAATAGTAAGGTGAACAGGGGTTCCTCGGCTCTAGGTCTCGATAGCAGCGAATAACCAGGTTAAAAATGGAAACGTTTCAGCAGCAAATCGGCGACGGGTTCTGATTGGCTGCAAGAAATTCAAACTGAAGAGCCGTTACAGGGAACACATAATAGAAAACAAGAAAAGGAAGAGTTTAACACTAACCACAGAGTTGTCAAGACGGGCTGAAAATTACGGCACCCATTTTTTAGGTGAGCTCGAGTAGCAGTCAGCCGACAATAGCGCACCAGGCGGTCTTGAAGAAGCAACCTGAAGTTTGGATATTCTCTGATCGTCCTCTCATATCCACCTCTTTCAACACCCTTTTCAAGTCTTCTGGAATCATTCTGGGTGCACAAATTACAACTGGTATCACTGTCACTCTCATGTTCCATAGTTTTTTTTTATGTTTTTTTTTGTTTTCTGGTAGGGTCTAGGTACTTAAATTTCCTATTTTTTTGTTTACTTTTCGCTTTGTGGTCCGCCGGTACGTCAAAGTCCCGTATTCATTAGGTTCTCTTTTCTGTCGACTGTCACTAGGTCTGGTCGAGATAAGATGATCTGTTCGTCTCATTCCCTAGGACGGATTCTGGGTTGTGCATGTACCAACTTTGCGTATTTATGGTCAAATTTAAACTTTTTACACAATTCCCGGTTGATCAGTTTGCTTTCCCCGGGATGTCAAGTCTTATACTTCTTTATACGCTAATTTACTGGATTCGCTTATAATGTGATTGATTGTTTCGTCTTTATCACCTCATATTTTACGTCTACGATACGGTTGCGTCTTATCTATTGTTGCTTTGACTTAGTCTTAATACCATTTTTGTATTGCTATCAAAAGACATTCAGTTTCCCTCTTTAAGTTTCCCTTTTTTAGCTATGTCAAAGTTTTGTCGTTTGAGATTTCGCTTATTTGTCGTAGGAAATATCCACATGGTCTTTTTTTCTTCCCATTTTTGTTTTCTGATTTTATTTTATTCTGTTGATGTTTGTGTTGTCTGTATTGTTGTTGGGGGCTTAATTCAGTCTTCTCCAACTCTTTTTTTATGTAGTTTTCTAGTGGTATCAACGTATCAACGCTATCTTCAGTGATGGTAAGTCCTCTTCCTCCTTCTTTTCTAGTCACATACAGTCGGTCTACGTCATCTCTGCGAAGTAAGGCCTAATGCATCGTTATTACTTTTCTTGTTCTCTGGTCTATTTGTTGAAGTTCTTCCTTTGTTAACTTTGAGAGTGATTCCAAGTATCTTACGTGGGGGACAGCCCAGGCGTTATCACTTGGATGAGGTTTCGGCTTTGTAGTTTGGCTTCGAATAATTTTCTCGTTCTCTTTGAGGGCTTTTGGAACATTCTTCGTATACATTTTTGTCGTAGGAAAACTCACCGCGGGAATTTTCGCCACAGAAAACTTTGCCGTATAGGATTTTTGCCATAAGACAATTTTTCAGCATTTACTTTTCATATGCATAGTACGCTGGGTTCAGTTCAAATATATGGATCGAGGGAAAATATAAAGGTGGAACGGAGAAATTCAAGTGATGTTAAAATATACAGGTGGTGAGAAAAATGAAAATGGATGGGAATTTTTTAATTAAAAAATAATAGGTAATTTATCTAAAATAAAGATACTCCAAATAAATTCATAAAAAAAGTTTTAAATTATTTACTTTTTAATTTGATATATTTTTTGTCTTTTATCTTTTAAATATGTGTTTATTTCTTAATTTCTTTTCTGATATTTGACCTTGTAAAAAAGACATGTTAAGTAATACTTATAAAAATAAAGTCCCTATCTATACAAAGATTTTTTTTCTATCCTTAGCAAAATAAATTTGTTTGGAACACAGTGAAGTTGCGAACAAAATATAACAAATTATGATTATAATCACTAGGAACAAAAAAAACAGAGGCATAGTTCTTCGTTGTAATGTAAAAAATGTAATGTAAAAAAAAAAAAAGACAGATAAACTTTATAACTAAGTCTTTTCGCTTATTAAATGTTAAAATCAAAGTAACAATAATGTGAGCCAGATATACTTGATAAGAAGGGACTTCACATATTAGATTTAATATTACACCAAAAGGGATGTTGAAGATTAGGTCATCAAATAGAAATGCAACTAAATTGTCCAACGGCAAAAATCCTACATGGCGTAATTTATAACGGCGAAAATTCCTGAGGCGAGTTTTCCTACGGCAAAAATGTTCACGGCGAATATCCCTCGTACGTCTCCTACGGCATTTTTTTTTTTTTTCATTTTTTCTTTTATCCCCGCATGTTTAATGGGGTCCGCTTCCAATATTCCAGAGAATTTGTAGGTTTCCTTTTTTTCTGATCGTTCTGATTTTTTTCTTGGTTTGATAGTTCTATTCTTTCAGTCATTTCATATCTTGACAGTATATTCTCGCTGCTTGTATTACGGTTTGCAAATCTCTCTCATTTTGACAGTTTCATGTCATCCATTTACATGAGGTGGTTGATTTTTTTTACGATTTATAAAGTTTATGTGTGCCTGTGCATTTCTTAAGTATGTTTCTGAGTAGCATCATCGCTATTACAAATAGTAATGGTGATAGCGCAGCTTCCTGATAAAAATCACTCTCTGGATTTTTACCTCAGATAAGTTTTTTCCTCCGGCTGTCAGTTCGACTCTCCAGTTTTCCTAGATATTTTTGATAAACTTTATGTCTTTGTCGGATATCTTGTACATTTTGAGGTAGTCTATTATCAATGTTTCCGGGACCATATCGTATGCATTTTTGTTGTCAGTTTCATCACGTTTTGCTCTCTTTGAGGATGGGTTGATCAATGTATAGTCGCTCTCCTATACTTCTGGTCCACTAGTGACGTCTTTTCCGTTCATCGGGGAAGTGGTTGAGGTTTATCAGCGAATCGTATATCCTAATTAATTTATGCTGTTAGTATTTTCCACATCATCGGTAGGTACGTTATGCGTAAGTAGTTGTTGTGTTCTGTTCCTTTAGGGTGTTTTTTTCATCAGTGTGGTCTTTCCTTTTGTCATCTTGTGGGTATATCTGTTTATTGTGGATATCTATTCATTTTGATAGCTAGCCTAGGATGAAAATGGATTTTTTAAACCGGTATCCATGTATGCCGTCATGTCTTTGCGTTTTCCAATTTGCTATTTTTTTAGTGTTGCTCTGATTGAATCAAGGTGTATTTTCGCGTTGGGTTTTTCTTCTTGTTTTTCCCACTTGTTTCCCATGTTGCTTATCCAAACAGCTTTTCTGTTATGTTATCTTTGTTCCCATAATTTGGTCAAAAACATTAGTTTCCTTGTGATCCGGTTGTTGTTATGCGTTGGTACATTCACCACCTATTTGCTCAAAGAATTTCTTTCGTTGTTTTATTATTATTATTTCTTTACTCCTTAAGAGTTTTTCACATCAGTGTTACTGATGGTTTTTCACAGGAGTTTGAGTGACAGCAAGTCTCCTCAAGTCTCCAGGACTCGTCTCAGGATTCTCACCGTTCTCAGCAATACTGTCATTTGGATAGTCTCTACCCGTCCACCAACTTCCAAGTCCTCCATGCCTTTTAATAATCCTTTAGTTATAGTGCCTAAAGCACCAATCACAATTGGAACAATCAGGACTTTCATGTTCCACAGCAAGGTCGAGGTACTTCTCCTTCTTTTCACATTTCTTCAGTTTTATTCTGTGATCCGCCAGGACAGAAAAGTCAACAATTTCAAATTCACTTTTTTTGTTGATTTCTAGCCGGGATTAGGTGATCTGTTTGTATTTTAAAGTCCTATAGGAGTTTATGCGAGTCATTTTCTAGGTGATGTTCTGGGTTGTGCATATACCATTTGTTAGTATAGTCAAATTTACCTTCTTGCACATTTCCCAGTGGATCACCTTGCCGACCCAGTTGTGTCTCGACTCATACTCCTTCTGTGCTAATTTGCTACATTCGCTTATTATGTGATTGATCGTTTCGTCTCTGTCACCTCATAGCCTACATTTATCTATTCTTGTTTTGATATGATTGGTCCTTATGGCGTTTTGATATGATTGGTCCTTATGGCGTTTAGTCGTTTAATGCACCCAAAGAGTTGTTTTTCTCCCATTTTTGTTTCCTAGTTGGTTTCATTCTATCGCCTATCGTGTTGTCCGTATTGTTTCTGATGGCTGTAATTAGTCTTCGTTCGTATTTTTCTATGTAGTCTTCAAGTCGTTGTAACGATGCGTCAACGCTGTCTTTAACGCTGGCAAGTCCTCTTCCTCTCTCTTTTCTAGATAATTATCGTCTGTCAATGTCATCTCTTGGATTTAATGCCTTCTGCATAGTCTTTAGTTTTCTTGCTCTTTGATCCATTTGTTTAAGTTTATCTATGGTCCACTTGAGGAAGGGTCCCGAATATTTAATGAGGGGCACAGCCCAAGTATTTATTACTTTAATGAGGTTTCTGCCGGAGAGTTTTGTCTCAAGTAGTTTTCTAGTTCTCCTGAGATATACTTTCCGGATCTTGTCTTTTATTTCGACTTGTTTTATGGTGCCAGCCTCCAAGTAACCCAAGTATTTGTAGGTTTGCTCTTCCCCGAGCGTTCTCATTTTGTCGTGATTTGGTAGTCCATTCCGTCAGTTATATGTCGTTTGCCACTTTTCATGACGAGCGTGGCATATTTCTCTATGCCAAATTCCATTCCTATGTCCTGACTGTATATTCTAATGGCGTGTATGAGAGTTTCCAGTTCTTTTTTCATTTTTTGCCAATAGTTTATTGTCATCCATGAACATTTGGTGATTGATCTTCTCTTGTGATCTGCTGAGTTTATATCCGGCGGTGCATTTTCTGAGTATGTGGTTAAGTGACATCATGGCTATTATGAGTTAAAAGGGTGATAGTGCATCTCCTTGGAAAATCTCTCTTTGGATCTTTGTTTCAGCTAAGTTTCTTCTTCCTGCTGTCAGTTCCACTCTCCATGTTTGCATGGTCTTTTCGATGAAGTTTATGACAACATGTGATATTTTGTACATTTTTGACAGTGCATTATCCAGCTTTGTGGAATCATATCATCTGCGTTTTTGTAGTCAATCCAGGCCATAGCTAGATTTTTCCGGCTTGTCTTGCTCTCATTTAGGATGTGTTGATGTATGTAGAGTAATTCTGCTGTGCCTGTGGATCATTTGAAGCATCCTTTCTGTTCGTCAGGGAACAATTCGCAGTTTGTTTGCGAGTAGTAAATCTTTTTCGTCATTTGTGCTGTTAGTATTTTCCACATCATTCGTAGGCAGCTTATTGGTCTGTAATTGTTTGGAGCAGTTACTTTGCTTGGGTCCTTAGACATTCATTTAAAATGGGCCTAAGAACTACTAAAAGTAACCGTAGGATTTGGGAAGCAGATGTGTATTAAATAATTTCAGACCAAAAATAGGTTTCGGTCACCTGCATTTATATATAAATTATGAATATTAATATATTTATAAATGACCAAGATAATTTTGATATACCTCCCTAAATTCCTTCTTCCATAGATTCTTGTGACTATAACTTGTATTATTACGTTTCAACAGCTTACGAGAGCTGAAATATCATATTTACCAACCCCTCAGCTCGGTCAATTTTTAAGCGGAGTTTAATAGGTTTGAATTCAGAGTTTTCCTTTTCCTAGACTAGTTGCCTCACCAAGGCTGAAGAACATAGTCTGCCCTACTATTTACCCATAGCTGGAGGGAGAATAATTGAATTCATACCTTTCCCAAGAGTATTAGTGCTATGTGAAATGCAATCAGTCAGGTCCAGGATTTCAACTCGTGCCGCCGTGTCCATATCCTGCGACGATAACCATTACACCATGGGCACCTCGTAAAGAGAGCTGAAATATAAAGCTGTCAACATAATATGACCTCAGCGACGTCATGATGAAGGTAGATATTGGATAAAATTTAATGTCAGCTGACTGCCAGTTGTACATTAATGATATAATTTGCAGCATGGCATACCAACATTGCATGTTTTTGAATGCCTATAATAAGTATGCAAAAATGTGCTTAGTATTGGATATCTTTAATTAAACTGAATCCCAAATGGATTATTTGCTGAAAGACTTAAGATTAAAAAAGGATGTGTGGCTTGAAATCTTGTTAATGACTGAAAATAAACTGAAAGGTTAAACGGAGAAAAATTGAGAATATTAACTTGAAGATAAACTTAATGAACTGATATGAAAAGACTGAAATGATAGATATATACGTATGCTCAGAGGGAAATAGATAGATAGATAGATAGATAGATAGATTTGAACCAGCTATAATGTATAGAAGAATATTAAACAAACATTAATGGAGAGATAGATATGAACATTTATATATATATATATATATATATATATATATATATATTCATATCTATCTATATCTAATATGAACATATATATATATACATATATATATATATATATATATATATATATATATATATATATATATGCGTAGGCTGAGAGTGAGATAGATAGATAAATAAATTGATAGATAGATAGATAGATAGATAGATAGATAGATAGATAGATATGAACAAGCTATAGTGTATAGAAAATATTATTCAAACTCTAATTGAAAGGTGAATATGTACGGGCGCGCGCACACACACATTATATATATATATATATATATATATATATATATATATATATATATATATATATATATATATATACATAATCATACTGGATTAGAATGATAGATTAATAAGATATACGGTTAAAATGACAGCTACATACACATTGATGGATACGAAGAAGGCAAAATTCAGATTCAGTCCGTTCACTCATTAATAGAAACTTACAAGAATAGAAAGAAGCACAAAAATCATTATAGTATTGGTTTCAAAACTCATCCAGTTAAATAGTTATATAAAGACGAATAAGCCAATATTCAGGAAGCATTTTATCAGACGTTTCCAGAAGGATACCTAAAACCATTGGCCTAAAGTACACACTTAAAAATCACACAACAAATGCTGATTCTGACCAATTGAACATGTGGTAAAAGAAAAAGAAGCTCTACTATTATGTGGATATTTGGTATTTAGAAAAGCAAGTGGTTATACTAACTGATCAAAGACGAGGTATTTTGGCGAGAAATTTCCAGATATTGTCAAAAAACTGGGTTTAAATGTGAAATTCTCTGTCCTATGTTGTGAATATTCGACTTATCTTTTAAGCAATGCCCGTTTTCATGAAGCGTACATGCCATTTCAACTATTTTAAAGCATTATTTGTCAATTTTCTTTAATTGTTTTTAAATATCAGTAAAAAAAAAAAAAAACAATTCCGGAAATTCTTGGTTGTGTCAAAAATCTTCAGCAAAACCGAACAAATAAAGATATATTTCAGGAGATAAGAATATACTACCCCTGACAAAAATCACAAATTAATAAATAGATAAATAACTGAACTTCCATTAATGTCGGCTTAAAATACGTCGCCAATATTTCACTCCTCAAAAAAGGGCTTCCTGTGCATGACACTAAACTGCATTTAATGGTGAGACTCCCATCTTGAAACTTTATGGAATATTGTGTATCCCCTGATTGTCATTACTCCCAGGTCCACTCTGACTCACAGTGGGAGTACCAGATAGTGTTTTATCAATGAGTCCAATTATTGTGTTTTAAAATTATTCGGATTTGATAAAAAAAAAAAACACTAGAAACCACAACACAAATAAGTGTAATGAATACAATTCCCAAAATGCTGGCATAAAATTAGCCAAGACCAAGGATGGGCAAACTCCGGACCGTGAGCCGTATGGGACTCGCTGCACTATTCTGTGAGGCTATCGGGTGTCTCTAGAAAATAAAAATAAACACTTGCACTTTAATCGAGACTAAATTCTTTTGATTTTAAAAGATGTTACCCTAAGATAATGAAAAATCCAGTGATTCGATCCTCCCACCAAAAGGTTTGCCCCCCCTGACCTAGACCGGTTAACATGTCATTAGAATTAAATAATCAGATTATTTGTGTAATATAGTTTGCTTTGGTTTGTTTTGGCGTGGTTTCTTTATTCAGTGGCATATCATTCTTCGTGGATTATTTTATGTTGAAAGTAGTTTATGTAATGCTCTTGTAGAAGTATGACAGAGATACTATATAACTGATTAATGTGGGATTTAGGAAACCCATACCATTCCCAAGAGTATAAATGTTTTATCATCGGAAAGAGCATAAAAATAAAAGGAACTCGTACTAAGAGAGACTAATAAAGCTTATATATTATAGTAAAACAAGTAATACCATGTCACCAGTGTAGCTCTTGCTACCTACTCCCTGAATGGTTTACAGCCAGATATTTAACCTTATTGGAAGAGTTCATTGTGTATCAAAAAAAGGGATGATACCACAGCAATAAGTCAAAAAGTGAAAGTTATGGTACGACTGGAGTACGAACTCGCTTTCTACGATGTTTCTTTTCATCACATTAGCAACGGAAGTTCTCCCAAGATAGTTTAGAAAAGTTGAACAGCTTGTGAGAAACGAATTTAAAATGAGCATGTTCCCCTAATCTTGTATGGAAGTATCCTTTATGGAATTGTGTATTCATACACAATGAAGACGATTGCCTATGAGCTAGGTGGAACTCGGTGTAACGTTGTCTACTTTGTCATGGTCAACATCTCGTAAATGTCATGTAGCATCTCTTTATAGTAACGTAGAAATGAATCCATACAGTTAATTATATAAAATCTGTGAAATCGAACACATGCGCGCACAAACTAACGTACGGTTTGGCTTTGTAAGCGAGGAGTTAACGTTGTCCACACCTATTATAGAGGGGAAAGGATAACCCAGGGCCTGCGTTAATGATGATTTAAGGTGAAGTCTTGCAAGTGCGTGTATGACCCTATTCTTTATGTCAGGGGTATGAATTCCATGACCCAGCGAGGAAGAACAAGAGGAATAAGGTCTCAGGGTCATAAGTTATGATCGGGCTTCCCTCTCCAAGGCATATGACCGAACAACACATAAAGGTCTATCTCTCATTTGAGAGAGTGTTTCGAAATTATGCCTTATTACTGACCCTTTGCAAGTGAAGGGTTGAGTCTTCAAATTTTCCATACAAGTTTATATTTATGATTTATTTCTTTATTCTATGATTTTATTCGCCTACCAAACACAGAGACACAGAAACACTGATTCACACGTACATTTAAATACTATTGCAGCTAAATACTGATACAAGACCAAAATGGCCCAGCTATGGTTTAAATATTACTACTACAGCTCTTCTACAAGAATGGCTTTGACATTAAATAATCCACAAAGGTTCATATGTTGTTAAGTAAAAGAAACCAAACCCAACCCATTTCCTATATATATATATATATATATATATTGTATTATTCAGTCCAGTTAAACCTGAGTCGGGAATAATTCCGTCAGAACAAAAAAAAAATCATTCAATTATGAACATTTAAATTTTCCTGGTAAAGAGCTCAATGTATATGACATCACAGAGCAATAATTTAATGCCCATTACAGGATGGAAATAAATTTATAATCCTAATGTGACCGGTTTTTGTTTTCCTTAAAGCTATATATATATGTATATATATATATGTGTGGGTTGGTGGTGGGTGTGACAAAACGAATGAAGGTGATGGATTTTTTTAAAAACTAGGAAAATCACTTGAAGTAATTGTCTGGCTAGTGGAAAATAACTTCAGAATATGAAAAAAAAATTCTAAAGAAAATTTAGAAAAACAGGAAAAAGTTAAAATCTGCTTTATATGATCGTTTCACAACGAGGATATTATTCTTGGAACTGCATTATCATTTACCTTTTTTAAAAAAGCGCACAGTATATATATATATATATATATATATATATATATATATATAAGGTACTTCTGTTGTAGTATTTCTATTAGTATGAAGAATGTTGTCTAATCAAAGTGTCTTTATATATATATATATATATATATATATATATATATATATATATATATATATATTGTGTGTGAAAATCTGCAATTTGCTATGTGTTATTATTAGTTTTGGAGCGAGTGTGTTTCTAATTAGCCAAGACTTGACCGGCTAGTTTGTTTTTTATCAGCATTTTTCCACGGTGGTATTTATAAAGGATGCCCTCTGAAATGAGCGGCGACTTGTTGTCGGGTTTATTTGTTTATATAAGAATTTATATTTGTAAAAAATGTTATCCGTTCCAGGTTGGGTAATTAAGTTTCTTATTAACTCCAAATGTTACATACATTTTAATGCTTTTTATCCATTTGTCTACTTTATTTTCAATTGTTGATTTCATGTTTTTATCTTTTTCAATTTTCTCTATGATCGTGAATATGCGCGGAAGCATTTTCACCTGCGTACACTACTTCAGGGGGTTACTGGTCTGAGTAGAATTAATACAGGTGTTGTTTTAGCCAAAAATAAGTTGAAAGACAGATCTAAGATTTTTGAATAAAATGTTTATAGTTGGTGTTGGCCAACTGTATTAGAGGATGACACGAAGACTCCCTTTTCAATAGCTACTACCCTATGGTGTCGGGGAAGGCCCAACTCTTTTCCCTGGATTGCTACATTTTACCCTTGATCTATGCCTTATAATTTTGAGTGGCATTAGAGAACACTCTACCTATTAGAAAAATACGCTGGTCAATAAATATATGTATGTATATATAGATATCGATCATATGGAGATCTGACCTGACCGATAAAATGGAACGCAGTTTTTTCCAGGCAGCGATCGTATCGATATTGCTGTATGGATGCACTACTTGAACGCTAACTAAACAAGGCACCAACTATACGGCCACCTGCCCCCCACATGACGAAAACTATCCAAGTTAGACGAACCAGACATGCAGGACACTGCTGGTGAAAAAGAGACGAGCTCATAAGTGATGTACTCCTATGGACCCCCACATATGGCCGAGCAAAAGCCGGACGAACATACATACAGCAGCTATGTGAGGATACGGGATGTAGCCCTGAAGACCTGCCTGTGATGATGAACGATAAGGAGAAGTGGCGAGAGAGGGTCAGGGATATCCATGCTAGCGGCACGACATGATCATGATGATGATATATAGATATCGGTAATTAACTGTTTTTCCTATTGAATGAGTGTTATTTTTTGTAGAAAAACAGGTTCGAGAAGCCGTACTTTTGCGTGTTTAGCTTTGCATTTATTGACGAATCGGCACTTATAGTCTCTTTTAAAAAATTATTTGAGATCAACAGATAACAATATTTAACGTGCCGCAAAAAATGTGAAGGATCAAAACCCAAAATAATCAAAGAAACTTTTTACTTCCAAGAATGTTAAAAATACATTTCTAACCAATTAGATTAATAGGAAAATCTTTTTTTTTTAATATAATATCGAACCTACCTCAATCTTTTTTTTTAATAAGCGAATGAAATAGATACACATATAGTAGGTTTATATAATTATCGTGGAGCCTACTTAAAACTTTTGATTTTATTTCTTTGAGTGATAATCTAACATCTTCATTTAATTTTGACATAGCTGAATTATTCTAAATTGAATGTAAGAATTGTTTACATAAATTTAGTCGTACATCTTTCCCGGATGATGAAAATTCTAGCTATAAATACGAACATAGTAAGGCATAAATTTACTTTCTCTTTGACGTACTCATAGAAAGATCTTTTACACACACAAACTATATCAATTAGATTTCATCATCATCATCATTACGTGCGGCTAGCACGGATATCCCTGACCCTCTCTCTCCACGTCTCCCTATCATTCATCGCCTTCGGCAGGTCTTCGGGGTTACATCCCGTATCATCACATAGCTGCTGTATGAATGTTCGATCTGGTCGTCCTTCTTTTGATTGGCCATATGCGGGGGTCCACAGGAGCACATCACTTACGATCACGTCTTTGCTTCTCCAGCAGTGTCCGGCATGTCTGGTTCGTTTAGCTTGTATAGTTTTCGTGATAGGTGGTAGGTGGCCGTACAGTTGGCGCCGTGTAACACAAACTCCATCATTGAAATGCATACATTTTTCTTTCTGTAACGTAAATACCGGGGAAATATATACACTTTGATTAATATTAATTTTTCTTTCAAGAAAGGATTAAAAACTTCTTTTTTCAACAATTTTTTTTTTACTCAGATAAGAAAATGGAAATTTATCAATTTGTAGATCGATGTATTATTCAATCATTTACACACTTATCCGCTATATAAATTGTTGTGTGTGTGTGTGTGTGTGTGTGTGTGTGTGTGTGTGTGTGTGTGCTCGAGCGAGTTCGAAAGGTCATATCGTATTATTCAAAGAGAGAATTAAAAGCGTTTGAAATATGACTATATAAATTTATGATGGTCATAATCATCAGTTTTATAATGAAAAAGACATATAAGGTTATATCCTTTCTGTTCCTTTGTTAGTAAAAAAAACATTTAGTACAATTCAGTAATATATTATAGTATATAATTAACATCTTTCTATTGTAATATCTTAATGAGAAATTGAGAAAAATACGGTCAGCCTCATCTAATATCAGTCCGTAGATTAAAAACTATCTTCGTAAAATAACTTTATTTTAAAGAATAAATTAATCTTAAAATAGACCTATGAATAAACAAATAATACTCAAAAATTGTCCTAATAAGGTAAAAAGAAAATTTTACCCTTTCGAATAATAATTGTACATTGGGCAGAGTAAAACTCTTTATTACTTAACACATCTTTAGTAGTGAGTAATCATATAAATGCTTAACTATGCTAATCTATTGGGAAGAGATGCTTTAAGTGGGACTTGATAATTCAATCACTACAATGACTTTGTGCGGCGTAAGAAACAGCGCTTTTGGCAATTACAAGGGAGTTCAGTTCTCATTATCATAGACACGCTCATAAATTTACCATACGCCACAACTTATAAAAGACAAATGTTAATTGTAAGTAAGGAATATAATATTAATATTAATAATAATACGATATAGTATGTGCACAAACAGGAATCTGTCATGTAAAATGAGAAACACAATATTCTCTGGGGTTTCCAGACATAAACTGATCACTTAATCCTGACCAGAAGACGGAACTCCTGAGAATTAACCAAAAAAAAAAAAAAACCTGCTGAATAGTGGACTGTGCCGTCCCAGCGGACCACAGAGTGAAAATCAAAGAAAGTGAAAAGAGAGAAACGTTCTTAGTTCTTGTCAGAGAATAAAAAAAATATATATGGAGCATGAAGGATATGGTGACACCAATTATAATTAGTGCGTTAGGAACGATCTCCAAATGCTTGGTAAGGTGCTGGAAGAGTTGGAAATTAAGGGACAAGCCGAGACCATCCAAACTATTGGATTACTAAAATTAGCAAGAATATTGAGAAGGTCCTGATAACCTGAGGAAACTTGTCCCTCAGACTCCAGTGGAAGACAAGTAGTTTACCCTGGTGTGAAAATCTCACAAGAGAATTATAAAAAAAATCAGCAACAACAACAACAACAACAACAGCAATAATAAGAATTATCATCATCATCATCATGTCGTGCCGCCAGAACGGATATCCCTGACCCTCTATCGCCACTTCTCCCTATAATTCATCGCTTCTGGCAGGTCTTCAGGGCTACATCCCGTATCCTCACATACCTGCTGAATGTATGTTCGAGCTGGTCATCCTGCTTTTGATTGGCCATATGCGGGGGTCCATAGAAGTACATCACTGCTACGTATCTGGTTCGTCTAACTTGTACAGTTTTCGTGATGGGAGGCAGGTGGCCGTATTGTTGGTGCCTTGTGGGTTGTTGTCGCCAGGACTTGTTCAATATTGCTCTCAACATTCTTGTGTAATAGCCGTCTAGCTTCTTCTTCAGTCGTTTAGTTAGCGTCCGAGTAGTGCATCCATATAGCAGTATCGATGCGACCGCTGCCTGGAAGAAACTGCATTTCATTTTATCGGTCAGGTCTGATTTCCATATGATCGATAGCCTATCGATAGCTGTCCATGCTTTCGTTAGTTGTGTGTCGATGTCTTTTTCGGTTGATGAGACACTGCTTCCAAGGTAGGTGAATTTGTCTACTAGTTTCAGAGAGGTTCCGTCTAGTGTTGAAATGTCGGCTGTTTGGTTATAACAGATGTATTCAGTTTTTGCGCGCTTTAGGGTGTATTCGCCAGTAATGCTATATCATCGGCGTAGTCGGCGTCGGTAATTGTTTCTTCGGGGTACCTTCTCCTTCTTTTCTTTGTCAGCTCGAAGCCATTTTCTCTTATTTTGTCGATCGAAGTTCTAATCACGTAGTCTAGACAGATAATAAAGATGTATGGGGCTAGCGTGTTCCCTTTTAGTACTCCTGCTATAATGTCGAAGTATTCTGTGTCTCCATCCGCTGAACATACTTTCACTTTGGTGTTTCTATAGAGAATTGTTAATGCTGCTACGGTTTCTTTTTGGTAGGCGATATGCTAGTAGGATTTGTTCCATCTTCCCTCTGTCTATGGAATTGAAGGCCTTGGTAAAGTCAACAAATTGTAATGTCACCTGTAGGTTTTTTGCCCGTACGCCTTCAATATTTATGAGGTCGTGGATCTATTTCTTCGGAAGGCATTTTGGTTTTTCCTAAGGATGTTTTCTATTTGTGGTTCTACGCGGTTTCGTAGAAGGGCATTGTAAATTTTGGCTGCTATGGTTTTTTGTGTTATACCTCGGTAATTCTTGGCTAATCCGAAGTCACCCTTTTTAGGGAAAGGAAGGATGCATCCCTACATCCATCTTTCTATCCTATTTTGATTATAGACTGCATTGCAGTGTCGGAGCAGTATGTCGTCGAATTGTCTGGTTTCCATACTTCTGGGGGGATCTCGTCAAGCCCTGCAGCTTTCCTATTTTTAAATTTTCTAATAAGCGAGTCGAGTTCTTTGGTAAACGACCCTAGTTTAATTTCTAATTGCTTACTGATAATTCTGGTGATCGGTTCATTCGTTACTTTCGGTGGGTTTCCTAGTAGATTTTCGAAATGCCGTTTCCACAGTTTTATTCTTTCTTGTTGGTTTGCAGCTTTTAATTTTGCTTTGGCTGTGCTCTTCCTTTTACTCACTTCGTTTACTGTTTGCCAGGCTATCCTAGACTGCCTATCTTCCACAGAGTCTCTAATCTTATCTATCTGATTTTGTATGTATTCCATCTGTTCTTTTAGATATATGCCTGCTAATTGATATTGTGCCTTTTCTACTTTTCGAGCATTTGTGTCTGTTGGGTTCTTCCGATAGCTTTTGGAGGCAGTTTTCACGAGTGCACGTTTTTTTCTATGCGCTAACATTTCCCATGGGACTCTATATTTAGATCTAGGTTTTGTTGGAATACACTTTGATGCCTCCTCGAGGTGTGCTTGAACAAAATTCTCATATTCGTCATTTGGGGTACCTTTTTCTGTATTCTCTTTTAGTGTCTCGAATATATTTCTTAATTCTAATTCATATTTATCTCTAATATATCTGTTGTTAAGAAGGGCCCAGTCATAGTGTTTAGTGGTCGCTGTTCGTGTGGCGTTTTTTCGTAGGCTTAGTCGTAATTTGGCCGTAAATATTCGATGATCGGAGGACACACCCTCGAAAGAGGAGTATGCCTCGCAATTCATCACGTTATTTTCCCATTTGGAGCCCTGGCCTCATTGTTCGAAGAATCAGTTACAGAGCTCAAACAAAAACTACTAAAATGCAAACAAACAATACAAATAGCGACATTTAACGTTAGAACCCTAAATGGAATAGGTCAACTATCAGAGCTAACTGCATCAGCCGTAGAACATAAGATAGACATAATTTGCATACAAGAACACCGATACACTCACACTGAAGATATCAAATATCACGAAACTGGCAATGGATGGAAGGTAGCCACTGTATCGGCATGGAAAAACTCTGTCAATGCCACGGTAGGAGGGGTAGGAATACTTATAGGACCAAGAGCGTTAAAAACACTTAATAGCATTGAGAGAATACAACCAAGGATGATGGCAGCTACGATTAATGGCAACCCCAGAGCAACAATCGTCCTCTGCTACAGCCCTACCAATGTTAGAGAAAAACCGAACTAGTCACCTTCTACGAGGAGCTATCCTCTCTAGTGCGTAGCAATCCGAAACACAACCTGCTAGTCATTGGCGGGGATATGAATGCCCAAATCGGGAAAAACAGAAACAAGAAATACAGCATTCACAACACGTCAAATAGGAATGGACAACATCTAACTGATTTCATGATAGAAAATAGATTAACATGCCTCAATACAAACTATCAAAAAAGGTAGGGAAAATTATGGACCTACACATACACGAACAATAGTAAAGTACAGATTGACTACGTCTTTATAAGAATTATAATGTTAATAATTATTCGAACCCTAACTATATAGCAGAAATCTCATCAAAAGGTTGTTCCCCTCACAAGATACTCGAGACTATTCTTAAAGCAGACCAAAGAACAACAGCAAATGGAATAAAGAACAAGGAAACTCATCACGATACATCACAGATATGACGAAGACGGACTGTATGTGCCGCGAAGAAAAGGAGACGGAGGTTTGACTAGCGTCGATGCATTGATACAACGACTAGAACACTGTAAAAAAAGGCGTGGGGGAAGACTGATTATTACGACCAGAAATAATACAGACGACATACGAATAAACGGAACCAAAATAACCAGAAATCGAAAGTGGAAAGAAAAACAACTCTATGAACACTTCACGCGACAAACAAGTGAAATATCACAGGAGAAAATTCGGACATGGCTGAGAAAAGGAAACCTTACGAGAGAAACTGAATTTCTTCTGATGACTGCACAAAACAACCCCATAATGACGATGTCAAAGCAAGTTTACACAAGAAGCAGCAAAATAGCAAATGTGGTGATAGAGACGAAACTATCGAAACACAAGTGAATGCAGTAAATGAGCACAAAAGAGTATAAGACTAAACACCAGTGGGTGAGGAAGGTGATCCACTGGGAATTGTGCAATTATCTTTAATTTAACCATACTAATAAATGGTATATGCACAACACAGAATCCGTCCTTGAAAATGAGACGTACAAAATTTTTAGGAATTTTGAAATCCAAAATGATCACCAATCCTCTGCCAGACGACCAGACCTATTGATATTCAACTAAAAAAAAGGGAAACTGCCGAATAATGGAATTTACCGTTCCGGCTGACCACAAAGTAAAACAGGAAGTGACCAAAAAGAGAGATAAGTATTTAGACCTTGCCAGAGAACAGAAAAAAAATAAACTAGGGAATATGAAGGTGACGGTGATACCAAGTGTCAATCGCATACTCGGTAGAGTCACCAAAGATTTGGTAAAGAGATTGGACGACTTGGAAATCAGAGAACAAGTGCAGACCATCGAAACAACAGCATTGTTGAGATCGGTCAGAATACTAAGAAGAATCCTGGCGACTTGAGGAGACTTTCTGTCATTTGAATCCAATGAAAAACCATTAGCTTAATCTGCTGGGTAAAATTCTCAAATTAGTAAAATGATAATAATGCAATAATTCAAGGAATCATGGAATACACTAAAATGAACAAATAATAAGTAATTACAGCAGTGAATGACAACAATGACAGGATAGGGACAAGCAATAAAACTGCAAATTCTAGAAAGCAAAAGAAAAGCATAAATACTGAACATGACAAACTCGGGAGATTGCATTAGAAATGAACTGTACATGGTAAAGAAAGGGAAACCTCCAAAGAGAAAGTGAATCTATTTTAATGGCAGAAGAAAATAAATCTAGACTGTTTTTAAAACATCTTCCTATTTGATAGAACTGTGTGGAAAAAAAATGTCCTAAACTATCCTTTAAAAAAACAAAGAAAACCTTTAAGTGACAACTACACAAAAAATGTAAATTTGGATAAACAATATACGCGATTCTCAAACCTCTAGACATAAAATAGACCAACTGAAGTTGACATGACATTTAAATCGATTCATCCATCAATCAATATACAAACAAAAATCTGTCTTAGAAAATGAGACACATTAATTTCCGTGGGAATTTGACATAGGAAGGTCCACCGATTCTCAACTAGAATCGATTGAGAGGACATTAAAAACATTCTTAGAAAATTTAAATACAATAAAAATAGACAAGGACGCGTTGGTCAAGACAGATATTAACAAGTTTAAGACAGATACAAAAAATCGATATTTAAAACATTATCATATAAGGACATTTTTAGTTTTTCTTTTTTTTTAAATTAACTTACTATAAAATCTGTTCAAGTGCCTGGTCAAACAATTGTATTAAAATTGTGATTGGCTGGCCAGTCCAATATTTTCCTGGAGAAAATCGTCCGAACATGTCAGTGTTGTGTTTCAAACATCGATTAAAATCACGAACGCCCACGTCAGATATTTATAATGTCTCTCCAGTTTTATCTTTTCTCCGTTCAACTTACATTCATCCCGTCCTCCATTGTATCATTGATTATTAAATGTTACTAAGTTTAACAGGATGGAAATGAATGGTTCACTCAGAAGAGGTTGAACCACCTACACTCTTAGAACAGACGAGGTACTCGGTAATGCTTAGGAAAGCATAAAAGACAAACATTTTCATGAAATAATTCTGATCTATGTTCTGGTAAAATCATTTGCTTTTATAAGCAAAGAAAAGGACATGGCGTTACGGTTATCATCTCCAGAAATGAACACTGCGATCTGAGTTCAAATTCATGGACAAGGCCGTTTGCATTTCACATAGCGTTATTTCCTTTAGAAATTTATGGAATCGCATTATTCGAATCCAGGGATTAGTAGATTTTAGAGACGACTCGGCTATTCAAAGGAACCGGTCTAGAAGGAAATCTAAAAAAAAAAAAAAAAAAAAAAAAAAAAAGATGTACGCTTTGAAATAGACCTTTTACCGCATCCTGTTCAAAAATATTTTGGTATGGTTTTAGGCTTTTGTATCTTTGTTTAATGGCATATAAACCTTCGTAGGTTATCTAATGCTGAAACCATTCTTGCAGACGAACAGTTGTGGTATTATTTTATCCATTGTTGGGAAATAAAGATTCTATCCATTTCCGAAGTCTATTAGTTGGAAGTAAACGTTATTACGCAACTGTCGTTCGAATTCATTACGATGCCATAGTACAGTACACTAGCAACTACGCCATGGCATCTCATCTCTCATTGAAGAAAAGATGGGAAAATACACATATAAATAGAAACGTGACGCAAATGCATGACGAAGCAAATGTCATTGTTGCAAGACATGGGTTTGATCTCTGTGATTCATTTTGCGCTCATGCAATTTGAAAATAAATGACCAACTCTTTTTCGTCACCACAGGTATCGGAGGATGCTAATCATGTACCGTCTCCTAAGTAGGAGTAAATCCAGCGGTGCCCATCATTCTCCAGGTTTACAGCTACATAGAATTAACTTTTTTTCTCATAGACCAGCTGCTATATCTTGCTTTAAAAGCCCTATGAATAGTCATTTACCTATATCTAGAGATAGAATGGATTGAGTTCCCAAAGCGTTTTACTGCAACGTGAAATACAAACAGTCTCGCTTAGGATTTGACCTTGAGAAACCTATTCTTTTTTTCTACCGTTATGTTACAAACGCCTCAGAAGAAGTTATTCGAAAAGAAATAATCATAAATGCACACAAAAATATGTTTAAAACTCAATGAAAGATTTTGATTATTTATGAATACAACATTTGTACGATGTTTATTTTCCCTTACATCCTTTTGTACAAATTAAATGAGAAAATATCCCATATAGCTGGTCATATGAAATATATTTCTATAAGTCCTGTTCTATCATTTATGAAAGTAAGACATCCCTGTACTTATACCAGTTTTATGCCATTCTGTCTGTCCAGAAATAGCATATCTTCCTATCTGATGACCTTTAGTAAATGTTAGGGCTCAGCCTTAAGATATCCAGGATTACCCCCCATAGACGCTAAAGGCAGAGAGTAACCTCTCGTTTGGGATGTTACATTATAGAAATAAGAAAAAAAATAAGTAAGAAAAACAAACGCAATGAGATATGATTGGATGAACAATTTATCTGGTCCGACACAATTTGAGTTTTAAGTGTCAGTTTTAGTAGAAGGCTATAACTCTGCACAGCCTTTGATAAACCAACCGTTTCTTTTACTTACAAGTTCTATTATTAGTTACTGCTAAAGATTTTAGAAGACAAACTTGCATAACTAGTTTTGGATGAATTTACCCAAGCCCTTCACCATGAGCAGGATTTAACAGAAGATCAGTTATTAAGTGGAATATAATCTAACCAAGGCTAAAAAAAGTCTATTCTACTATATATCCACGTAATATAATGGCCGAGGGATTTCGTTTTATATATCTTGCCCTTGGGTTTAGTAAGGCTGAGAACCTTTCGGCTCAGCACATGAGTTAGGTGCAAATTTGTGCGCAGGTGTTCACACGCGCACGCGGAGCGGATGTGTCGTTCACAGATGTAAAAATAAAAGTCCCAGATAGAAACGTTTACTTGGGGATGTGAATGACGTCATGTACCGGAAGCGTGCGTGGAGGATTTTTGGGATTTTGAAAAAAGTCAGTTAGTTAAGAACTAGACTCCAAACGGGAAGGGTCGACTTTCGGGGCTCGCTAAGGCCAGACGAATTTGTGCGCTACTGGTGCTACACGTGTTGGCAGGGGGGGGGGGAAAGCCAGCATAGAAAGATTGTGCCTCTCTCTCCTTATGTCGAAAAACCTTTAAACTCAAAGGTAATAAAATGTTTCGTACCTAAACTAGGAAGTCGTAAGTGCTTTTCGTGTTTCGGGATTTCAATTTTCTATGTATATATGTTATGAACATTCTATGTACGTTTCACATATCTGTATATGGCTATGGTACATCCATAGCTGGAGAGAGAGAGAGAGAGAGTAGTCAGAGTTATGTCTTTCTTTATGGTATTACTGCAGAGTTAAACTCAAACAGCATCATCCAGTGTTTGAACGCGGGCCGTCATTTTCATTTCCAATGAAGATTATCATTACGCTTATTGCGGCTCTAAATTATGGAGCTTCAGAGATCAATAAATTTAATGGATTCTGATTGGTTAACTAAGTTGTTCTGAAACTGCACCCGGGGACACAACTCATCGGTTTAGTTACTTAGAGAAATAATAAAACTGCAATTAAATGTTCGATTTGTGAAAGAGAAAGATTCTAGAAAGTTAGTATCGATAAAAAATTACAAAACGTATTAGACTGAAAGTATTGGAAAATCCCAGTAGATTTTAAACCTGGTCTCAATTTCCTAGTTGTGATTAAATTAACTGATAGAAACTTTAGTATCTTTCTCTGATTGGTCGAATAAAAAATCAAATATCTACATTGTGGAATTAACTGTAATTGGAAAATCTCGTTTTGATTCTATAGGTTAAATGGAAATATGTTTCTACCAGAGAAGCAGCAATTATTGAAAAATAATTTGTATCAATGGGATTCACTGCGAACATATCGTCCACTCAACTTGCATTTGAGAACAAATCTCACTCGCAGATCAATCTACACAACTACACCAACATTTGTGCATGTGTGTGTGTGTGTGTGTGTGTGTGTCCGAGGATCCCAACTAAACTGAAAGAATTATGATTTTGATTTTTTGCAAATACACTGGTTTTACTATGAGGTACAAACCAGATTATTCGTGGAGACAAGTGTAGATGAATGCAGATACCATTAGGAAAGGCCAGGATCCACCTGTTCTACCTCCAGCTCTGCATAGATAATAGAGAAAAACGGGTTCTTTAGCCTTGGTAAAAGAGCCAGTTAAGGAGAAGGAAAACTCTGAATTGAAACCATCTTTACTCCGCTTATTAATTGACATTGTCACATCTCCGTTATTCTATCGATTTGAGGATTTTGTTTCCGTATTCAGGATTTGAATGGAGTAAATATATTAAGGCATAAAATAGAATCTTGAGAACGAAGAGTCTAATTGACTGGTGGGTACCTGATGTCTGAAGTAATGTGCAGAGAAACCGAGCTATTGCTAAATAACGCAACGTAGATAATGAGTTTGTTTATATATATATATATATATATATATATATATATATATATATATATATATATATATATAAACGAATGCTGCTACTTAATACCTTGTAATTCCCTAGCTGACGTGGTACGCTTGTTGGCCGAGCGATCTGACGCTAAGTCTAACTTAAATTTGGGCGGGTTTCAATCCCAGCGTCAAGTGTCCTACGTGTTTAGCCACACTGAAGAGTTGTGATACAACGAAACAGTCTGTCTGGGGATGACAATATATATATATATATATATATATATATATATATAGTATATATTTGATACATTTTAATGATTTGTAAACAGGCTTGGTGTTGTTTTAATTGAAGATGTTAAGGAATCGCGTACATTGAAAGTTTATATATTCATTTTTTGAGCAGTTATTTCCTAAGAGATTTTAGCAAAAAGTTGTATTATTTTAAGTGTTCTTATGAATTACTAATAATCTATACAGAATTATATGTTTGGGAATATGTTTGGGAGAGTGTTTACTCTCATTTCGGTATTCGAGTAGTATGAGTTTTGTGCTGGTTATATAGATTCATTCCCCTTTATGTCTGACAATATATTTTCAACTTATATGGAGTTCATTGTAGTGTAGAAGTTATCGCTAGTGCAAATAAACTTAGCAACCCGAGTTCAAATCCTGGACGAGGCTGATTGCATTTCACATAGCACAAATACCCACGGGAAAAGTATTAATCGAATTATTCTCCCTCCAGCTATGCGTAAATAGTAGGTTAGACTAGGCTCAGTATGGCAACCAGTCTCGGAGAAAGAAACGCTGAATTTCAAACATGTTAAACTCCGAGTAATAAACTGTTTTTTTATCATTAAGGGTTTTCGAACTATTATCTGCATCTTTATGGTTATTTCCGCAACGTTTTGGTCGATATGTCTTCTGGCCTTCTTCAGGTGTTTGTCGAACTCGGGAACCTTTATGATTTTTTAACTGTGCTCATATTCAGCAAAAAAACAAAAAAAAAATCTGAATATGAACAAAGGTAAAAAATCATACATAATTGTAGTAATCCTAGTCAAGCATAAGTAGTTTTTTGTTTTTACGCAATGAAATGTCAAACCAGTTCTATTTCAAATAATTCAGCCTAGCATAATTTTGCAGTTTAAATGTTAAAATAGTTCTATTTCAAACAATTGAATTTAGCATAAGTATAGTGTAAATGTAAAAACGGTTCATTTCAAACAATTCAGTTTTGCATAAATACAGTTTAGTTCTATTTTACCCCTAGATAGGACCGTATAAGGTGCTAGCAGTCCTGGCCAGATTGGATCTTGGAGCCATTGCAATGAAGGGGTTCTCTACATTTCCTAAGGCTACAGCATTACTGGAGCCTCACCATCAGATTGTTTAGTTTCATATCCAGGACAGTCGTTAGGGAGTCATACCACTCTGCAGAGATGAAATCAGTGTATTTTGCAGCCCCAGCCCACTGGGTCAGTGTGCGTTTAGGTTTTTTTTCTTTTTTTTTTTTTTTAAGAATGTCCCTATATTCTTCAGAACTCAAATAATTTGTTAAAGAGCGTTTAACATGTTTCATACTGCTTATCGCTGTTGACAAGCAAAAGGTGGGAGGCACAATTGAAAACGGCATAGATCCCGACAAGCGTATATATATATATATATATATATATATATATATATATATATATATATATATATATATATATATATTGTCTATATTAAGTAGAGTGTTCGCCAATGGTCCGGGACACCGGAGTTCATTCCCATATCGAGTCATACCAAAGACTCGAAAAAATTATACTGGATGCCGCCTTGCTTAGCACTCAGCATTATAAGGTGAAGATCAAGGGTAAAGAGGAGCAATCCTGGGAATGGAATAGCGCCCTCCCTTACACCTCGGTGTCGTAGCTATTGAAAAGGGAGTCTTCAGGTCACCCTCGACTAAGATCGCCAAACACCTCGGTGTCGTAGCTATTGAAAAGGGAGTCTTCAGGTCACCCTCGACTAAGATCGCCAACTTTACTTTACATATATATACAGGGTGGAACGATAAAATTGTCGTCCTAAAGAAAACAACACTACAGCTTTATCTTAAAAGTTTTATTGAAAACTGACATCCATTCAATATAGCCACCTTCAGTCTCAATCACCGCCTCGATACGGATCCGGAACTTGGAGCATGCCTTTTCCTCAAGAGCCGGCGGGAACTCGGCGAATACTTGTCGGATGCCGTTGATCAGACTGGCTTTGGTGTTTTGGGAGGTCATGTTGGTGATGTTCGCAACGTATGACCAAACGAAGTAGTCCAGCGGGTTCAGGTCGGGAGAGGAGTGGGGCCAGTGAGAGAAGGGGACAAAGTCGTAGCACTCCTTCTGAAGCCAAGCCTGGGTGTCTTAGGACTTGTGGGCCGGCGCCGAGTCCTGCTACCACACCTAGGGTCTGCCGCTGGCCACCTGATTACACCAGAGGATCACCACACTCTTCAGCACATCCAGGTACACTTTGGTGTTGACTTTTAAGCCGACTTCGAAGATGTGAGGTGGCCTGATGTGGCCCTCACTTGAAACCACACCAAAGACCATAACCGTAGCCGGAAATTTTGTTTTCATCACCCTGGGCGCGTCCCTGTTATTCGTGGCAATCTAGGTTTGCATTTTGAGGGTGCTGGCAATGGTTCTGTTGTCATACCTTGGATCGGTAGAGTGCATGAGTTATACAGCGGCGCATCTCCGATCTCGCTCGTTGATCATTGTGTCATTTTCAGACATGATAGAAGGCTCCTATCGCGCTTGGGATTTGTACACAACTGGCCAACTAGTAGATGGTCTGCAACAAAAAAAAGACAACTGGTTTTCATTTAACGCAAATGGAATCATGTCGTCTTTCGTAAGGCGACAATTTTATCGTTCCACCCTGTATATATATATATATATATATATATGATTGTGAGTGATTACTTGACTCTTTCTATTTGTCTTTTCAGCACTTGATATATATATATATATATATATATAATTTGTGTGTGTGTGTGTGTGTGTGTGTGTATATATATATATGTGTGTGTGTGTGTGTGTGTGTGTGTGTGAGAGAGATAGTGTGTGTGTGTGTGTGTTAATTCAATTAATAAAAATAAATGACGACCGAAATTCTCTTTTCTCTCACATGTTAGATCTAATTCACATATTTAATTTTTCCCAAACCACTCTAATTAAATCCATACATTGCCAAATTTGAACCATTTTTTTAGCAAACTGACATGTTTTCACTCTATACTACCATACTAGTGAGTATTCTTTCCTTTTTATCTGTTTTTTTTTCTTTTTTCTTTTCTTTTCTTCCTTTTCACTTAGACACTTCATAATATACAATGTCTTTGATGAAACAGGATATGCCGAAACTCCTTCTCCTCCTCTTCCACTTTCTTTTCCTCTATTTTTTTTCTTTTGGTTCACTAAGAATAATTCCACTTCCATCTGATAAAAAATATCTGATAAAAACTGATGCATTTGACCCAATACACACAGTTACAGTCAAAACGAAAAACCCTTACCACCATCACTGAAACCTACATCTAGCTTCCTCTCTATTTCGCCCCTTATTTGCCTCTTATCTTTTGAACCTCTCCCCACTTTTATACCTTTATTTTCTCCGTTATTTTATATTTTCTTCTTTTGCCTAAATGTAAAAAAAAGTTTTTAAAAATTATCCTGAAGAAATTCTTTGAATAAAAGAATGAAATATTACTACTAATGAACATTTTTTTTAATGTTTGATTTAACCCTCTTTCCACTTCTTTTCATCATCTTATCAGATTCACAACAATCTACCATTTTAACATGTTTATGTGTGTTTGTGTGTGTTTGTCCAACACCTTCCCAGGACCAGAAGGCGACACGAGGTTAACTTTAAGCGGGATTTAATACGTTTGAATTTAGGGTTTTCTTTCTCCTTGATTAGTTGCCATACCAAAGTTAAGGAGCCTTGTCTACTCAACTGTCTGCTTGTTGACGGAGGGAGAGTACTTGTATTCATACCTTTCCTTGAGATATTTACTATTTGTTATATGTTAACAGTCTCGAGCAGTATTTGAAGCTCTCTCTCTCTCTCTCTCTCTATATATATATATATATATATATATATGTATATATATATATATACCCAGTCAACTGGGTCTGTAGAATCTCAAAAGAGGAGTAAAATCTCCAACCACAATGAGTGTCCTGGATATGATACTAAACTATCTGATAGTGAGGCTTCATACCTGAAGCTTTGAGGAATATAGAGTCCTTCTTCATTGGCATTACTCCCTGGTCCACTCTGACCTGGAATGTTTGTACTTGTTAAGGTCCCATCTATGAGTCAAATAGGATTTTTAAAAACA
The DNA here is from genome assembly GCA_963585895.1 of Sepioteuthis lessoniana. Classification (NCBI taxonomy): domain Eukaryota; kingdom Metazoa; phylum Mollusca; class Cephalopoda; order Myopsida; family Loliginidae; genus Sepioteuthis; species Sepioteuthis lessoniana. The sequence goes on from OY757909.1 coordinate 93,478,677, forward strand.
ATTTAACCGTGTGCAAACAATGTTAAACTGCGTGTGCAAAAAATATCTTCTGACTTGTTTAAAAGGTTACCAACAAACTATTGATGTACAAATCATAGATAGATAGATAGATAGAATTTGGCACTACAAGGTTTGTGATGCCATAAGCCTAACCATCCTGTCAAAAGACGAACGAAACAAACAGTATATATATATATATATATATATATATATATATATGATGGAATTTTCTTAGTTCTCTAAATGTATGAAATCATCCCAACTTAATGCCATCAACCATGTCACTTGCAAAAACTATATCTAAAATCCTAAAAGAATATAAATCCGACTTCGTTTTTTACTTTTGAATAGCAAAAGGAAGAGGAATCAGCTTATCTATTCCTACGTCCTACCCACTAAAGCATTTGAAATTTACAATGATGAATCAGCCATATTTTTGACTGTATCTTTTCTAAAAAAAATAGCTGTTTTTGCCTTTCAGACGCATCTTGTATCGCCTTTACCTCAATCAGTTTTTGTAAATATCACCGATGCAGCGTTTCCTTCGAATCCATATATAAATGTTTCTAAATGTTTTTATTTTCTATATTTTTTTTGCTTTCCAAATTCATTTTCTGTCGCCTTTCCATCAATCAGTTTGTTGCAAAGACAATCATTGATGCAGCCTATACAATCAAAACTACTTGGTAATATTTCTTCGGATGTTGTACTAGATTTGTGAGTTTGATTTCTTGATGTGCATAAACGAATTCTGAAACCAGAAATCGATTCATTCAAGTCCACCTCAGTAGACACATAAAGTAATACAATTAAAATTCTTTCTCCAAAGATCAAGTGAAATATACCCACATCTTCACATCCGGGAATCAGGCAAAAGTTCTTGCACCAAGCCTCGGATCGCATTTATTTAATCCCTCGCGAGGATTAATACAGTCTCTAATATTGTCTTGTAATTTGTGTATCTGAATTAGCGTAAAAACTCCTATTAAAGTCTTGGGATATTTTTGTCCTTTAGACCTAAATGTAGAAGTGTTTCGAAAAATAATTCTTTGAAATCAGCATTTCTCCCAGAATGATTTCGTTTCTGTCGTAGCTGAGACGGTATAAAATTTTAGCCAAGAAAATAAGTTCATAAAAGAACCCATCTAAAAGCGTAGATGAAAAACATTTTTTTAAAAATAGAAGAAAGAGTTAAGAACGATCATGACGAATAAATATATTATTAGTCTACATTTTAAAGTGAGGAGAATCTTTTAAAAGACGAAAATCAAAATTTGAAATGCTGATTTTAAATATGGTTTGTACTCAAACATTTATAAGAAACAAAAAACTAAAAAAAAAACAAAGTATCAGCCTGGTAGAAAACACACACACTACTCGCACATACACGGATCTTTATTCGTAGTAATGTTAAATACGTAAAAGGGTTTGTGTGACAGACACTTCGCCTCCATCAGCGTTTATAAAAGTTCCTTGGTTCTGACTAATGTACTTCTTTGTTTAGAGCACGCGCTCATATATAAAAGCACGCATATATAACACCCACTTACTTTGGACATTGAAATTCTGGAATAAACATTCCCTTGTATAATGTACACTGAAATTTAATAATTTATTACGGGTATATTTACGCTTTGCATTTGTTCGAATTTTTAACTGTTCGTGCTGATTATAAATCATAATTTATATAGTGTACGTTATGTGGTTAAACACGAAAATGTCACAGTATTTAGAGCGAACACGCAAGGATGTAACACACTTGTGGCAAAAAATAAGCTCACATAAGGAGAAGCAAAATTAAGACCAACGTATACTTGTCGATATTTCTTTGTAATGATATAAAACACATTAGTTTGGACAATAGACATAATATAGTTTTCCTCATCTCGTTCGAAAAAGCAGTTTATTAAAGCTTTCCAATTTTTTAACGCAATCCTAGATTTTGAGGCAAAAGATATGGAGGCATAGTGTGCCTTATACACAAATTATTACGTTATCAAAATTAAATATTTCGGAAGAATCAATAAAATACTTTATCCCAACTTGTATTGAATATAGCAATCTCTATCTCTTCTCTCTCTCTCTCTCTCTCACACACACACACACACACACACACACACACACACACACAGAGACACACACACACAGAGACACACACACACACAACTCACTCTCTCTCTCTCTCTCTTTCTCTTTTTGACTCACAGACAGACATATATATATATATATATATATATATATATATATATATATATATATATATATATATAATGAAATCCCTCTTCAGTATCAACGTCAGCCCAGTCGGCTAGGTCTCTAGAAAACACCGACTACATTTCTTCAGAGTGGAAAGATCCTCCCAATAAGTGTCCTTGATGTGACACTAAACTATCTGATAGGGTAATTTGGAATGCTCCTTCATTGCCATTAATACTTGGTCCTCTCTGATCAGGAGTGGGAGAACCTGTTAGGGTCCCATATATGGGTCGAATACAATTTTTAACCATTTAACTGTGTACGAATAAATGAATGATTTTAAAATTGAATTGTTTATATTTAATAGCAATACTTGAAACTATTCAACTGTGTACAAATAAAACTACCCGTTTTTTTTATGGCAGTACAGAAAACCAGTTAATCATGCGCAAACAAATTGTCTGAAATGTTACCTATAATCTACTCGTTTATGAATTATATATATTTAATAATTTTATAGATATAAACAGGATTTAGCATTGAATAACCTACAAGGGTTGATATGCCATCAAACCAACCAACCAACTAACTTCGATGTATTAAACTTTAATAGTTTGGTTAATTATGTGAACATTTTAAATATCAATACATGTATGACGATCATTAAATAAGTTTCCATACTTTTTTCGTATGGCCACTTTTATTGATAGTACACACATGAAACTCTAGTCCCCATCGAATTAAGCTCCTCCGACTTAAATGCACTTGTACCCTTCCAACAACTTCTGGACGCCTTCTTGCGTGACCATGTGAATGACCTTCGTCACAGCCTCTTTCATCTCCTCAATTGTCTCATAGCGACAGCCTCTGAGCTTAGGGAATAAGCAAAAGTCACAGTGAGCAAGGTCTGGACTATAGGGAGAGTGGAGAACTGTTTTGATGCCTATCTGTGACAAGGAGGGAGTTGTATATTGGTGCATTGTCCTGGTGGAAATGCCACTGACCCAATTTTCACCAGCTGTGACAATCAGGTTTTAGTAGGGTGTATTCCAATTGCTGTTGTTGTTGTTCATTTGAACCTGAAATCATAAAAATTGGTCAGTCATCTCATAAGCTGTATAGCAATAACATACTAAAGTTTCAAGAGTCTATGACCATTTTAAATTCCTGTACCAAAAAGTCTAGAAACTTATTGAATGCACTTCGTAAATGGCAAATGGCTTGTGGACAAAGTAGGTTTTTTGAATGAGCAGATAACAGAAGAATTGTGCACCAATGTGTCAAAGATTCTCTTTTGTACAGTGGTTACGCCACAAGGTAAAACAGTCCCCTTCCGTCAAGTATTTTCTTATAGCTAAAGAAAGACGGGAAAAATGATTTTTCCCAATGATGTAAAGTGAGACGGAAAAAATCCCTAGTCGAGGATTTGAAGTTGGTGGGTCATGCGATGATAACAATTAAATCAGCAGTGCTTCTGATATATATATATATATATATATTATATATATATATATATATATATAATAAAAACTGAAAAGTCTTTGAGCTTTTCTCCTTGAAATATTAAAGGCAAGATAATCTGTTATACAGTACTGTAATGACGTGATTAATTACTCATTGATTATTTAAGCACGGACACACGCATACACATTCATACTTTTTATGAGTGGAATTTGTCTCTGACCGACTGAGCATGATAAATTTGAACTACGCTAAAAAATAAACGAATCAATTCAAATATAATTATCTAATTAATGCTGTTCATTTTCTCCTATGCATAGTAACTATCAAATCACATCTTTGTCTCTGCGTATTATTACTGAGCAAATCGGCACCCTTTCTGCAACATTGAAAACTGTACGCGTAAACAATCAGTAATCTAATTAAACTGTTGTCCATTCTAAAGGGTTATTATAAGATTTTCGCTGCTATTGCCAAGCCTGATTACGCAGGTTTGGATGAGTAGTCCCATCAAGTACCTTAACACCTATTTTGCTGTAAGTAATTCTGGTATTTGAATATTGATTCGATTTCAGAAGATCTCTCGTAATAGGCGAGAGCGCATAAATTTATAATTGGTTTAAATATACGTGGTCAATGCAATCAAAAAGCAGCCTCAACCATAATTCGAACTGACATTGTTCATTCTATTTAATCTTGTTGCATAGTCACCAAACACTGCTATATCGGTGACGGCTTATGGTTGGATGCACACAGAGAAAATCAATGGGACCTATGTTGCTTTATTCTCTCCGTTCATTCTCTCATGCCCCATTAGAAAGTGGAAAGAAATAACGAAGACACTTGTGCAGTTTTTTCTTCCTTTGAGATAGAACTTGCTTTTCACGCATGTTTAAATCGTTCCTCGTCCTCCGTTCAAGAAACCGCTTGTCTCCTCGTAATCAAGCCATGAGAGAGAGAGAGAGAGAGAGAGAGAAAGAGAGAGAGAGAGAGAGAGAGAGATAAACATGAAATCTGTCGCCTTATATATGTTCATAGAACATCCCAACCCTTATTTCCACCTCACGTGAGTAACATCCACACCACCACCTCTTTGATGGCCGAACATTGGTGACCACGGTGGTGACCACGGTCCAGTTCCTGTCAAGATTGTACATCAGGTATATTTCGCTACATCTAGCCTACAGAACAAGATGTTGAACTTTGTCATTTCACAATTGTTCCTGCTGCTGGTTGGTTGTTTGTATTAGTTAACGGCGTATCAACCCATTTGAGTCAATATAACGCCGAATCAAGCTTTAAAATATAGAGCAAAAGGTTAAAAATAATTTTAACAAATGAATACATTTTACAAATTGAAATATTTAACAAATTAATATATTTAACTAATTATTTTTTTGAATCGTTTATAAAAATGTATAGTATATATATTTAATTTGGCTGTTTAGAAGAAAGTTTTAAAATGAATTTATTGCCTATTTTGGTTATATATATATATATATATATATATATATATATATATATATATATATATATATATATATATATATATTGTTCAGCCACTCATACTTTTGAGTATATTCCAACTTCTTTCAAGAAATTAACTATCCTGCATGATGTTATTTTCGTAAAGAATTTTTTCATTTCAAATTGCTTGTTTAGTAATATTTTTTGGCACTTGATTAAATTTTACACACTCGAGCAATATGCTTAACTGTTAATCTTGTTTGCATGTAGAGCATATTGGAGATCCTGAGCCCTCTAGCAAATGATGAAGGGGGATGTAGGTGTGGCCTATGTGAAGGCGTGTCAGCAAAATTTTGTCATATATCGTACCGCTGGACAAACAACGAAAAACCCGTAGATATATAAACATATTATTTATATTTCTATTCTTCGACGGTGACGTGTGTGAAGCAGGAAAACATTTAGAGAGAGTTCGCACATATCTTTCTTCTGTGGCGGGGATCCTGTTTGTGAAGTTGTGCGACGGCTAGAGAACACACACGAGGAGCTGACAGGTCTGCTCGAGTGACCAGCGGGTTTCTCGCTTCGCTTGAGAGACCAGCGGACGACCTCTCCTCTCTGCTTGAACGACCACCGGATCTCTGCCTTCAGTCCAAGATTACAGACCTTATATTCTACCTCAAGTCCCAATCAGAAATATGAAGATCCTCTTTTCCTCACGTATTTTCTATTTATGGCTGGTTATCAGAACTTACATAATTGTGTTTTTTTCCGGTAATTTTTTGATCTTATCCGCGAACGGAAATATATGTCACTCTATCCATTGGCAGTAAATCATATTCTTCACCATCTCCTTTATCTTCTATTTCCTGTGAGCCACTTTATTGATGTTATGTTGTAACTGCATAGAACCTACTAAGTTCACCCTGTCGCTAGCTAAGCTAGTATATTGAAACTTGTTCTCGTCTGTTCTTGTATTTTATGTTCCATTCTCTAATTGTAGGCTTTATGTTATTAGTGTGTCCATCCCAATGATCTTGCCACTTCTTAAAGATGATTTTATTCATTACCGATTAATAGCCGGCATATTGTATTTTTGTTGGTGCTATTAAATCTTTTGGGGCTTTTTTGCTTCCCAATCAGCCCTGTCATACCAAGGTAGCTTGGGATCCAATAGAAGATTATTTCTTTATATCTGAATAAATCATATACTTTGTTTAGTATTTGTGTGGTTAAAGGGCCAGTTACGTTTTTTTTTTTTTAAAGCAGTAAGTGCAGATAAAGAGTGAAAATATAGAATTTATTTTGGTTGGTTGTAGTAATTAGGTAAAGTGCCAAATTGATAGCAATCATTTCGGCACTATAAATGAAAGCTATGTTTGTCATTCTTTTCCGTGTTTTATGATCTTTTAGTATGGAAGCGCATCCAACTTTATTTTCCATTTTTACTCCCTCTGTATACATAAAGGTAGTTTGGGTGGTTATTTTTTATGTTCAGTATTTCAGATTGGTATATGATTGCGTTAGTTTTAAATTTAGGATATTTGGTTAGTTTAAGAATTACTTTAGATGCATTTATAATCCAGCGGGGAGGTGTAGAAGATATTGTTGTTTTGAGAATGTGTGTTGTATCTATGTGGTTTTCTTGTATGATCTTTTTTTATCCGTAAACTGAAGGGTTTGATGGCTGTTTCTTTTTGCTGGAATTGCTCCGTGAAGAGTAGTTGAAAAGTATTACTGAAAGCTGGATTTTGAGGGCAGGATGAAAGTTTTATATAGTATTGCAGATAAGTTTTTTTTCCCGTCTTAATTTAGGAGATGGTTCATTTGCTTCTGCGTATAAGCTCTAAACAGGAGAGGTGCTGTAGGCTCCAAGGGCTAGTCTAAGTCCTTGGTGGTGAATGGTATTTCTTTGTTTCAAGAAGGTTTTTTTCTGGCTACTCCATTTATAAAGCAGCCATAGTCAAGTTTTGATCTTATTAGGGAGTGATAAAGTTTCAATAATGTTTCTTTGCTTTCTCCCCAATCAGTGTGTACTATTGTTCTAAATAATTAAACTGTTTTATTGCATTTTGTTTTTAAGAGGAATAAAGGAGAGTTTGTGGTCAAAAATGACTCCAAGCTATTTGTAATGATCTTCTACTAGGATTTCGGTGTTGTCGAGTTTAAGTACTGGGTCAAAGCGGAGTTTCCATTGGTTGCAGAAGTGGACACATTTCGTCTTTTCTTTGGAAAATTATAGTCCATTTTCTGTGGTCCATATATGAAGTTTATCGAGGGAGATCGGGAGTTTTCTTTCAATGTGGTTCATGCTTTTAGATCTATAACATATGAGGAAGTCATCCACAATGAAAGCACAGTTTTTTCCGCTATTTGTGCTTAAAAATATATAATTCATTTTGATACTAAATAGCGTAACAGCCAATACACTACCTTGAGGTACACCAATTTTTTTGATCTTCTTCTGACGTTAAATCTTCTATCGTGTAGGAAGTTTTTAAAAAAATACAGCCATCCTACCTTCTAGCCCAAGGTTTTTCAGATCTCTTACTATGCCGTACTTCCATGATGTATCATATGCCTTTTCGATATCGAGGAAAATTGTCACTAGGTGTTCTTTTTTAATAGAAGCCACACGGATAAATGTTTCCAATCGTATAAGATGATCTATAGGGCCTCTTTGGCTTCTAAAGCCAGGTTAATATTCTGTTATTAATTTATTACTTTCCAGGTACCAAATCAATCTGGCATTGATCATTCTCTCGAGTGTTTTGCACACACAACTGCTAAGAGTTATGGGTCTGTATTTTTTTGCATTGGTATTTTCTTTTATAGTTTTGGTATCGCTATAACTATGGTTTGTTTCCATATTTTAGGGATGTCTCCGCTATCCCATGTTTTATTCAACATTTATAGGAGGTACTTTGGGTGGGGGTTTTGGGGAGTTCTTTTAGGGATTGGTAGTGAATTTTATATGGTCGAACTGCAGTGTTGTGGGTCTTGTTTAGGGATTCCTTTAATTCTGTTACAGAAAATGGTTGGTTGTAGCTTTCAGTATTTTGTTTCGAAATTTGATTTTGACTTTTTTCTGCTTTTGCTTTGATGGTTATGAATAGGATGTTTGGTAGGAGTGTTGCTATTTTTGTAGTTATTCTTCGAATCATCTGCCATGCTTTTTTGAGTTTTGTGTTATTATTATTTGGGCAACGTAATTTCTCCATGCATTCCGTTTGGAGTTTTTAATAATTCTTCGGGATTTGGCTCATCTGTTTTTATAGTTGTTTAAATTTTCTCTTGTGGGATTTATTTTAAATTTCTTTAATGCTGCTCTACGTAGTCTCACAGCTTTTTGACACTCCTCACTGAACCATGGCTTATTGTGTTTTATTATGGTGGAGTTTTTCTGTGTATGTCTTTCTGCTATATTTAGTAGTGTATTAGTAAAATATAGTTAGTCTTATTTGTTTTTGTTGGGTTCTGGGAGTAGTTCAGAAAAGTATGAGATTTTAAATTCATCCCAATTAGCCTTTTTAAGATTCCAGCTTGGAATTCTTTTCTTTAGCTTATTTGTCTTGTTTTGTAATAGAATGGGAACGTGGTAATTTCCGCATGTGTCGTCATGCACTTTCCAGTTATAATCTAGAAACAGATTAGGGTCACTTACTATTAAGTCTGTTACAGAGTATGTGCCTGTTACTGGGTGGAGATATGTATTTGTTCTATTATTGTATATGCACGACTGATGCTTTTTCAATTATGATTCTATTATTTTGCCCTTCTTATCTGTCTTCTTATTTCCCCAAATCACTTTATGACTATTGAAGTCTCCCATTATATTGAAGGGTCAGGGTAATTGTTCTATCAAATTATTTAACTCTGATTCTTTGATTCTGCGACTTGGAGGAATATATATTGAACACACTGTTATTGTTTTGTGGAGGGTTGCCGATATAGCTGCGGCTTCCAGATTGGTATTTAGTTTGATTTCGTAGTGTGGAAAAGTATTATTATGATTACCGATGAACCGCCACAATGTCTATCGGCAGGATATAATTCTATGAAACATAGTTTTTAATGTTGATGGTATTGTTGCTTTTAAGTTGAGTCTCTTGAAGGCATATTATTGCTGGGTAGTATTTAATAATAAGCAGCAACAATTCAGAGTAATTGACCCTTGATCCACTGATCTTCCATTGGATTATATTATTGTTCATTATTTAATTTTGAGAGTTGTGAGATCTTTTACTTTGACTTTTACTTGTTTGTAGAGTTTTTTTTTCAATCTCCATTGCTTCAAACTCCTCAAATTTGTTTGAAATTGTTATCGGGTCGGGTTGAGTAATTCTTTTTATCAAATTTTGTTTTTTAAAAGCATTATCTTTCATTTTCTCAATTATGTCTCTGTTAATATCCGGAGGTCGGATCGGTGATTTTTGTCGCTTTATATTTGCTGATTCGGTCACCTTAGCATTTTCTTTCGGTATCTCCTCATTGGTGTTAGCATTTGGTTTGGTTTTTGTACAAGGTTCAGTTTGTTTTATTTCGTTTGAATACATTCTTTTAACGTTTTCTTGAAATGTTGGTTATTCATTTATACTCAAATCTAATATTTTTTCTATAAGTTTTTTTTTTATACTTATCGATTGGCATGATGTCCTGGGGTTTTTGATTTGTCTTTGAGCTATATTGGCATATGTTCTTGTAATATATCGCTATCAACAATTTTCCTGGCTTCTGGAAAAGGTATATTCTTTGTGTGTTTTACATGCATTATTTCCTTTTCCCTCTTGTAAAACTCAGGGGTCCTTAAAAAGGCAGCGTGTTGTTCATGCCAATTTGCACACTTTACATATTAGAATTCAGTCTCTGTGTGGTTTGGATCTCTTTCACCACACTTCCTACATACTTGACGTCCTCTACAAATGTCTTTGTGATGTCCAAATTTTTGACACCTGAAGCACCGCAGGAGGAGCTGGTATAAATTGCTCTACCCTCTTTATCGTATACCCAATCCTGATTTATTTTGGTACTTCAGGTTTATCAAAAGTCAGTACATACGTGTGAGTGTGTATTATTTCATTGTTACTTCGGATGGTTATTCTCTAATATTCTTTAACACCCTACTTCTGAAGTGCCATTTCAATTTCTTCTGGTGTTGCTAATGAAAGTTCTCAACTACCTATTATGCCTTTAGAGGTATTCAATCTTGAATGTGGATACGCTTTGCATTTGATGTTGTGAAATTTATCCATTTTTAGTATGTTTTCGGCGTGTTTTTTCGTTTGAATTTCCGCTACCATTCCTAAGTTTTTTGACATTTTTGGGATTACACCTAGCATTCCTAAGGTTTTTGACATTTTTTGGATTACACCTAGAATTCCTAAGTTTTTTGACATTTTTTGGATTACACCTACTCGATATGATTTTTTCTCTGAGGAAAGGTGATGACTGATTCAATTTTATTTCGTCTAAAGATTCAATTATTATGAAACTTGCAAACCCAGTTTCATTTTCGGAATCAGAGTCGGATAAATATCATTTTGATTTTTTAATAGAAGAAGCCATAATTGGTGTATATTTTTCATTGGTCCCATGCTCCAGCACCCACCGTGGAGTCCAACTTATGTTGGGAATGAACCAAGGGGGAAACGCATTCGCCTTGGCTGAGACGGAGATACAATACCAGTATACTCATGCCAGGAGTAAGATTCCGAACCTCTGCCAAATTATGGGATTTCATCACTCAATTATCTAACAATGGTCAAAAGTCCTTCTCTTAGCACAATTGACCCTCAGACCCCTGTCTTCTAGCTCATATAAGATCAAGTGTTAGGAATTGTTCTACCAGAGCAGATTGAGTCATACAGTCGAAATCAAACATCTATGAGCTAAGGCATGACAGAACCAGCCCATTGATCAGATCGGGCCTATCCGACCGCCTGTCAGACCAAGTAAGGGCTAAAGTGGTATGTTGCAAATCATTGACCACTCTGTCGCCGGATCAATGACTTCCCAATCCGTCCTATCACCTAACGGGTCGCCACCCACGGCCAACAGGTGGCCTCATTCGCAGTGGAGGTATTAACTGTCTGCAGAGGTGCAGTCGGCGTATTCTATACCCCCAGCCGACAGGGCGCCTGCTGCTGGAGGTATTTTTATATATTATTATGGAGTAAAGTTGGAGACCGTAGTCGAGAGTGACTCGAAGGCTCTCTTTTCAACAGTGCTACAAGATTGATGTTTAGGGGAGGACACTACTCCTATCCCTGCGTTGCTCCACTTTACTTTTGACCTGTACATTATAATGCTGAGTGTTAAGCAAAGATACATCAAGTACCATTTTTTTAGTCTTTTGTGTGATTCGACCTGGGATTGAACTTCGGTCTCCGGGGTCATTGATGCACGCAAAGAATCAAAAATGGTTCTTGATGCCTACTTACTTAACACTCAGCATTGTAAAGTGTGTATCAAGGGTAAAGGGGAGCAAAGCAGGGAAAGGAAAAGCGCCTTCCCCTACACCTCAGTGCTGTAGATATTGAAAAGGGAACCTTCGGATGGCCCTCGACAACAGTCACCAACACTGCTAATATTCGCTTACAATGTTAGAATATTCAGAAACCCAGAATTACAAATCAGCTTTTTCAGCCTTTATCATCATTATCATTTCTGTACTTAGTTATGGTCTGACAAAAGATTAAATGGTTACCTAAGAGTTTTAGAACTCTCATTATCTGCTGATAACTGACTGTGGGGATTATTTTGTAAAAGTCTGATGAATATTAAAGTTCATTGGCGAAAATCAATGAATCCCATCGTCAACAAAATTTATTTGGTTATTTTACTCAATTTTTTACGCCAGCGATAGCTGATGGGTTCTCACGGGAGTTTAGGTGACAGGAAATTTTTGCAAGTCTCCAGGACTCTTCTCGGTATTCTGGGCGATATTATTAATGCTTTAGTTTGGATGGTTTCCACGTTTCCTCTTAATTCCATGTCTTCAAGTCCCCTTACAAATCCTTTGGGGATTGTTTCGAGTGCACTAATTACAATTGGTATCACTGTCACCTTCACGTTCCATAGTTTTTTAGTTATCTTGCAAGGTCTTTATACTTATCTCTTTGTTCGCTTTCTTTTAGTTTTACTCTGTGGTCTGTCTGGACCGCAAAGTCCACTATTTGTCCTGTTTTCTTTTATTTTTGACTCTCACTAGGTGCAGTCTTCTAACCGATATGAGATGATCTTCTTGTATCGCAAGATCCCAAAAAAGATTGTGCTTCTCATTCTCAGAAACTGATACCAGGTTGTGCATATACCATTTGTTTTTATGGACAAATTATAATACTTTTTACCCACTGAAAGATTTCCTTTTAACGGAGTGACAGCAATTCGGCTCAAGTCTCCTGAATTCTGCTCAGTATTCTGGCCGATTTTAATAATGATGAAATTTGGATAGTCTCAGTTTGTTCGCTGATATCCAACACTTTCATCACCACTACTAACCTTTGCGGATTATTTCAAGTACACTTATTACAGTTCGTATCACCGTCACTTTCATCTTCTGTGGTTTTTATTTTTTAAATCTCTGACAAGATCTAGTACTCGTGTCCCTTTTCCTTTTTTCTAAATTTTCATTCTTTGGTCCGCTAGTAGGCCAAAGTCAACTATTCAGCAGGTTCTTTCTTTTTTGTGAACATCTTTTGTAGTCCCCCGGCTGGTATTAAGGTATCCGTTCGTATTTCAAAATTCGAGAGAACTTAGTGCGTCTCATTATCCAAGACGGACTCTGCATTGTCCCTATACCATTTGTTCCTATGGTCAAATTTCAATTTCTTGCACAATTCCCAGTGGATCAGCTCCCCACGAGTCGTGTCTAGTGTATACACTTTTGCATTAGTTGGCTCTATTCAATAATTATATGATTAATTGTTTCATGTTTATCACTACATAACCTACACCTGCAATTCTGTTGCATCATATATATATATATATATATATATATACTTTTCAACGAAGTTGGTTTTTATGGCGTTGTTCTGTGCTTCTGTTTGAAGCGATTAAGTTTCTCTTATGGTTTCCCTTTCTTAGCCATGTCGTGTGAGATTTCGATTGTTTGTCGCTTTAAATATCCATATGGTAGTTTTTCTTCCCCTTTTCGTTTCCTAGTTGTTGTTGTTCTGTAGATCTTTTTGTTGAATGTGCTTTTTCTGGACGCTGTAATTAGTCTTTCTTTACTTTTTCCATGCTTCTTCATGTCGTCTAATCGATGTATAGACGCTATCTTTAATGCTGACGAGTCCTTGTCATCCTTCTATTCTTGACATATACAGCCTGTCTATATCATCTCTGGGTTGTAACGCATTTTGCATCGTCAATAGCTTTCTTGTCCTATGGTCCATTTTATGAAGTTCTTCCCTGTATCTAACGAGGGAGTAGTTCAGTTTTTCATCACTTTCATGAGATTCCTGCTGTTGAGCTTTGTCTCGAGAAGTTTTTTTCATTCGTCTGAGATACTCTTTTAATTTTTTTCTTTCGTCTCCCCTTGTTTGATTTTGTCCGCTTCAAATATTTCCAAGTTTCCTTTCGTCCGAGCAGAATGATTTTCCCTTGATTTGGCAGTTCTCTTCTTTCTATTATTTTTCTTTTCTTCTACTTATTACTAATTTTTTACTAATTTGTAATTGATTTTCATATTCTTTTTCATTTTTGAAACAGTTTGACTTGATCGATATACATTCGGTGTTTACTTTTTTTGTGAGTCAGAAATTTGTAGCCCCTGTGAGTAATATGATATGTGATTGAGTTGCATCATCGCTATTCGAATTAGAAATGGTGAAAGAGCATCTCCTTTAAAGATATCTGTCAGGATTTCCATCTCAATTACATTTTTCCTCCTGCGGTCAAATCCATTTTCATGGCCTCCGTAATTAAATTTATAACTTTGCCATATATCATGTAAATTTTAAGATAGTCTGTTATCAAATTTTTCAGGACCATGTCGTGGGCTTTTTGCAGTCAATCTACGTTATAGCTACATTTTTCTGTCTCGAATTCCTTACCTTAAGGGTGTGAAGTAGATCACTTGTTTCCCTTGTTCCCTGGTGACACCCTTTCTCTTCTTCAGGAAACATTCTGCATCTTATAAGCGAGTAAAAAATATATTCTTTAATCTGCACTGTTAGGATTTTCCACATCATCAACAGATTTAGTATAGGTCTGTAGATGCTTTTCCCAGTCTGTTTTTAGAGATTTTCTTGGATTAGGGTTGTATTTCTTTAGTCACCCATTCGAGTATATTTTCTTCTTTTAAGAATCTACTCAGTCCAATGGTAATTGTAACTACGTCTGGTCTTTTAACCGGATTAGGTGACCCGTTTGTTTTTCAAAATTCCAAAGAATTTTTTGCGTCTTATTCTCCAGGATGGATTAGTATTATCGCTATTATTATTTCACTATCTGTGATTTGTTCGCACAACCTTTTGCTGATAGTCTCTCACTGAAGTTTGATTGACTGTAAGTCTCCATTGATTTCAAAAGGACGTCCTTGTGCTGGATGTTGACATTGTAAGCGCGTTCTCAATGCAGTCCCGCTATTGCATTCACTTTAGAACTAATCTGTTGGAAAGTGCTTGGACCTCCTCATTGCGTCAGCTTTGGGCTAAATAGTCCCAGTACTATTCTTCTAAAATGATGTCTTTGTAATTAAATACTTAATGATGGTTGATATGCAATTAAAACAAAAAGCAAAAAGGTAAGGTTTTCAGAAAATTCCTGACGAACTTTATATTACTGTGTTCTGCATGGTTTCGATTCATTGGGTAGAGTGTTTGCCAATGTTTCGGGAGACAGGGGTTCAATCCAAAGTTGAGTCATAACCAAGATTCAAAAAACGGTACTTGATACCTCCTTGTTAACACTCAGCAATATAAGGTACGTATCAACGGTAAAGTAGAGCAATCCAGGGAAAAGAGTAGCACCCTCCCCAACACCTTGGTGTAGTAGCTACTGAAAAGAGAGCCTTCGAGTCAACTTTACTTACTTATTACCTTTCATTAATTTTTCACAGGAGTCTAAGTGACAGCACGTCTATCTGGTCTCCAGGATTTTTATCATTTAGTCCTTTTCGAGTTTCTCTCACCAGCGTTAGCCAATGGTTTCCACTGGGGTTTAAGTGACAGCAAGTCTCCTTAACTATCTCAGACTATTCTCAGTATTTTGACCGATCTCAATAATGCTATAGTCTTGATAGTCACCACTCGTCCTCTTATTTCCAAGTCTTCCATTCCTTGTACGAAACCTTTACTGACAGTACCAAGAGCACCAATTACAGTTGGTTTCGACTCTAATTACATGTTCCACTGTCTTTTTAATTCCCTAGAAAGGTCTTGGTACTTAAGCTTCTTTTCGATTTCTTTCAGTTTTACTCTGTATTCAACCGGGACAGCAATGTCCACAATTTGACCATTTCTCTTTTTTTATTATATCTACGTCAGGTCGTCTAGCAGAGATTAGGTGATCTGTTTCTTTCTCAAAATGTCTGAGGAATTTGTGCGTCTCATTCTTCAGGACATATTGTGGTTTGTGCATATACCATTTGTTCGTCAGGTCAATTTTAAGTTTCTTGCACAATTCCCAGTAGATTACCTTGCCCCCTCAATAGTGTCCAGTCTTATACTATTTTTGTTCTAGTTTGTTGTATTCACTTGTAATGTGATTGACCATTTCGTCTCAATCATCACATCCCCTAAATCTGATGTTTTTTTGTGTCTGATCTATTCTTACTTTGATATGATTGATCACAAAGACGTTGTTCTGAAATACTAAACGACGAGATTCACTTTCTCTCTTAAGCTTTCCTTTTCTTTGCCACGCCCACATTTTCTTGAATGAGATGACCCTTGGTAGACACTTAAAACATCCATATGGTTGTTTTTCTTCCAATTCTAGTATCCGGTTATTTCCAGTCTGTTGGTCCCCCTGATGTTAGTATTGTGTCTGCTGTCAGTAATCAGTCTTCTTCCCTGCTTTTCTACGTAGTCTTCAAGTCGTTGAATCGATGTGTCAAGGCGATCTTCAATGCTGGCAAGTCCTGTTCCTTCTTCTTTTCTTGTCAACGTTATCTCTGGGATGTAATGCCGTATGCATCATCATTTTTCTCTTCCCCATTTGTTTAACTTCTCCCTGGTCCACTTCAAGAATGGTCCCAAATACCTTACGAGTGGACAGCCCAGGTATTTATCCCTTTGATAAGGTTACTGTTATAGAATTTGGTTTCGAGTAGCTTTCTGGTTCTCCTGATGTACACATTTTTGATTTTTCTTTCATCTCCGCTTGTTTGATGGCGTCAGCTTCAAATATTCCCAAGAATTTGTACGTTTCCTTTTCTCCAAGCGTCCTAATTTTTAATTTTTACTATTGTTATCATTAATATTTTTATTGTTATCATTAACTTTAATTTCGGCTTTCTACAACCCTTCACCAGATCCTTACCCACGACCTACAGTAAGGAAAGATAGTTTCTGTACATTCACACACACACACGCACATATATGTATATTTGTATATGTTTTTGTGAGTATGTGTGTGTGCGTATTATGCCTTTTTTAAGTGATATTGTTCCATTGACTAAGAAGTTAAAAAGTCTCGTAAATGACAATCTTTTTTAAAAATTTGATATTATCTGGGTATCCCAAGAAAAGTATATTTCGGGTAAATCAACCGGATTCTAAATTATCTATGACTGGGTTCATTAGATTTAAGCCAATAACTATGTCGACTAATGCAATATGTCTATAAAACTATTATGAAGTTCATACGATTTAGAGTTGACGAAAAATGATTTACAAGAAAAACTAGTGGAATAATCAAATTTCACGTGTGAGTTCGTGTAAACATTTATTGTGGGCGTATAATTTAGAACGATGCCTTCCTTCTCGTAATGGAATCCGAACAATGTTGGACTAAATAACACTTGTGTGAAGAGAGATAATGGATTCATCATAAATACGATGTACAAGCTGCAATATATATATATATATATATATATATATATATATATATATATATATATTGCAACTGTAACATTATGTTATGGAAAATAAATCTGTAATATTTCAGGAGGTTTTAGATTTTAAATCAGGCCAATAGATTTCGCCCTAAGAACAGCGTGTGCTAAATGAATGTATTATTCTACAATAATAACAATATCTTCACGTAACAAGGGAGATAATCGTGTAAGTATATTGTTTGATATATATATATATATATATATATATATATATACATGAATTAACGTGATTATCTTTTTGTAACTTTTTTTATTTCATAGAATTTTTATTTCAGAAAATGAATCCTTTATATTACGCGTGTTGTGTAATGACTATCTTCACAGAAAATAGACAAGGTAACACGATTTCAAATCCGGGGCGAGTTTCTTTGGATTTTATTTATTGTGAGACTTATTCTTAGGTCCTTGTGCAATACTACGCAAAATATTATGAATCATTATCGTGACCAATTCTACAGACTGTTACTAATGTCGTGAGTTTGATCTTTCTTGAAAATATTAGCACCCATGATATATATATATATATATATATATATATATATGAGCCCTTAGCCTAATGCATAGTTATCAGCTGAATTTTGTCAGGAAATAAGCTTTTGCAGGGTAAAATGTTTATGCCACAAATATTTTCAACATAATCACCTTTTTGTCAATGCACTTAATTCTGTAATAAATATTATTTGCATGAATCAAACTTTATAAAATTTTAGATTGAAACTCAGCTGAAATCACACACACACCTACACACACACACGAACACACTCAATATTTTTCACAATCTTGAAGTCGTTTAGAAATGAGTAGAATGTTTTCCAATGATCCAGGAGACAGGGGGTCAATCCCAGGTCGAGTCATAGTAAGACTCAAAAAATGCTACTTGATGCCTCTTTGCTTAACACTCAGCATTATAAGGTAATAATCAAGAGTAAAGTGGACCCATCTAGGGAACTGAGTGGCCCTGCCCTACACCTCAGTGTAGTAGCTATCGAAAGGGGAGCCTTTGGGTCACCCTCCACTACGGTCGCCAACTTTATTCTTGCACTCTGAAAATTTCTGGTTATTACCGGAGATTGCCAGATACAAACCATAACGTCTAAAACGGAATCGAATTTGCTATAAAACGTTCGAGAAGTATGTAGAACTCTTAGGGGAAATATGTAAGTATTCTCAATCTAACTGTGAGTAAACTTTGATGTGGCAACCAGCCTAGGAGAAGGAAAACTCGCCCAAGATATTGACCTCATGTCCCATCATAATCCTGGCGGTGAAGGTAAGAAAATACACACACGAACAAATGTATACATATATATTGATAGTGCAGTTTGTTATATTTATAAATAAAGAGTGCTTAATATTGTTAGAGCGTGCATATTTAGATAAGGATTAGGTCAACCAACTTATTGAAGTACCTCGTATATATATATATATATATATATATATATATATATATATATATATATATATATATACAAGGTACTTCAATATGTTATAGGCATTTTGTACAGACATTTAAAATTGTCATATACTCTATAAAGTTCAGTATGTTATTGCTATACATATTATTAGACGACTGGCCAATTTTTATGATTTCAGGTTCAAATAAACACCTACAGCAGGAATTGGAATAAACTCTACTAAAGACTGATTGTCACAGCTGGTGGAATTCAAAAATGTAATCTGGACGTGAGGACACATTAAAAGAACGATATGCAATAAAATTCTGTTTTAAACTTGGAAAAAATGCCACAGAAACGTATGGAATGCTTCAGACTGCTTTCGGAGTATCTTGCATGAATCGAGCATCGGTTTTTGAGTGGCATAAGAGATTCAAGGAAGGCAGGGAGTCTGTGAAGGATGAAGAGAGGTGTGGGAGGAGCAAAGAAGTCAGAACACCGGGGTTGATTGGCCAAATAAAGACTTTCATGGATAAGGACCGTCGTGTGTCTATAGATACAATAAGTGCACAGTTTGAAGTCAGTGTGGGAACTGTACATACAATTATTCGCGACGAACTGAAGATGCGGAAGATTTGCGAAAAGTTTGTCCCAAGGGTGCTCTGAGAAGATCAGAAAGAAAGACGTTAATATGACAGTTGTGAGATTGTCAATTCAACCCCCGCAGTTCTTGATGCTCTGGTGACCTGCGATGAAAGCTGGATCTACTGCTATGACCCTTAGATCAAGAGACAGAGTTCCTAGTGGAAGCATTCTGGCTCTCCCAGACCCAAGAAGACAGAGCAAATCCACCCACAAACTTTTGATGATCACTTTTTTTGACACCACTGGCATGATCTACATGCACTGGGTTCCCACTGGGCAGACAGTCAACAAGGATTACTATGTTGAGAATTTAAGGAAGTTCAGGAAGAGATTCCCTCGGAAGAGGCCAGTATCCTTCAAATCGGGTCAGTGGCATTTCCACCAGGACAATGCAGCAGTCCACAATTCCATTCTTGTCATAGTCTATTTGACTAAGATGGGCATCAAGACAGTTCCTCACCCTCCCTATAGTCCAGACCTTGCTCCCTGTGACTTTTGGTTATTCCCTCAGGTCAAGGAAAAACTTAGAGGCTGTCATTATGAGACATTTGAGGAGATCAAAGAGTCTGTGACGAAGGTCATTGACACGTTCACACAAGAGGACTTCCACGGAAATTTCCAGAAGTTGTTGGAAAGGTACAATAAGTGCATTGCTGCCGGAGGAAATTACTTCGAATGGGACTAGAGTTTCATGTGTGTACTATCAATAAACTTGGCCATACGAAAAAAGTCTTGAAACTTATTTAATGAGCCTTGGCTATATATATATATATATATATATATATATATACGCCCTACTAGTCAAAAGTATTTTGTTAACTTAAATTTATTATGCTCCTCATTAACTTTGACCTTTGTATAACCAGATATCTTGAAAAATTGACTTGGATTTGTTTTCTTCTTTAGTACTAAAATTTAAAAAAATCCAAAAACTGCAATGGGTTATACTGTTAAGTGACTTCAAAAAAACAGGACAAAACAAGAGCAAAAATTAAGTTGGTTGATCAAAACCAACAAGAACACAGGTGAGTTTCATCAGAATCAGCAGCTTGCCTGACTGAATATTTATTGCTCCCTACTTCACTGAACAACTGAACCAATGTTCTGTAAAAATGATTCAACATCCACTTCGAGGAGAACTCTTTGAAGCTGGCTGACATGGCAGGATTGAAACCAAAACCACTGTTCAGGAAGCAAAACAATGTCAAAAGGCTCCAGTGGGCCAACGCACACATGCACTGGAAGCTATGAAATAAAGTCCTTTGGACTGACGAATCAAAGTTTGAAACCTTTTGGTTTAATAGGAGGGTCAATGAGCGACAAAGGATTGGTGAAAGAGATGCAACCTCCTAACCATAAGGTATTGATGGGGCTCTCTTTTGATGCGTGGGTTTTTGCGAATGGTAAAGTCATGGATTTGCACTGAGAGAAGGACAAATTGAATCAGACCAGCTATCACAGCATAATGCAGTATCACGCGATCCCATCTGGGACGCAGCTTGTGGCTCAAGGATTAGTACTAATGCAATATAATGAGCCCAAACATCCAAGTAAACTCTGTCAGGAGTACATTAAAAGCAATAGGAACAAGAAGTCCTTGAACTGATATCTTGGCCGGCGCAATCAGTAGATTTAAATCGCATTGAACTGGGGTGGGATAAACTTGATCTAAGTCAGAGTTAAACAACCTGTTACATACTGACCTTTGACAAGCCGATTAGTTTGAGAATTTCAAACAGGATATGCATCAATATCTTAACTGGTAAACAAAAGACAGTAGAAATGCAACGTGAATTGCGTAACTGGGACGCCGGAAGATCGTGTGTAGGCGTCCGTAAAATATATAACTATGGAAGTTTTCAACCCCAGTGGTCATTTAAAGAGAGCAGTCAGTCAGCAGAGTCAGCAGTACTCAGAGAACGGGAGGGGTAAGTTGTCCCAGGTTGTAGAGCTGGCCCTGTATCAGTCTCCCGAGAAAGAAGCACGAAGAAGTGAGCTCACTGGAGATGTATCTCTAAAGATATTGTATCGTAGTGGTTCCATGTGTATCAATCTCTCTCCCCACCACTCTCTCTCTCTCTCACACAACCATTTCGACTTTTTGTAATAAACAAGAGAGCGTATATTTTTATAGGTAAGTGTTACTGTCTTCTCATTCTGATATAAGGCACAAACCATAAGTTCGGTTAACCTCTGGCAACTCGTGAGAGAAAGTTTGACAGAACTATCTTCATTGGTGGAAAAATATCGGGAATCCGTGAAACAGTGAGCGTTGTCAAATGGGATGATTTTGATGAATCAAAAGTTTAAGCTTTTTTTTTTTGTTAGTTTTGATTTAATATATATTTAATGTGACACAGGATAACTTGTATTTACCTGTTTCAGAAAAATCAACACATTTAGGGTGAGATAGAAACATTTTTGAGAGTTGCCAAATACTTTTGTCTGGCAGTATATATATATATATATATATATATATATATATATATATATATATATATATACCTCTCTGTAGTGAAGGCACCTAGAAAAAGTTTTTTCATTAAGTTTGGGAAAAGTACATTTCAAATTAGCCGTGAATTGACCAGCTTGTTTTTTGTTTATCTGGATTATTTGTGGCTGTCCAGAGTTATTTTCAGTGTATGTAGAGGAAGGTTTTCCAATCTGCATAGAATCATTGTCTTATTTATTTATGTTTATTGATGTTTGCGGTTGTCAATTTTTTATTGCACAACCGGTTGATTAAATTTCATTTTAAATTCAAATGGCACATGCTTTCAAACTTTTTATCCATTTGTCTTCTTTTTTTCAATTATTGATTCTATGTTTTCAATTCTTTTTATGATGGAGAACTTTTCAAAAGCAGACATTAAATCACTACTGATCTGAATGCTAACCGATCCTTGAAAATAACAGTGGACACACACAAAAATCCAGATAAATAAACAAACAAGCCGGTTAAGTCACGGATATATTGAAACACATTCCTCCTAAATCTCACGAAAACACATAAGAGAGGTACCGTTCAAACACACACACACACACACACATATATATATATATATATATATATATATATATATATATATAAAGAGAGAGAGACAGGCAGACAGACAGAGGGAGAGAGAAATAGATAGATGCCTTTATAAAGACACTTGTGCTAGAAATTATGTTTTCTTCGACAAATGGATATTCTACCCTACTAGTACATTGTATATAAATGTATATAATGGTTTGAATTTAACGTCTCCAGCGTCTCCAAACGAGTTAGTCTTTAGTGAACTCCATGTAAAAGATGCATTAATATGTTATCAATTTTTAAAATAAGCCAGGTTATAAACTTATGACTAATGGTTTCATGCCTACTATCTTCTGGTCAGCTAGGAACAATTTTATATACATACGTAAAAACATAAACATATATATTTCAGTGAAGTTTACATTTACTATTCGATTACTTTTGGTATGAAAGTGTTGGCTACTCTAAAATTGCATTTGGGCACCTCTGGTGGTGTAATGGTTAGCAAGTTAGACTTGCAAACCTACACGAGTGAGTTCGAGTCTCATTGGGTGCCCCATTCATTTGGCCTTGTGCTAAATCGAAGAAAAGACCTTCGTAAATTACGACTCTAAATTTGCATTTACAACGCTGTCTTTTACGATGGGTTTCCAAAAATCCAAATGCAGTAGATTTAAAGTCACCAGTGTTAAACTATTTTGAATACTATGGAAGCATCAGCAACAAATGATACACACCATTTCTTAAAACAGTCTTTATAAAAGAGCATATACTAATGTGAAGTTACAGTAAAGAAGCTTGCAGTCATCAAACTTTGAACGAACAGACGTATCAGATGTTATAAAATTTTTGCATGCCAAAGGTATCCAACAGAAATATTTCGTATGGTAAACAGGTCACGAGCAAGAAGCATTTAAGTTTACATGTGGCAACAGAATCTACAAATTGAGCTTTGTGGGCAGCAACCACGTTTATAAGCAAGTGAAGTCTATTTCGCGCGTTTCAGTTTTCTTTCTGTGTGATAGGTGGAGTAAACTTTGTCATTTCGCTATGGAACTTGATCGTCAGTTTCCGGGAAAATAGTCTTGAACGAAGTTCTGGTACCAAAAAGTCGGATTCAGATTAATGGAAACTACGTTGTTCGTACACTGATAGGCGAACTGCATCAATCTTTTTAGTGACTGTTAAAAAGTTGCATCGCGTAGATGTGCAAGATATGACCGAATGGCACTTTTAAGCGGAGTAAAACCAGTTTAATTTCAGAGATTTCTTTTTCATAGATCATTTGTCTTACCAAGGCTACAGAACCCAATATTCCCAACTATTTACTCGGAGTTGGAAAGAGAATACGTAGTCTATCTTCTCCCAATGCCATTAGCGAGAACTAAAACCCAAACAGTTTCGTCTAGCCATTGGAGTCGAGGCATTGATTCAATTTTCTACGATGACAACCGTTACCCTAAGTTCCCATTCTTAGCAGGAGAGTAGTTCTAGTAACATAGGCACAATATTTCATTTGTATAATAAGAATCATATTGTATTAGTAAATGGTTATACCTTAATTTTCGGAGATCCTTTGTATTTTGGTCCAAATTCTAACCCCTTATACCGCTGAGGAAGACTCCTATTTTTCCTTAGGAATCACATCCCGATAACCTCTTTTTTGACTATCTAAAATTATTTATTGTACTTCCGAATCGATGCGAATATTTCTCTTGGATGAACAGCATTTTACTATTTTATACTTAAAAGTATTACATAGATTTTTACTTTGGGAAATTACAAAAAATATTATTCTAGGATTGGATCATTTTATGATACTACAGTCATTCTATGTTCTAAGGTGAACAATGTCAGCTGCCGAATATTTCGATCGATCAAGATTATTGATCTCATTATAAGTAAATAATGCAGTTTCTCTTTCCATTTACTTTTCCGGTAATGCCAGACATTTTTATTGGTCAATAGACATGGTTCTGAATGAGAAGGTGTACAAACATACATTGGCAAAACTTTGGCCTTCCTAAGAACATCCCAGGCGATCTTTACAATCCGATTACATATTTGTCCATCCACGTAGATTGCAAAACCCTTTCAAGCTCATAAGTCCAGAGCTTAAAATATCTCAAGTAACTGCGAGTATTAATGTTCACATGGAATATAAAAACGCAGTTTTCAAGCAAGGTGCAAGCTGCTTTAACTTAGATCTTTTACATTATGCGTTCAAAGTGTTCTGCTTTGGAAGGAATTTGGCTATTGACCTTAAATCTATATAGAATCGTTTGCATAAAGATGATTTAGATAATGCTGTTTCATTTGTTGTCTAATAAAAGTCAATTTTCAGTGGTAACGCATGCAACACTTACATAGATACAGAATAAGTTCACACACATAAACACACACACACACACACACACACACACATATATATATATATATATATATATATATATGGATATGTACATAAGTCTAGTCTATTTTGGAACCGAGTTTAATATAAATTTTGACAATAAATAACGATACAAAATATTTTTTTCCTAATGGTGGATGTTTTTCTTTTTTCTTTTTATGAACTGATTTTAAATGTAAAAAAACCTGGAGCTGTGGAAGGCCATAGCGGTGATCAGAGAAAAATTTACCGCCATCTTTGTAACCTTTTATGGTTGTTACAGACATAATCTATTCGATACAATAAAAATAGCATATTTTGTTAATGGTTATTGATACTTAGAATTCTTATTTAATATATCTTCTTTCATTGTATCTCATACAAAAAACATAAATTATATCTGAATTTATTGATGAAATTGTTAAATTTTTACTTCATTTAATGTGGGGATTTAGAATTACTGTACATTTTGTAGATGATCATTAAATCTTAACCAGCAAAAATTGATAAAAACTAGGAATCGAATTTTTCGTAACAGTTCTTATCACATCCAACCACAGCTTTTGCACCGAGTTGAATGTTGATTTTCTAAAGATATTTTTAAAACGTGATATTTAATAAAATCCTACAATAAAAACGGTTATCATCGTAGAAAATAAAATCGGTGACGTGACTTCAACAATACGAGGGCGTAATTTGCGTTTGCCTTCTCGCTAATGTCCATAGAAAAAGCATGAATCAATCTGTGCTTCAACTCTGGCTATATATAAATAATAGGACCTCTGGATTCTTTTACTTATGTTTGGCAACAGGTCTAAGAGAAGGAAATTCTGACTTCAAAACTTCATTACTCTGCTTATATATTCACCTTATATCACATCCTGCCCGTGGCGCTGTGACTGGGTAAATACTCGCAATAAATGGCGCGAGGAGTGTGGGTTGGAATTACATATATATATATATATATATATATATATATATATATATATATATATATCTATGAGCGTTTGTGATTAAAACCACGTATTGAGGTAACCGGGTTTATATTACATTTCAATTACAAAACATCATTTTTCCCGTGACTATTATTTAATTTGGTGTCAATTGATACAATAATTATTTTGCCTCGTGGCAACATTCAGATAAGAGTTCTGATTTTTTTTATCGGAAAGTAATTTTGAACAATTCTCTTGGGCATCTATTGAACGTATTTGAATCCTCGTTTCTCACGTATGCTCTTCTTAGTATTAACGTTTATGGAATATATATATATATATATATATATATATATATATATATATATATATATATATATATATATATATATATAACTTCCTTGGTGTCATTATAGATTTATTTTGGTTGTGAAATAATATCAGATATATGCGAAAGAAAGCTTTTATTTGGCTGTTAAAAGCACCCAAATGAAAGCTTTCTTTCGTCTACATCACGTTAAGAGTTGATGTATAATTAATTATACATCGATAAACGTTGACACTTAGCACTACAATTGGATACTCCTACCCCTTGGATTTCCTCCTCGGATTATATAAAAGTATCTAAATATACTTAGAAAGAGAGAGAGAGAGAGATAGGGGGTGCAGATTTACGTAAATTAGAGAACAGAATCGCCAAACCTTAATCAGTTTTTAGGTGAGCATAATACAAGGTGCGGAAACAAAATATAGAATGATTTTTAAAACTTTTTTTTTGTCTGAGTTGTCCAATTTATATAAAAAAAAAAGACTTCGTGTGTTATTTAATACTAAAAACAAACTTCTCGATGGACTGTAGTTAAACTCTTTGATCCGGAGTCAGGTGGGCAGATAAGTAAGTTCATACCTTTCCCAAGAGGATTAGCCCAAAAATAAACGAAATATCCACGCCGGGAGTTCGAAATCTCTTACAGTGAAGCTACAGTCCAGCAATTTAGCCATTACGCCGTGGTCACTGCCTCGGAAATGATATACATTATAGGAAATAATGCAATTTTCTCTTCAAAGAAAGTTTTGGAAAAAACACATCAATTTTGGCGCAATTGTAAGCCTAAAAAATGCAAAACACGTGTTTCAGAAAATTTAAGAATTTGGGAAAAACCTAACTGAAAAAATCTAAACACTCAATATATGTATTTGACTAGTCAGGCGTGCTAAAAAAAATACGCTGTCACTTTCTTCGTTGGGAATTTGCGGAGCTAACGCACGTGTGCGTGATAAACCCAAATACAATAAAGTCAAAATATCTTCAAACACATTCGAGAACAGTTTTGAGACTTATACTACTGTGTGTTAGAGTAAGTCATAGCAGTCAAAATTTACTTGACCACCGTACAGCCCGTATCAAGGGGGTGTCCTCGTGGTGTAATGGTTAAAGCGATGGACTGCGGAATCGTAGTACGCGAGCTCGTACTCCAGTCGCGCTATTATGTTCACTTTCGGGCAAATACCCTTGGGAAAGGTATGAACCCCCTTATCCTCCCAACTATGGGTTAAATAGTAACACTACTGTTCTTCTAGGAGAATGGCTTTGGCATTAAATAACCTAAAAAGAGTTGGTATGCCATTAAAACAAAAACCAAACCAAACCAAAAACCAAGCCCGTATCAAGTTACTACCGTCAAGTCCACCTGCTGGTTACAAATTCACTGCAATTCACTGTGACTTAACACTTGAACAATTTCACTTGTTTGTTTTCTAATCTATCAAAGAATAAAACTTCGCTATTTTAATAGCACTCGTGTTAATCATGTTATCTTCAGTAACAATTGTCCACAGGGCACAAAGAATTTGTTCGTGTAAAATACATGACAGTGCACAAAGAATCTGTTCGTGTAAAATACATATGATAGTAATATTAAA
>OY757909.1:93508669-93523669 GCA_963585895.1 Sepioteuthis lessoniana
ATTATTATTATTATTTACTCCTTGAGAACTTTTCACATCAGTGTTTGCAGATGGTCTTTACCATAAGTTTGAGTGACAGCAAGTTTCCTCAAGTCTCCAGAACTTCTAAGTATTTTGGTTGATTTCAATAGTGTAATAGTTTGAATGATCTCGACAGGTCCTCTTCTTTCCAAGACTTCCAGTCACTTTAGTGACTGTACCATGAGCACAAATTATAAATATTATTAAATTCACTTTCATATTCAACCATTTTTTCAATTCTTTATCAAGGTCGAGGTACTTATCCTTCTTTTCACTTTCTTTCAATTTTACTCAGTGTTCAGCCGGGACAACAAAGTCCACTATTTTGATAGTTTTTGTTGTTCTTGTTCATTATAATAAGATCTGGTTGTCTGGCCGAGATGAGGTGATTCGTTTGTATGTTAAAACCCTATTGAAGTTTTTGGGTTTCATTCTCCAGGATAGCTGCTGGGTTGAGCATGTACGAATTATTTGTCTGGTTAAATTTTATTTTCTCGCACAATTCCCAATGGATCACCTTGCCCATTCAATGGTGTCATATTCTTATAGTCTTTCTGTGCTTATTTGCTGCATTGGCTTATGATGTAATTGATCATTTCGTTTCTATCACCACATAAGCTGCATTTACTGTTTTGTTGCGTCTTATCTTTTCTTACTTTGACATGATTGGTTCTTTTTATTGTTATTTGTGCTGCTGTTAAAAGAGATTCAATTTCTCACTTAAGGTTTCCTTTTTCTAAGCCACGTCCATGTTTTTTTCATGGGAGACGTTGCTTATTAGTCGCTTCAAACGTCCATAGAGTTGTTTTTCTTCCCATTTTTGTTTTCTGGTTATTGTCGTTCTGTTGGTCCTCGTGCTATCAGTATTGTGTCTGGGGGCTCTAATCAATAATCTTCCATACTTATCAGTGTCGTCTTCAAGTCGTTGTAGTGATCCGTCAACGCTGTCTTCAATGCTGCTAGTCCTCTTCCTACTTCTTTTTCTTGACACATATAGTCTGTCAACGTTATCTCTGGGATGTAATGCCTTAAGCATTGTCATTAGTTTTCTCGTTCTATGGTCCATTTGTTTAGTTCTTCTCTAGTTCGCTTCAGTAAAGGTCCCGAATATCTTACGATGGAAACAAGCCAGGTTTTTATCCATTTGATAAGGTTGCTGCTTCATAGTTTTGACTCGTGTAGCTTTCTAGTTTTTTCTGAGATAGCTTTTTTTAAATTTTTTTCTCTCATCGCCACTTGTTTGATGGTGTCTGGTTCCAGAATTCCTAAGTATTCATATGTTTCTTTTTCTACGAGTGTTCTCATTTTTTCTTTGTTTGGTAGATCCCTCCCTTCTGTCATGTGTCGTTTGCCGATTTTCATTAATAGTATTGAGCCCTGTAATATTACGGACGGGGGCCGTCATTAAATTGCAGCGGTATCAAGGTTAAAGAACATTTGAGCATATCAGCTGTCATCAGTCATTGGGTACATAGGTCTGACGATAAAAAATGTCACGAACCTCACTCGAGCAGGCAGAGTGACTTTGAGAGTTCAAGCGTGATTTTAGTTTAATAAACGCATGAACTTTCATGTGTTGGACTACTGTTCCACTGGTGACCATCGAACCTTCGGGAACCTTTGAATTGATCCATCAAATCGCTATATAAGAAAATCAAGTAGCTGGATTTTCGCAGTTGAAGACAGGTTTTCAAACAGATTTCAACAGTGGTGAAGCCACCCTACCCATATCATAACCCTGCCTGTCATAGCAATCTGACTGATGTGATAAGTATCAACAGGTCGTCGATAACAACGCCGCCGTTATCGCCAAGAAGAGGAAGGTAAATCTTTTCTACGTACGCTAGCTGAAGTGTGCGGTGGGAAAGAGTGATACAGAAAGAAGACCTTTGATAGCGACAAAAAAAAAAAAAAAAAGAGAAGGCAAGGAAGAACGCAATTAAACGAAATTTTTAACAACAGTCCGCAGTTATCCCCAAGAATAAAAGCGACTACTATTTTCTTCCTTGAGATTCAAGTTTTGAGTGTTTCTTTTCTGCGAATTCATTTCTTTTAGACACAATGTTTTAATATTTTTTGGTCCTATGCTATAGCACTTTTCAATGCTAAATTCCATTCTTTATGTCTTCAATGTATATTCTCAAAGTCTGTATTAGGGTTTCCAATTCTCTTTCGTTTTTTCCAAACAGTTTGATGTCGTCCATGTACATTGGATGATAGATATTTCCCGGCGATTTGGTTAGTTTATATCCGCCAATGCATTTCCTGACTATGTGGTTGAGTGTCATCTTTGCGATAACAAATAGTAATGTTGATAGTGCATCTCCTTGGAAGATCTCTCTCTGGATTTTAACCACAGCTAAGTTATTTTCCTCCGGCTCTCAATTCCACTCTCTAGGTTTCCCTGGTTTTCTTGATAGATTCATCTATTATTTTTTTACTTCTTCAGAGTTTTTTTTTCTTCATCAGCGTCAGCTGATTGTCTTTCACTGGCGTTTGAATGACACCAAGTCTCCTCGTTTCCAGGACTCTGCTCAGTATTCTGGAATTTCTCAAAAATTTTGTAGTTTGGATGGTCTTTATTCGTCTTCTTATTTCCAAGTTATTCAGTCCCTTTAGTAATCCTTTGGTGACTGTACCAAAAGCACCAATCCCGATTGGTATAACTATCACTTTCATGGTCTAGTTTTTCAATTTATTAGCAAGGTGGAAGTACTTATTCTTCTTTTCACATTCTTTCAGTTTTATTCCGTGAACAGCTGGGATAGCAAAATCCACAATTTTGTTTTCTTTTTTGTTGTTGATTTTTACAAAGTCTGATATTCTAGCCGAGATTAGGTGATCCGTTTTTATGTCAAAATCGCTTAGGAGTTTATATGTCATTCTCCATGGCAGATGCTGGATTGTGCATAAACCATTTTCTCGTATGGTCAATTTATAACTTCTTGCACATCTCTCAGTGGATCACCTTGCCCACTCAGTTGTGTCAATTATATACTACTCCTGTGCTAATTTGCTGCATCGCTTATGTGATTGGTTGTTTCTTCTCTACCACCACATAATCTATATTTGCTATTTTGTTGCGTCTTATCTATTTTCGCTTTGATATGATTGGTTCTTTTGGCGTTGTTTGGTGCAGCTATTAGGAGTGATTCAGTTTCTATCTTAAGGTTTTCTTTTTCTTAGCCACATCCAGGTTTTCTTGTGTGTGATGTTGGTTATTAGACGTTTAAAAAGCCCATACGGTTGGGTTTTTTTCCCATTTCTGTTTTCTAGTTATTGTATTTCTGTTGTTCATCGTGTTGTCAGTATCATTTCCGGTGACTGTAATCAGTCCTTCTCCGTTCTTTGCAATGTAGTCCTCGAGTCGTTATATCGATACGTCGACGCTGGCAAGTCCTCTTCTTCCATTTTTTTTATTCATATTGTCTGTCAACGTCATCTCTGGCATGTAATGTCTTAGGCATTTTCATTAGTTTTCTTGTTCTTTGATACATTTGCTTAAGTTCTTCTCTGGTCCACTTCAAGGATGGTTCCGAATATCTTACGGAGGTAAACCCAGGTATTTATTCCTTTGATAAGGTTTCTATCGCATAGTTTTGTCTCGAGTAGCTTCATGGTTCTCATGAGATATTCTTTCTTAATTTTTTCTTTTATCTTCATTTGTTTGATTGTATCAGCTTCATTGATGCCCAAGTATTTATAGGTTTTCTTTTCACCGAGCGTTTTAATCTTTTCTTGATTTGGCAGTTGTATTCTGTCCGTCAGATGTCGTTTGCCGGTTTTCATTACTAGTATGGCACATTTTTCAACGCCAAATTCGATACCTATCTCCTGACTGTATATTCTCGCAGCGTTTTTCAGAGTTTCCAGTTCTTTTTCATTTTTTTGCGAACAGTTTGATGACGTCCATTAACATTAGGTGATTAATCTTTTCCTGGGATTTACTAAGTTTGTATCCGGCTGCGACTTCTCTGAGTATGTGGTTAAGTGGCATCATCGTAATTATAAATAGTAACGGTGATAGTGCATCTCCTTGAAATATACCGCTTTGGACTTTCGCTGTCAATTCCATGTTTTCATGGTTTTCTCGATATTTTGTACATTTTGAGGCAGTTTATTATCCAGCTTTGCAGAACCATATCATTTGCTCTTTTTGTAGTCAATCCAGGACATAGCTAGATTTTTCCGTCTGATCTTGCTCTCATTGAGGATGTGTTGATCTATGTAAAGTAACTCTGCCTTGCCTCTGGATCCTTTGTGGAATTCTTTCTTTTCCTCAGGGAACAATCCACGACTTGATAGCGAGAAGTAAATCCCTCCCCCTATTTCTGCTGTTAATATTTCTACATAATCGGTGGGCAGGTTATGGGTCTGTCGTTGTTTGCGGTTGGGGGGGGGGTCCATTTAGGGTATATTTCTGGGTCAATGTCTTTCCTTTGGTCATCCCTCCTAATATGTGTGCTCTTTGTAGGCAACTTGTTATTTCTAGTGCTAGTCTTTTGTGAATAAAGGCGAATTTCTTGAACTAGAAACCATGATTTTTATCATGGCCAGTCGTTTTCCAATTTGATATATCTTAAGTGTTGTTCTGGGTAAATCAATGTGTATTTCTGCTTTCAGACTTTCTTTGTGACCTAATTTTTTTTGTCCTGTTGCTTGTCCATTCGGTTTTTTTTTATGTTCTCTTGGTTGCAATATTTAAGTCGAGAATTGTTCAGTTTCTTTACATCCGGTTGTCGGTATGTTTTCAAGTCATCTCCCCTACTTATTGGTAGAACTTTCTTTCGTTGTTTTGAAATTACCTCTTTTGTCTAAATTGTTTTACCCTTTGCCGACATCTTTTTAATCTTCTTTCTTTTTCCATTACATTCTGGCTTATCTCACTTTGTATCGTTACTTTTTTTTGTGTTACCTTCTTCTTCTTCTTCTTCTTCTTCTTCTTCTTCTTCTTCTTCTTCTTCTTCTTCTTCTCATTATTATTATTATTATTATTATTATTATTATTTGCTAGTTTTTCACACTTCAGTGAGAGCAAATCTGCTCAAATATTAAGGACACTTCTAAGTATTCGTGCTTCTTTTTTCATTGATCCCCACGCCTGATTAATCTCTTTCATCTGCTGGTTAGAACTAAAAGATCGTCTCCAATGAGGGAAATTAAAAATAAATCTTTAATTTTTAAACGCCACCCCTTCTCCGGACTTCTTCATCCAGCTACACGCCTCCCCAATAGGGATATGCTTACCTTTCTAAGTATCCGTATACACATACGTATATACCCACATCCATACATATCCATATAATCTAGCCTTTTCTTAAATGGACACACACACACACACACACACAAACATATATATATATATATATATATATATATATATATATATATCATCGTCATGTAGTGCTGGTAGCACGGATATCCCTGACCCTCTCTCGCCACTACTCCCTATCGTTCATCGCCCTAGGCAGGTCTTCAGGACAACATCCCGTATCCTCACGTAGCTGCTGAATGTATGTTCGTGCTGGTCGTCCTGCTTTTGCACGGCTATGTGTGGGGGTCGATAAGAGTACATCTCTTATGAGTTCGTCCCTGCTTCTCCAGCAGTGTCCTGCATGTCTGATTCGTCTAACTTGAATAGTTTTCGTGATAGGAGGCAGGTGGCCGTACAGTTGGCGTCTTGTGGGGTGTTGCCGCCAGGACTTGTTCAAGATTGCTCGCAGCAAAGATTGCGTACGGACATTTACCAACCATCACGAAAACTATCAAAGTTAGACGAACCAGACATGCAGGACACTGCTGGAGAAGCAGGGACGAGCTAATAAGTGATGTTCTAATATGGACCCTCTCATATGGCAGAGCAAAGACAGTACGACCAGCTCGACCTTATAATGCTATATATTTAGTAAGAAGATATCAAGTAAAATCTTTTGAGTCTTTGGTCTATCAAGAAGGCCAAATTTTAATCTCTTGTTCTGAAGACCACCTTCACATCCAGGCATTTTATACTCTTGTATTCCTTTGTTCCAATTTGATTCATCCACTTATATAATTAATTGTTTCATAACTACTACTAAAAGTTTTCATGCCATTTTTGCAATTCTAGATATATGAATATTGTTTTTACCTGCTTTATGGCCAAAAATAAGCTAATTATTGAAATATAATAAGATGTTGATCTTCTTTAACAAAGAGGAATATTTTTTGAAAATCTTTGAATTTTAAACCTCAAAGAAAAATATGTTTTTAATTGTGCTAACTGCCTATGAATGATATAATTTGAATATTCAGCTTATTTATAGAACTGAATTAACAAGGGATATTGAAATGTCTTGGAAACATATGAAAACACGTGTCTAGAATTGTTTGAAGTTTAATTACATCAAATTTTAAATGTTCAATTAAATATTTTCATTTCATTTGTGTATATATATATATTTGAGGCGTTTTGTTGTGTAATATTTATCTTCGTTGGAAATGTACATGATGTCCTGATTTCAATTCTTGGACGAGGCAATTTGCATTTCACATAGCATGAATACACTTAGAAAAGGCATGCATATCGCAATTCCACCTTTCTGATGGGTAAGTAGAACGACAAACCTTTGTATAGCAGCTCGTGTAGGAGGAGGAAAACTCCGAATTTATATCTGTTAAATTCCACTAAAAGGTTGACCCTGTGTCGCATCTTGAGTTTGCAGAGGTGTTGGGTAAATCTATCAATGAATCTATCTAACCCTGAGCGTGTGTGTGATTCATGAGTCGTATTTATTTTGCTTTTATTGCTACAAAAGTTCATCTGACCTATTCCACAGTATTCTTCTGGGATAGGTTTGATAAGAGAAATAGAGGTTCCGCTTTCACCAAAAATTATGAATAAAAAAGAAATAAATCATGTATAGTATTGTTATCTCTTTGAACATCTAGTGTAGGCTCTTGAATAAATGAGTTGAAAATTTGTAGCAACTACAGAATGACCCAAAAAATCATATCAATATTCAAAACAAATTCAAAAGAAAGAATTTGTCAAATGTTTACTTTTCAAATCAAATGCCATCAACAAAAAGACATGATAACCAAACTTAATAAAATTCAATGTTATACATGTTTTATATGAATAAAACATAGTTAGAAATTTACATTTTTGTTGATATCGTAAAAATTGCTATATACAAAACTTTATTGAACAAATCACACTTAAGAAAATAAGTAAATATACAGGATATTTTTTTTATTTGGAGTCTAGCAGCTGTCAGGTTGAGTTTTATAATAGTTACCCTAAAGAAAGAAGACCTAAAAATAAATATTAAAACAGTAAAACGTACAATTCCTGGAAATATCTACAGACAACGAAATGCCAAAACAAAAGAAAAAAACATTCTATTGTGCTTTGAAAAAAATTAATAATCACTCACACAAAAAATATATACCACAATATGTCTATTTGAAAAAAATATATGTCTGTATATTTGAAAATACAGAGTTTTGAAAAAAAGATATTCATATGTAAATATATGTACGTAGTAAGTAAAGGAAAACAAATTCTTGTGATAAATTACAAGAAAATATGACTGTAATACTCAAAATTCCTGAATTTTCTCCCACTTATCCGAGTCGTGTACCGAAACAATTTTTAGATGCATATTAAAAATTTTCAACCGATAATTAAGTGGAGAATACAAGTACACTTATCTAAAAATGTTGGCTACTCTAACAAACTTATACAAGACAAATTAATCGTTCCATTGAAATGTCTAAAAGAAATTTGATGGAGAGAAGGATGAAATGAAAAGATAACAAGGTTTTCACACGTGGCCAAAATAAAAAAAAGCATAAAAGGTTAGGTTGATAGCCCCAAACTTTAAATCTGTCTTTCTCTCAGCCCGTTAATAACTGACAAACCGTTTTCAAAAATTCTTTGTGAGTCAATATTTCTCGCAACAACTGAGAAAATAGTCATTGAGTTTTTGTTGTTGGTTACACAGCGTGTCACCAGGTTAAAAGAGGGTCGGATGATGCCTTCGACATTACTTAATTGATTATTAAAAAGCAAAAACCAAATTACTCAGCCAATTGACCAACTTGTGAGAATCTTGAGTTTAAACATCTGCACTTTGGTTGTATAGTAACAAACCTGCGTTACCCAGTCGACTGGGCCGGTAGAATACGCTGATTACAACATCTGCAGAGGGGTAAGACACCCCTCCAATGAGTGTCCTGCATATGACACGAAGCTATCTGATGGTAAGATTTCAGTAATGCAGTGGATTTGGGGAAAGCGGAGTACCCCTTCATTTTCATCGCTCCCAGATCCATTCTGGCTTGGGGTGGTAGAGCCTGATAAAGTCCAATCTATGGGTTAAATAGAACTATACTATATACTTATGCTATAATGAATTGTTAATTAGAACTACACTATATACTTATGCTATAATGAATTGTTTGAAATTGAACTGTTTTTATATTGACACTGTATACTTACGCTAAACTGAATTTTTAGAAATAGAACTATTTTGACTTTTAACTGTGTGTATACAAAAAACCCATACTTATACTAAACTAAATTGTTTGAAAAAGAACTGTTTACAAGTATAAAAATGGATTTGGCATCAATAACCTACGATGGTTGATGCGCTATAAAACCAAACCACAACAAACCAAACCACAACAAACCAAACAGCTTTGCAAAAGCGAATTGCTAAAATTTATCTATTCGTCTCAGTGATGCCATGCACTGCGCTGTTGGACGAAGGAGAGCACAACACATATATTAAGTACAGTTTTATCTTAGTTTCTTTGTTTAATTTCATTTCAAATTTTTTGAGCTGTTTAATTAAAAGCCATCTTTGCAAAAGGACAGTAGTGGTACTCTTAAAGCCATAGCTAGGGCCTTAGAGAGGTCATACTTTTTTCAACGTAATTATTCTCAAAGTGAAGGTTATAGCATGACTAGAATTCAAACTCCCTTAGAACAAAGTTGCAACCCAGAACCTTTGCCACATCACTAGTTCTCTTGTGACACTATTATGGTTTGGTTTGATTTTGTGGCATATCAACCATTATTAATTAAAAAATTCATTCTTTTATAAATGAATAGTTCCATTTCAAACAATTCCGTTTAGAATAAGTACAATATTTAGTTCTATTTAACCCATCGATTGGCTCCTATCAGGTGCTATCAGTCCGGGCCAGAGTTGACCGGGGAGCAGTAGCAATAAATTGGAACTCCACATTCCCCAAAGCTCCAAGATTACTGAAATTTCAACATCATATGTTTTAGTGTCATATCCAGGACACACATTGGAGGAGTATAAACCCTTTGCAGAAATACAGTCGATGTATTCTGCAGTCCAAGTTGACTCTGTCAGACTGTATTATGATTTCAGAAACTAATCATAGTTCTTGTTAAACAAACAGAGATTCAAGTAACTATTCTTATTACAAATAGTTGACACAGTTACATGGCGGGAATTATTCCTGTCAGATATGAGCAATTTTGAATAAACTATTATACCAATAGATTTGTACTACCACTCCGGACCAGAGTGAAATTGGGATTAAGAGTAATGAAGAGGTGTTCCACAATGCCCTCTTCTCCAGAAGTGGAACATTACATGCAGGTGCCATACGCAGGACACCGTTTTTGGCTGAGGTCTTTCTCTTCGGAAGTGGATATAGTCAGCGCATTCGCTGCCTCGGCAACATAGCGGTTACTTTAAACTAATTAACCAGTGTATCTTTTTTGCTTTTATTAATGTTTGTTCATACGCACGGAAATACTTTGTGGCTTTTTGTTGTTCCAAGTACGTTACTTTTTTCTTTTTCTCTCTAAACGTTCTAATTTTTTTGTATATATTCACTGGATTATTTTATGACGTCCTTCATTCTACTGTATTATTCAATTGTTGAATACATATATATACTGGATACATACCGACGCATTGATAACAGACGCAAGAATAAAGGACGCAGGAAGACTTCTTTACAATTATATTTACCTCTCATTTTATTGCAAGGGTTCGATAGGTTAGCATGTGAGAGGATGCTGGAGACCGAACATAAACTTCATATTTTGACCCCACTGTTATGACCGTCACGTTGTGTCTTTCTTGTTCTCTTAGATGCTCAACCAGAGGTCTTGGGGTCCACTCCATCGGGGGTTTTCCGAGGGCCTCCTCGGTTGGGTGTGGCTTTACCTACCACATCTGGTCTCTAGGTGTCTGGAATTCTACTGGCAACTTCTTTGGCACCCCAAACTCAACTGAGTTAAATAATAACCTAACGCCCCACTGGATCTTTGAATCGGATGTTTAATCGT
This sequence comes from Sepioteuthis lessoniana, assembly GCA_963585895.1. Lineage (NCBI taxonomy): Eukaryota > Metazoa > Mollusca > Cephalopoda > Myopsida > Loliginidae > Sepioteuthis > Sepioteuthis lessoniana. The sequence goes on from OY757909.1 coordinate 93,519,009, forward strand.
CATCAAGCGGAAATAACTGTCATGCAGTTCAGAGGTTACTCTCTTCCAGTGCATCACTGTTAGTGGCACAATGGGACCTTCACCTTGTCCCATATCATAAGCCTTAATCCGCCCACGCGATCTCTTTCGATTACTGGCCATTGGAATGTGTCACTTCCTTCCGGTGTATCACCTTGGAATAGCATTTTTGGGCTGGGCCGAAGGTCAAAATATAACACAATTACATATGCTGAAGTTTCTTTTCAGGGAAACAACGTGCTAAAAAAAGGTAAAAAGAAGGAACAGTTTCAAGGAATGGTCACTAATTGGCCACAATTTTCAAAATGGATACTCTTTGGAAAAATCCGACCAGCTCCCTACTGAGAATTATTGTTACATCCTATTTTTCTCAAACTTCATTACAAGAACTTGATAGATATGCCATCTATTAAATCACATTTAAAATGTATTTTACGAGAATTTATGGGAGACTTTGTTAGAGATTTTACTAGAAGTTATTGAAAACATAGGCAGATATTATACGAGAATTTATTGAAAACTTTGGTTGAGATTTTACAAGTATTTATGAAAAATTTAAGTAGAAATAGGCTAAAATAGATTGGAATTAAAACATTTTCAAAGCTGTGAACTCTGCAGCAACAGAGAATATTCAGTGATTTTCGTCACAGAAACTACTGCCGTGCTAATAAACCTTTGACGATGTGACGTCACCGTAAAGATGATTTCTACCATCAACCAATGAACAAAAATAGACGCGTGAGACGAAATAAGATTTTTCCATGCCAAGGAGAAAAGTTCCACAGAAATTTACAGTGAACTTTTTATTGCATATGATGCACATGTAGTGAGCAAGAAGAAGCCAAGTTCTCATATGGTGACCGAATCTGGGGTTTGAACCTCAGGAACAGCATCTAAGATTATCGGCAACAGTGGAGAAGATATCGCACGTTGAGGTTTTCCTAAAAGATAAGCGGGAGAGTAAACTTTGTCATGTTACTATCGAACTTGATCTTACGAAGTTAGTAGCTGATAAAATAGCCTTGCATCAGATTCTTAGATCGTAAAGAGACACCTCGTTAGGTATAAACAATGGAAATCACGTTGTTCGAGGAGGTTATTCATGTTCTCATGCACGGGCAACAAAGTGGTTCAGGGAGAATCGCTTCAGTGATATATATATATATATATATATATATATATATATATATATATATAATGGAACATATATATATATATATATATATATGTATGTATAATGGAATTTCTTCGTAGCTGTGGATTGGTGGCATACTGATTCATGGATGCGGCACATGCTCGCTTACAAAACGTATAGAGAAAAAGCTCGATGGGAAGCACAGAAGAACACAAGAAAGCTTCCAACTATATTGTACAAATTCTAGAAGCAACACCCCAAGAAACAACAGCTCTATGACCGCTTACCACCGATCTCAAAATCAATTGAAGTAAGACAAACAAAACTGCCGGAGAAGCAAAAACGAACTCTTATGTGTTGTTTTTCAATGAACCTCCTTACATGGACGTGCCAGTATATATATATATATATATAACAAAAGTACGTGATTGTCACTATCTCACTTGGTAGTTCGTGGCAGACTAAATGCAGTATAATTTGTAAAGTGCTCAAAATCTGGGATAGATTCATCATGTAATATAATAATGAATGAATAAATATTAGTTTTTATATATACTAAATAACGTGGATACTTATACGTGACAACTGGTTTCATACCGTCTTTCTACCAAAATCATCTGGAAGAAAAAGAAAGATTTTGGAGAAATCGAAAAAATCGAAAAAATACAGTAAACAAATTGTTTTCGTTAGAAATGTGTATAACTCTTTGAGTGTGTATATGTGTGTGTACAGATTATATTAACGGATGCGTGCTCATTAGTATGTGTGTGTATGATGATACATGCACCGTGTGGCATATTTGAGATTGTCTCTTGAATATATGTGTAACGATGTGTTGCAGAAGGTAGCGGAAGTCGAGAAACGATTGGGGATTTGGCCGAATATTTTTTTAATGCGTGTAGTGATGATTTTAACTAAGGGACAAATTTATTATCATTATTGCATTATGAAGACAATGAATTTTTGATTTGACATATAAGTATAATAGACGAAATGGATGCTGGATTTAAAACGTAAGAATAATAGATGAGGTATAAATACCATGGTGTTAATTGTTATATACTATGGTGTATTATTCAGTACAAATATTCATGTTGGTATATATTCTGTGTTAGTTTGATTTAGTTGTCAATGTCATGTTAATGTTATATTACGTATACGTTATTGTAATCTATGATGATATGTACGTAAGTAATATAGTAGATATTCTGCATTTAGTGGTACTTCAATCGTGAAATTATGGCGAACATTATATCAACAGCTAGTGAGGGTCTTTGGAGATGGATATAAAGGTTCAGTGGAAGAAAATGGTATTTACGGTGCTGTGGGTATGTCGTGGGATTTTACGTGAAGGAGTGTGAAAGTTTTAATGGTGGAGTTGGTATTGGTATGGTAGATAGGGGTGGTGAATGTAGTTTATGGGTGTGAGGGGATATGCAAAAGTAGATATTTTTTCTCATATCGATAAAAAAAAAGCTGTTCATGCTTTTGCTAGTCACATGTTGACGTCTTTCTCGGTCGATGGGACGCTGCTTCTGAGGTAGGAGAACCTGTCTACCAGGTTCAAAGGGTCGCCCCTTAGTGTGCAGATGTCCTTTTTTTTTTATTAAAGCACATGAATTCTGTCTTGTCTGCGTTGACATGGAGGCCTACGCCACTAGCAGCTCGTTCCATACTATGTAGCAGTGATTGGGGTTGGATGGGTGTATTTGTCAGAAGCGCTATTCTATCGGTGCAGTCCTCGTTCGTAATTATTTGTGCGGGGTACCTTTTCTTCTTTCCTTTGCCAGCTTGAGACCGTTTTCTTTGATGAAATATATAGACGTTCTAAGCACGTAGTCTAGGCAGATGATCAATAGGTATGGCGCTAATGTGTCTCCTTACTGTACACCTGCTACAATGTCGGAGTAGTCTGTATCGCCATTCAGTGAACGTACTTTTACTTTGGTGTTTTTATACAGTATCATTATGGCTGCAACGGTTTCTTTGGGGAGGCCATATGCGAAAAGTATTTGCTACATCTTCCCTCAGTGAATGGAGTCAAATGTCTTGGAGAAGTTGACGAATAATATTGTTGCCTCATGGTAGTCCAAATTTGTGATGTTGTGGATCCATTTCTCCGAAAGCCATTTTTCTTTCTTCAAATGTAAGTAATTTTAAAATGCATGTGTTTATAGTATAAGCCTTTTTCGCAATAAAGAACCGACTATATAATAATCTTATTGTTTGAGTAACTTGAAATTATAGACATAATTTTTTTTCCTGAGTTTGAATTTTATCCTTTCTTAGTTCTAAAGATTTATTTTCTTTATTTAATTTAATAGGAATACATTGCTTCTTTGTAGATTTTTATGTGGTAGATACAAAGTAATGCAGGTTGACAATATGCTATTCTAGTGAGCGAGACACATTGTTTTTTTTTAAAGAGTTATGCACTTTCTTAGTGGTAAGCAAAAAAAACAAGCCTGATATTTTAGGGCAAATATTTTCTTTCATCATTCAAGTTATTAAATTATGTTCTAATTAATTTGCATTTCTTTTTTAAAGGAGTTAATAGTAAAGCAGATTTTGTTAATTACTTATCAATATTTCAAAGGGATAAAATTGTGTTGTCCCAATTACCTGGTAAAATTGTTTTTAATCAAAGAAAAAAAGTAATTACGTCCGGGTGTGTATCACCAATGAGTAATCTTATTTCACAAGTTTCTTCTGGAAGTTACATATTGCTTTTAAACATTCGTAACGGCTTCCAGAGAAAAATAAAATACAAAAACAAAAAAATCAAAACGAAAAAAAAAAGTGCAGTTACTGTATCTTGTATAAAGAGCATGATCTCTCTATTATAAGCAATCGTTCCACGCTCAAACGACGTTAAATCCAGTCTGTGTCCTATGAATGACACAACAACACTGTTACGACTACAGTAGCTTATTACATATGACTCTGCATATTTCTACTGGTTGAGAAAAACAAAAGCATCCAGTGTATGACTGTATCTATTATCGACACTTTTCATTATATCATACGATTGCTATTCTGTAGAAGACATGGCGTGTATAGATCTTATCAAATATCTTCACCTGTTTCCAATTCTTCTGAGCTACAAACAAATTGATCGTGATATCTTGCTAATAAATATTTCTATTAGTACATTTCTGAATAATTATTTTCATTTTTGTTGATTTTTTTCCGAATTGCTCTATTCTGACCAACAGCAGCATGGAAGTCGGGTGGCAGTGAGCCAGTTGATATTGGTTTATAATTTTTAGAAACGACATGTCTTTTCAGAGATGTAAAAGAAGCTTTTTGCTGAAGATGATAAAAACCTAAAATTGCAAAGAAAATCTGTTGAAGGGATTTGAGGTATTTTGGGATTAACCCTTTGATGTCACATAAGATAGATAGAAAGTGAAATGTTAAAAATACAATGTGTCTTTTCCCTTCCACTGTTAAATGACGGTGCATGGAGTACTCGAGACTCTTGATTAACCATGTGGGTAGTACTATC
>OY757909.1:93528669-93533669 GCA_963585895.1 Sepioteuthis lessoniana
ATCAAAGGAATTAAGGTCTAGGTATAAAACTTGTTCAATTCTTGTGCTCAGAGTTTTGTTGTGGAACTTCAATTCCTTAGCTCTTTCTAACTGACTTTTTTTGGTCCATATTAATCACCATGGCGAGAGCAGTTAAAAATATTTTTTTCGTTTTTTGTTAAAGCCTCTAATCCATCTTTTCCTTCAAAAGTTCTTTTCCTGTTATTATTTTTCTTTGATTTGTATACCGTAGACAAAGAAACTTTCACTTGCTTTCGACGTCAAGCAAACCATAGATTCTTTGTCGTTTCTTCTATTGTTCACTCATATTGGGCTGAATTTTAATTTTTAAAAAAAGTTTGAATGATAGATCTAACGATGAAAACTTTCTTTTATCCCGTTTTTTCCCCAAAATGGGACTAATCAGACAAAAAAATATTTTGAAAATTATTCCGTATTTGCTTCCCTAACTTGTATGTATAAATATACGCATACACACAATTATATATATATATATATATATATATATATCATCGAGTTGACAGCATGATATCCGTCGGGTAGATCTTACCATACATCCCTATCGTTTAATGATTTGGTAAGTCCTCTAAACAGCATCCGGTGTCTGAAACAATCCTGATTTGTGTTAGTCTATAAAAGTTGGCCAGCACTGATATATCTACGCATAGCAGCTCATCAGCTTTCGTTTTCATTTCTCCAGTTTTGTCAAGCATGTTTTGTTCGTCTCACTTGAATCAATTGAGAGGTGAGAGGCAGATGACTGTACAGATTCATGTGTAATTCCCATCTAGGTTTTTCTTTAAGCCCTATGTTAGTATCCAGTTGATGCACCCTCACAACTAAACGTAAATATACTGCACCAGTTTCCGTTTTATTATATCAGAGAGATCAGATTTCCATATGATCGACAACTTTGTCCATGAATTCCTTATGCGTGTGTTGTCATTATTTTCAGTTGATGAGATATTGCTGCTGAAGTATATGAACTAGTTTACTAATTTCATTTAATGTTGGAACATCTCTATCTTGTTTAAAAAAGGCATGAAAAATGCTTTATCTGAATTCACGTAAAGGTAAATACATGGTATTGCTTACTTCAGGGATTCTGCTCAGGCATGTGAATTTGCAAGAAGCGTTTAATCATTTACGTAGTCTGCGTCTGTTAGTGTTTCTGCAGGATATTTTCTGCTTCTTGTCATTTTTAATGTGAATCTGTTTCCTTTATTAGATTTTTTACATAAGTAGTACGTATCTAAGCAAATTATAAACAGAAATGATGTTCATGTTCTCCTTGCAAGACACCAGCAACAATATTCAGTAAGTTGGTATCAGCATCGGGGAAGCGAAAAATTGCCTTCTCTCTTTGTGACTGTGTGTGCATGCGCGCGTATACATAAGTGTAAACTCATGTATATATAGACTCGTACACACATCCGTATTTTCAAGAGTATTGGGTGGATTTTGATTGCTTTCTTATTGATCTTCTTCATGCTTTCCTTTCCTTTTACCTCTAGTATGGGTAAATCAGGGGTGGGCAAACTTTTTTGTTGGAAGGGGTAAATCACTGGGTTATGAATTATCAAAAGGCTACATCTTTTAAAATCAAAATAATATTACATGTATTTCTGAAAAAAATTAGTCTTGATTTAAGTGCAAGTGTTTTTATTTAATTTTTCATAGAGGTTCCTGCGGGTCGCACAGAACAGTGGAACAAGTCTCTTGTTACCGGCGGGTCACATTTTTGCAAACCCTTGGAGTAAATTTATTAATTTTACAAAATTTACTGTTCTCTATTTGGACCAACGACAATCTTTAAACACCCCCCATATATATATATATATATATATATATATATATATATATATTAGTGTGTGTGTATATGTGTGTGTGTGTGTGATGACTGTTTATATTTCAAGCCTGACCGTGTATGTATATCTCAGAATTGGCATCACATTTAAATGAAGTTGAAATTTAATACTACACAATTTCATTATTGAATTCGGCATGTGTTAACAAATAATTCCAAATATTTTTCTTTCTCTTGAGGATGCCATTAAGCAGGAAGATCAGTCTTAGATTTAATTCTGTATCCTCATACAGTTGTAGCAGCAATAAGTGTATATATATATATATATATATATATATATATATAGATAGATAGATATTGTAGTACGGCCATCGGGAAGTTTTTAATTCAATTATCAGCTCATAAGCTCAAAATGTCTTGGAATGTGGAAGAGAACAATAGCACTAAACAATTTTTCTTAGATTATTTAAAAGATTATGTACTTATTTTTCCCAGTCCAGCCTTCACGACCAGTATGTAACGCAAGGTTAATTTTTTTTCAACGATGTATAAGTTGTTGGGAATTAGTATTTTCTTTCTCTTAAACTGGTGGCCTTACCAAGGTAAAAGAAACAAGTCAGTCCTACTATTTACCCGTAGATAAAAGGACAAGAGTCGGATTCATGCCTTTCCAAAAGACATAAGCGTGAATCAACGTGCAAAGAGAACTATAGAGTTTTCAATCTCTGATCACTGATCCTATTAACTACTTCGATAACTTTTACGTTAAGCGGCAACACATCCATGATATTGAATTTTTTTTTTCGACTAAAAATATTTCATTCCTTTCTTTTCGAGTATTGATCAATAAAAGTAAAGTTGACGACCGTAGTGAAGGGTGACCTGAAGACTCCCTTTTCAATAGCTACAACACCGTGTAGTAAGGAAGAGTGCTTCTCATTCCCTACAGTGCTCCACTTTACCCTTGATCCATACCTTGTAATGCTGAGTGTTAAGCAGGGTGGCATCAAGTACCGTTTTTTGAGTTTTTGGTATAACTCGACCAGGGATTGAACCCGTGTCTCGTGGACTATTGGCAAACATTCTACCCATTAAGATATTTTAGGTTTTATGATTTCAAATAGCCTTAATTTGAAAAAAAATATAATCATTTAGCAGGTATTATAATTGAAACTTGTTTCATCTTTCCTCTGAGAGGAAAGATGAAACAAGTTTCAAACAAGTCCTGGCGGCAACACCCCACAAGACACCAACTGTACGGCCACCTGCCCCCTATCACGAAAACTATTCAAGTTAGACGAACCAGACATGCAGGACACTGCTGGAGAAGCAGGGACGAACTCACAAGAGATGTACTCTTATGGACCCCCACACATGGCCGTGCAAAAGAAGGACGACCAGCACGAACATACATTCAGCAGCTATGTGAGGATACGGTATGTTGTCCTGAAGACCTTCCTCGGGCGATGAACGATAGGGAGGAGTTGCGAGAGAGGATCAGGGATATCCGTGCTACCAGCGCGATATGATGATGAATGATGATAATTGAAACACGGAGAAAATAACTGCGGATTTGTTGCCAAGAATAATGATAAAAAAGACGAATATAAACACCTCTGACATCTCAGCAGACTTATCTAAATTTCGATTTGATCACTCTTTCTACATTTCGTGTATCTCAACCGTTGTTTACCTGGGAAAAAATCTTGTAAATGCGACCATTTGGGTCCGTTTGATGATTACGCTAAACATCCGCATGAAAAGAAGATCGGGGCTTCCTTGATTCTTTCATCTCGTGTGTATCTGGCTACTTACCTTCCTTTTTGTCTACCTACCTGCTTCCATGTGTAGACACGAAGAAAAGAAAAAGACTTTATTGATTTCCTACCTCTGTGGCGAGATATTTGGAAATAGATCAAAGCTGTTGTTGTTGTTGTTGCTGTTGCTGCTGCTGGTGCCGAAGAAATAGCTCAATGAAATAGAGGTGTTCAAAGGTTTTTAGCGTTAAACACACAAATATTCTCAGTAAGAGGATCGTGTTTGTTAGTTTTTGTTCAAGGTGTATTTCTATAAAAGCTCACAGACACATGAGGACACTCATAATCATATATATGTATGTATAAATATATTTGCCCGTTGATGTTTGGACTGTTTTTAAAGTAATCATATACTATTTTACGGAGAATGTATATATATATATATATATATATATATATATATGATGCTTAGCATGTATTTATCTTAATACTATCACACACACACATACATATGCCCAATATTTGTCTCTCTCTATATATGTGTATTTACACACACGTACATACCCATACCAAAATATACACACACACAAATATATATATCTCCCCCATGGGGGTTGAGCACTCTGGCGAAGGAATTGTCGGCCGCCCCTAGCGTAATGCAAAGCTCTTCGTAAGAATTGAGCACTCTGGTAGCCGATAGGGTATTAAAAATGTAAACAAAGGCTGCTGCTGCTGTTGCTAAAAATAAAATACCTTAAAATTCCCTTAGCCAACGTAGTCCGCTTGTAGCTGTGTGGTCTGAAACCTTAATCTATCGTAAAGTTAGACGGGTTTCGATCCCGGCTTCGAGCGTCCTGCGGGTCTAGCCACACTGAAGAGTTCTGATAGAACGAAACAGTCTGTCTGTGGATGACAATATATACGCTCCCCCATGGGGGTTGAGCACTCTGGCGAAGGAATTGTCGGCCGCCCCTAGCGTAATGCAAAGCTCTTCGTAAGAATTGAGCACTCTGGTAGCCGATAGGGTATTAAAAATGTAAACAAAGGCTGCTGCTGCTGTTGCTAAAAATAAAATACCTTAAAATTCCCTTAGCCAACGTAGTCCGCTTGTAGCTGTGTGGTCTGAAACCTTAATCTATCGTAAAGTTAGACGGGTTTCGATCCCGGCTTCAAGCGTCCTGCGGGTCTAGCCACACTGAAGAGTTCTGATAGAACGAAACAGTCTGTCTGTGGATGACAATATATACGCTCCCCCATGGGGGTTGAGCACTCTGGCGAAGGAATTGTCGGCCGCCCCTAGCGTAATGCAAAGCTCTTCGTAAGAATTGAGCACTCTGGTAGCCGATGGGGTATTAAAAATGTAAACAAAGGCTGCTGCTGCTGTTGCTAAAAATAAAATACCTTAAAATTCCCTTAGCCAACGTAGTCCGCTTGTA
>OY757909.1:93538669-93618669 GCA_963585895.1 Sepioteuthis lessoniana
ACAGTAGCTCGATTGAAGTTCGAACTCGTTTTCAAAGATGTCATCGTTCGTTATGTTGGGCACCATTCCTCGTAAACTCCCAGGCAGCTGTCGTATCAATACGGATGGATGGATGCTCTACATGGACGTTAACAAAACGCCTGGAGAAGAAGCTAGACGGCAATTACACAAGAATGCTGCGAGCAATATTGAACAAGTCCTGGCGGTAACATCCCACAAGACACCAACTACACGGCTGCCTGCCTCCCATCACGAAAACTATCCAAGTTAGACGAACCAGACAGGCAGGACACAACTGGAGAAACAGGAAAGAGCTCATAAGAGATGTACTCCTATGGACCCACACATATGGCCGGGAAAAAGCAGGACAACCAGCACGAAAATACGTTCAGCAGCTATGTGAGGATACGGGATGTAGCCCTGAAAACCTGCCAGAGGCGATGAACGATAGGGAAAAGTGGCAAGAGAGTGTGAGGAATATCCGTGCTGGTGGCACCACATGATGATGATAATGAGATAGATAGATAGATTGATGTTGCTCACTACAAGATAAGAGCAAATCATGTATGAATAGCTTTAAGGAGAGCATTACCTAACTACATAGATATGAACATAGATAGATAGATAGATCGATGCTGTTCACAAAAAATAGGAACAAATCAAGTTACGTTTGAATAGCTTAACGCAGCACACTAAAAAACTAGATAGATATAAACACAATGAGATCGATCGATCGATCTATGACGTGTATTGTGTCTTGATTGGTAATACCTGTCTTTATCCACCAAATTACAATACAAACATCCAAGACTGTGTAAAATATACAAGATGCGTAAGATGATAACGTTGTAAGACATTAATGTCATTGGGATACAATGATATAAGCTTGTATAACACTTGAGACACTCTCTCAGTCTACATAACTACATCACAGGGACTAGTTTAGCAATATTACTGCTGACTATGCAAAGTGAAGGTGTTATTTCAGATTAGCTTCTTGTAGACTTTTCCCGTCAAAGGAATTCTGATGACGGAGCTTCCTTCTCCGGTTTTGATTTTGAAGTTAACTTCACCAAGAAACGTTGATTGCACCACGGGTTTTCCTTAGACTGGAGCCACTTCTACATCAAAATAGAGACAGATACAGACACAGACCAGTTGTACTTAGCGTCACGGTTTTTATCGTAAGATAATGAATTCGGTGAGCAAACCTACGATGAGGCCGCTTGTGTTTTTGATGAACAATAATGACTTTCCGAAAAGCATAGACCGGCTATTCTACCCTCGGCTTCCTTTAACCTTGTTACTCCTATAACCTATAGAGGAGAAGAATATGTTCGAAATTAAAATCAGCTGTAATCCGTTAAAATTATAGCTTGTTTTGCAACCGGCTCGGGGCAGAGGAATTTTGTATAGATAGATAAATAGATAGAGACCGAGACAGAGACAACGACCGCGGAAGATACGATAAGAAAGGGAGATAAGAAAAAACTACGTAAGTCGTCTGCCTGTCTCTTTCTCTCTATTGATAGATTGATAAAAAACATTTAGCGTGGTTGGTATATAATGTTAAGCTCCCACGTAAGCTTTACTGCCTTTCTTTTATGACTGCTACATATATTAACATTCTTTAGCATACATATATGATGGCTGTCCTCCTGGTTTTGAGCGTGACCACCTCCTTTATCTAAGGGGTGTCCTCGTGGTGTAATGGTTAAAGCGATGAACTGCGGAATCGTAGTACGCGAGTTCGTACTCCAGTCGCGCTATTACGTTCACTTTCGGGCAAATACCCTTGGGAAAGGTATGAACCCCCTTATTCTCCCTCCAGCTATGGGTAAATAGTAGGACGGACTAGGTTCTTCAGCCTTGGTGAGGCAACTAGTCTAGGAGAAGGAAAACTCTGAATTCAAACCTGTTAAACTCCGCTTAAAAATTGACCTTGTGTCATATCCTGCCCGAGCGGAGGGGTTGGTAAATAGTACCTCCTTTATCTTATGTCCCCCCTTACTCCACCCTTAAATTGTATGTTGCAAGGTTTATGAGAGGGAGAATTTGATGGCAAAACCTACACCATGTTCTCTAGCTTCATCAGCAGGTTTCCCCTTCCAAAATAAAGTATAACTGGAGCCTGTTTCTGTGAGTTGACCAACATCAGGACGACGTATCTGAGAGAGACCGGCAAGGCCAATATCATACAGAGAAAGCTCTCTGTAAGAATACATCACGAGAGAAAAAATGAGGTCAAAGAGGTACCTGTGCGTGAATCTATATATAGTGAGTTGCACTTACACTGCACACAATCCACTTTACGAGTGTGGCATAGTTTCCCAATGGCACATACAATGAGACGATTGGTCCATAACAGATACTCAGGTTTGATTTTTGGAGTTTTCCTTCTCCTAGATTGCTTGCCACTTGTGGGGATTTAGGAATTAACAGTAAAACTCCCAACCGGATATTGACTCGTCGGCTGCCAGATACAAAATGTATAAACGCGTCGCCACTCATAAGGCTCCACGTATCCATCCGGTTAAAAATCAGAAAAAAGAAAAATAATAAAAAGTAAAGTAGCCGATGGGAAGCGGTCGCGCCAAAATTAGAAGGATTTTGGAGTAGCGAATTTGGAGCCGGTGGAGAGAGATAAATACCCAGGTTTTCTGTGAACCAGATCAGTGAGAACAAAAGGAGACACAAGAAAGAACGTAGACGTGATAACCAGGAGAGAAGTAACGTCCGCCCTCGAGTTAAGAGCCGAAACTACCTCTCTGCTAGTTCCACTACCTGACCATAAAAGAAAGAAAAGAAAAGAAAAAAGGAATAAGTACTCTTTAAAAACATTCTCCTCCTTTACCCTGTTTCTTGATATCTGACTTTCCACCACTTCGAAAATTTACTACTCACAAAGGAGAACTTTCGAACATTCAAATCCAAGTTGACGTTTTTGTTTTATAAAAATTGTTTAATTATTAGATGTTCCTTGTTTGTCTTGTGTTAAATGAAGCTTTTTCTCATTGTATGTTGTAACACTCCAAACCTAACCAACAAGGCCATACACTACAGTGGCTGAGTCCCCATCTACCCCGTGCTAGTTGGCCGTTGACCTCAGAGGGAGGCTCAATAGATTGGGCCAATGGAGTTTCTTGTAAAACTGATAGGTATATCTTCAAAATCAGACAGAAAAGATACTTATTTCTATTTACTGCGTCAATGTATGTAGACACATGCACGTGCTCTCTCTCTCTCTCTCACACACACACACACACACACACACACACACACACACACACACACATATATATATATATATATATATATGTATTATTAAGGTTGTTTGGTTTATTACTAAACAAAGAATGCTCAATATCACCGAGAGAACGTATATAGTTAAATTAGAACAGCGAAAACACAGAATTAACGGTGCATGACAATTGTCAGTTTCTTGACTAAGTCCATCGATCAGTACCAGTGACGACCGTTACCAAAGTTGAAGTATTGCAAATGAAATACAAAGGTGATTTTTTTATTGTGAAGTCTTGTTTATCATAAGCCAAACATTTTAGATGAGCTGATAACAGAATAATGTGCTAATGTGTCACAGTTTCTCCGAACAAGAACTCTCACTCGTGCAAGAAAGCCAAGCCATTTTTTCTTTTTTCCTGCAGCAGGAAAGGAAATATCTATCTATCTATCTATCTATCTATCTATCTATCTATCTATCTATTGCCCACGTCGGCTGGGGCTGTATAATACACCGACTGCTTCTTTGCAGAAGGGTAAGACCCCCCTCCCCCAACGTGATCCTTGGATATGACACTAAACAATCTGATAGTGAGGTTCCAATAATGCTGGAGCTTTGGGGAATGCGGAGTACCCATTCATTGCCATCACTCCCAGGTGCACTCTGGTACTATCTATGAGTTCAATAGAACTAACTGCATACTTATGCTAAACTGAATTGTTTGAATTAGAACTGTTTGACTAAACTGAATAGCTTGAAATAGAAAAATTTTTGACAATTAAACTTCGTAATTATGCTAAACTGAATTGTTTGAAATGGAACTGTTTTTGACATTGAAACTGTTCATACGCTAAACGGAATTGTTTGATATAGAAATATTTTGACATTTAACTGTGTGTAAACAAAATCTATACTTATATTAAACTGAATAAGTTGAATTGGAACTGTTTGCATAAACAGAATAGCTTGAAATAAAAATGTTTTTGACAATTAAACTATGCACTCATGTAAATTCTTTTTTTTTTTTTTAAATAGAACTGACTATTAGCATAAAAATAGATTTGGCGTTTAATAACACAGAAAGGTTGATATGCCATAAAACACAAACAATCTATCTATCTATCTATCTATCTATCTATGCGTGTATGCTTGTGTGTGTGTTTATGCATGATATAGATTTTATTTTTATTGTACAAGAGCATAACAGATGTTTGGAATAGATTTCAGACGATTTTTTTTGTCATTACAATTTATCTGCATTTATATCGGTTAGGATTTAAATTAATGGTATACGTATGTATTTAACCAACCCAGGGTGTGACACAGTGTCTGTTTTAAAGGGAAATACAAGTGGATTGAATTCAAAGTTTTCTTCTTTTCGACCTATTGCCATATCAACATTAATGAGCCCTGTTAGCACAACTATTTACCTATAGATCATGGTAGCAGTCCCCGTGGCTAAAGTGCTTCTCTGCGTTCTCGAATAAGCAAATTCGAACCACAATCGAGCTACTGCGTTCTATGTTGGACTCCAGAGAAAAGTATGAGCCTTCTTATCCTCATCATCGTTCTCCTCGGAACGTTTTGGAATTAAACAATCTGCTAAGATTGTATGCTATTCACCAAAGAACCAAATCAAAACACAGATCGAGGGAGAATTGTTAAACGCATTCTTTTCCAAACATTATTACAGTTATGTGAAATAGAAACAGCTTCGTTCAGGTTTTGAACTCAGATTGCCAGCTCCATTTCCTGCGACGATAACCGTTACCTCCGCAATGATTTCATGATATATATACAATCAGTTAGAACTATACAATTTTCATCTTCAAATGTACAATTTTCATCTTCCTCGATCAACAGAAAAGATCGAAGAATGTAAAAGGTTTTATCTGCTATGTTCATAATGGAAAGGATTCAAAAAATTTATATTTAAATGTGTCTTGCCCAAATGGGAATGCACTAACTGGCATCATATTTTTTTATAGATTCACTTCCTGGGAAGAGATAACGCATAAGCAGGTGACTGGTTCAATGAAATAATGGGTTTTCAGACACGTATTCAGTCCTCCATATACTGAAGCAAAAGAACGAAAGCGAAGCACATGAACGTAAGTAGCTGATGACATAACGTCAGAATAAGAGAAAAGCAGAAAAAAACCTTTTGAGAGTCACGTGTTATCAACCGGAATTCACAGACGAACAATTAGAACATCCCTAACAAGTGAATGATAAACATTATTTTGAATAGATATCTTACTCGGATATAAGTTTAGAAAATGTAGTCTTGGAAATTGTCACGCATCCTGCCTGGCAGAAATTTCATGTTTATGTTAAGGGCGGACATTTCTTGGAAAAATAACGCTCATCTTTACTTGAATATTATTAGCACATTATTTTAAAAGATATTTTGGTAATATTTTGATTACAAAATTGTACAGGGAAATAAAACTGTGTAAATGCACATACATAGATTATATGGATTAGCGACCATTCTGATCATTTCATTGCATTAGAATTTATTTTCCGTTATATCTGATCGACTTCTGGGATGAAATCACTTTTAGAGCAGCATCAATCAAGTTATGCTAGCAGACACCAGCTGTTTATTTGTTGACTTCAAATAGAACGATGGAAATATAAATCTAATTATAATTCTTTGTTTAGTCAAGTATACGATTATTGCTTAATGATTTATTTAGAAAACTGTAAGGCACAGAGTGTCTCAAAATAGATGCAAACCATTAATAAGATAATGATTAATTACTGAGACATGCCCAATGGTGGTCATTTAGGACACATCCTGTAAAAATGCATCCTTTAAGCTAAAGACATCATATAGATATTTTTTTTAAAATTGTTATTATATCCTCTTCCAAGTCGTGCAATTTTTTGAGTTTCTTGTCTTTTTGAGTTTTTTGTCTCCAAATTAGTAGTGAAGTAAAATATTTTTTCCTCTCTTGTCTAAAGCATTATGAGCAAGAATTATTAGTTGTTATAGTATATAATTTTCAAATCTGAAACAAAAAAGAACACAATAGAATCATTAGTAGAGTTATTTGCAGTCACATCAGCCTATGCTCATCTTGTATTATCTATCTAAAATATAAGACTATTCATAACAGTGAAAATCAGTATTCTCCTCTTATATTCATACAATTGGGTTGTTTTAGGTTTTAATATTTGTTTTATTGTTTAATGGCCAATCAAACTTCGTATGTTATTTAATGCTAACCTTGACCTTCTAGAAGGACAGTAGTGGTACTACGTGGTACCTTCAATAAGTTTCCATACTTTTTTGTACAGGCATTTAAAATTGTCGTAGACTCTTGAAAATTCACTATGTTACGGTATACATATTATGAGATGACTGGCTAATTTGTATGATTTCAGATTCAAATGAACAGCTACAAAAGCAATTGGTATACACCCTACCAAAGCCTGATTGTCACAATTGGTGGATTTCAAAAATGCAATCTGGACGTGATGACACTTTAGAAGAACGATATGCAATAAAATTCTGTTTTAAACTTGGAAAAATGCCACAGAAACGTATGGAATGCTTCAGACTGCTCTTCGATCATCTTGCATGAATCGAGCATCCGATTTTGAGTGGCATAAGAGATTCAAGGAAGGCAGGGAGTCTGTGAGGGATGATGAGAGATATGGGAGGAGTAAGGAAGTCAATACACCAGATGTGATTAGCCAAAGGGTTAGGGTTAGGGTTACTATGTTAAGGTTTTAAGGGAGTTCAGGAAGAGATTCCTTGGGAAGAGGCCACAACTCTTCAAATCGGGTCAGTGGCATTTCCACCAGGACAATGCACCAGTCTACAACTCCTTCCTTGTCACAGATTATTAGATCAAGATGGGCATCAAGACAGTTCTTCATCCTCCCTATAGTCTTGATCTTGCTCCCTGTGACTTTTGCTTATTCCCTAAGCTCAGAGGCTGTCGTCATGAGACAATTGCGGAGATGAAAGAGACTGTGACGAAGGTCATTGAGACGCTCACACAAGAGGACTTCCATGGGGCCTTCCAGAAGTTGTTGGAACGATACAAGTACATTGCAGCTGGAGGAGATTACTTCGAAGAAGACTAGAGTTTCATGTGTGAATTATCAATAAAAGTGCCCATACGAAAAAAGTCTGGTAACTTATTCAATGATCCTCGTATCTAACCCATAGCTGGGAAGATCATAACTTTCCCAAAAGTATGATCCAAAAGTGAATGTAATAGCGTGACTGGAGTTCAAACTCACTGTGTGCAATTTCGTAGTCCAGCGTTTTAACTATTACACCACGATTAGTTTTTATTTAGAAAAATTTAATGCATTATGTAATTATATATTTGCAATATATACTAACTCATAAAAGAGAAAATATATATTTACCGCATATAATCATACAATCATTCTGAAATTCGAAGCAGAATTTTTAACCAGTTGCTCTGTTTTGAAAATTCACCATAAATAAATGAGTCAATTTCGCTTTTGCTGAATAATTTGTAATAATCTATTTTCATTTATTTTCTTTGGCTAAATGAATTAATGCTAAATAAATTTAAAAAACAAGTTTTCGTCACCATTTAAAAAACTAGTCGAGATTTGAAAATAAATACTAATTGTAATAAAGTTATGGAATACGCACATTAGGGGCTGTTCACTTTCTGATAACATTTCAATTGACGGTTCTTTTATTGCCAACAGGTTCTCTTTCAATTGATCGTGCCTAACTGTTTGGTGAGGTTTTTAAATGTAGACATTTTCTTATGTCCAGGCTTCGGTAGTTATGTGACCTGCAAATTGTAAGATCATTCCATAGTTTTTCTTAAACATTAGATTGTTCCATAATTTTTTTTCTCAGCATTTTATTATTCCGTAGTTTTTTCTTCCTCCGGATTTAAAAAAATATATACCATTGATTAAAATAATTTAATATGATTTCTTTAAGGGATATTCTATGAAGCAAGTAAAAATGTTTACATGTAATCAGATATTAGTTTATTTACTGCTATACAAAAATAACCCGAATCATAGATACAGTCTAAATGTACAAATTTTATAATTTTGGCCAAGAGCAATGTGTAATTATACAAAAAACAAAACAATAACGTGTAGGTGATATTTACTTTGTAATGTAAAATTGACTTTAAGTGAAGAGGAAAGTCTTGTTAAAATAATTAGTCTATTAATCAACACTATAAGAGAAAGATTTTGAGGAATATATAAGTATAGGGTACATGTCAAAGATTACAGTTATTATTGCCCTTGTGGTAGGTATGGAGGAGTGGTTGCCCAAATAGAAAGTGACACTATCTTTTCGTTTTTTCGACCAGAATTATAAAAAAAATTACTCTGGGTAATGATACTAAAGGCTATAGAATGTTCCACGCATAAGTAACTGAAAAAAGGATACATAAGTTTTTGTAGAGGCCTTTAAGATTTTTATGGAAAAGAAAGTCCAAACTTCGAACCACGTCCTTCATTTAATCAACGGGGGTAACTTATTCTAATTCCACTAACCCTAACAGGATATAAGTGTTAAGTATTCCCGTATCGTTATTTGCCCTCAGTCAGGATTGAACCTACAACCGTCGGATGATTGTCACTTTGAATCTTTCGGAACCAGTATTATATTGATTCGACCGAAACCGTTAATCGAATGCATGACTACCTTCAGTGTCTTGTTATTTACCACTAAGAAAATTACTTTTATTTCTTGTTTGACGGAGTACGCGTTATAACAGTTTCGAAAATATTCTGATGTCTAATATAAAAGCAAATAGCATTCCCTCGTCATTGTTAAAGTAACTCTTTTGTAATACATAAACTTATTCTGATGTTCCTTTAATTTTGAAAACTGAATGCGAAGTCTTCGTTCGCTTTCGTGATCAGATATTTCGTCACGTTTTACTTTATCTTGTCTATGGTCTAAAAGTTCTTCTTTTTCAACAAGAGTTTAAAAAAAAAAGAAGGCAGAAAACTCTGGATTATAAAGATAGGAGCCATCTTGGAGATACTAAAAACCTGCACGATATATGTCTGTCAATGTGACGATCAAAGACAACTTATTTCTAACTAATTGACCTGGTAATTATAAAGTCATATCAACCCGTCTTGGGTTATTTTATGCCTACACGTCAGCTAATCACGTCCATTATACAACTGAATATATATTCTTGTGCAACTGATTTCTTAACAGTTTTCTTGAACACGATTTTATGGTATCAAGTATTCCTATCTAATACAAATAATTAATACACAGTTGAATATTTTCAGTTAATACAATCCAATATTGATGATTATATTTTTTCATATAGTTATTTCTATTTAATAATAGTGATTTGTGTGCACTCAGTTGTGTGTTTATTTTTGTTTTATGGTATGTCAACCTCTGTTAGTTATATGATGCCAATGTCAAGTAAAAGGCCAGCAATGCTGCTATTTAACGCATAGCTTGGGTGATACGGGAGTTCATTCCTTACCCCATGGGTATTAATCCAAGAGTGAATGTAATAGCGAGATCAGAGTTTGAACTCACTTACTATGAAGTAGCTACTACCTCAAAGGACTCACCCGACAGTTTTATGGTTTCAGTAACTAAAGATAATTTTTTATAAACAACTATAGATTCAAGCAACTAGTAATATCGCCTAGTCGACTGGGGCTGAAGAATATACTGACAGCATCTCTGCTGAGAGGAAAGACCCCACGCCAAGGAATATCCAAGATATGATATTTAACCCTCTGATGGTGAGAATCCAGCTTTGGAGATTTGAGGAAGGTGGAGTACGTCTACATTTCATTTGCTTTGAGTTCCACTGCCACCCAGAGTGGTAGCATCTGTTTGGGTCCGATCAATGGGTCAAATAGAACAAACTGTGAGCAAACAAATGACTGATGTTAAATTCCGACCGTAATTAAGCAATACTTGAAACAATATAACAGTGTGCAAAAAAGAGCTCAGGCTCATTTAAGAATTTTATCAAGACAATGTGTTTACAAATCGTATACATATTTAATATATATGTAATTTGAAGATTTTGTTTTAAATAACCTACAATGCCATAAACCCAACCCAACCAAACCACACTAGTCTTAATACAGATATTAAGGCATGAAGTATTCCTATCAAATAAGAATTATTTTTTAACATATCTATTTGACTCACAGATTGGACCTTAACAGAGACTACCACGCCAGGTTAGAATGAACAAGGAGGCAATAACGATGAAAGATATCCAGAATTGGAGCCTCACCATCAGATGCAACTTTGTATCATACTCAGGACAGCATATTAGTATGTCTTAACCTTCTACAAAACATACAGTCAGCGTATTCTAATTCTCGTCAAAAGTGTGGTTATTTTACCGGATTAACCAGCATCGATAACTTTTGCTTACGCTTTAGCAGTACGTTCCTCTTTGGCAGATTATCATCTCATACCAAGACCACGCAACCGTTTAAAACGTTACGCTATATTTCCAGTCTTGACAAATTACCTTAATGCGTTCTTATTGTAAATATTTCTGTGACAAAAAGATTTTCTATTTTAGCAGATTTTTATTTAGCTTCCTCATGTCTTCCCACAAGCCATAGACAATCAATCGAACAGTTTTTTTTTTCAGCACGAAATAACACTTTATATATCCAATTTTTTAGCGATTCGGGTTCGTTTTATTTATTTATATATTTATTTTAAGTTTTAGTTGGTTCGAAATAAGAATAGATTTCATCACATTGATTTTCATAACCACTTTACGAAATGTCCTTTTCAGCTGTTATAGGTATTGTAAAAAGTTTGAAATAGATTTTTTTCTTTTTCGAGTCTCCGCTATGATGTTTAATAAATTACTGAATTGATAATAGTCTCTCTGTTCATAGAGGAGTACCGATTAAAAGATTATATTTAATCAGCCGGCATGATTGAGGTTGTTCATAGTATAGCTGCACCAATCCTTTTAGAAAAATGAATGCACATCTCCCTACGTTATGTATGATAAATTCTCTCATCACAGCCATACCATAATGAATGATGAAGAATGAAGTGGGTACCTTATAAATATACAATCCTTCGTATTGTTAAAACACGCTTTTTAATTAATGTGAAGCATCTTCAAAATTTAACAAAACATTTTTAAACACTTTAATTTTTGTAGCGCACCTGGATTAGTATATACTGACTGTACCGAGCCAAAAAAGAATTTTCCGAGTATGACTCTAAAATGCATCTGATGGTGAGGTTTCACTTATGGAGTAAGCCTTAATTGTTCTTATTACTAGTGTCACTCTGGCCCGGAGTGTAAGTATTTGTTTGTATCAGATAGGAATGTAACGTTACACCCTCACCCCACCACATTTATCCTCTTCTCGAACCTTTTCTCTTCTTGGCCGGCCGGTGATCAACTAGTGGCTGAGGGGGGTAACGCACATTTCTTTACCGCTACACCAGAATACGATCGAGGGAGACAGGAGAAAATAAAACAGACGAACAAACACGAACAAAGCTTGGGGTTAACCAAGAGCAGAAGGAGGTATTGCAACACTACATTTCCGTGTGCAGACTATCGCAAGCGTGGGTTACTAGCGAAAATTCCACAAGCACTGGAATGCCGACATCCTTTGACTCAATCTTCTTCGCTGGACCCTATCTTGTCTGCTACTGTCTCCGGAGTCCGGTGTTGACTGCCCCTGTCCGTGGTTCCACGCCAACTCTGTTTGCTGTCCCGCCGCCAGCTGCCTCTCTGCAGTCCAACGCCAACTGCTCTCCTCCGGGTCTCCCGTCAACTGCCTCTCAGGTCCTTTGTCCAGCCAACTCTCATTCGCGTCCCCTTACCACTTCCGGATACGGCGAGATTTCAGGTCCAAGAATCCTTTGTCTGGTTTCGCGCCAAAACAGACAAAGGAATCGTCTGCTTTGGCGGGCTACCCATATAGTGCAACATACCCCCCCTTTACCCTTGTCATTTATTCACAATAAATTACAACACAATTCAACTACAAGCAAAAAAAAAAAAAAACATTTACAGGAAGTAAGTACCGAAATTACAAAATTTTAAAGGGGTTCGGTCGTCCCCTAAAAAAAATAATAAATAATATAACAACATAGCAAAACTGCACTGGGGTGGTTGGGATCACTCACCCCTTACCATATCATCATACACATAAAAAAAAAAATTAAAAAAATAAAAAAAATATTGCTGGATTCAGCTCTTCCACCTTGCTTTCCTGTGAACAATTCTGGGGTCTCCTGACTCATCCCTATTCTTCATTCAAATAGGACTTTTCCATTCACCTCCAACATTCAATTTTCTTTCAATTCGCCCCACCCACACCTAACAGAACGCAGGGGAATTTTAACCACCCCTACCCAACGATTTCAAGAGGACTTTTCCATTCACCTCCAACGTTATTCAACTTTCGAACATTTCGCCCCATTCTCCAACCCATCAGAACACAGGGGAATTTTAACCACCCCTACCCAACAATTCAGGGATATTTTTGGACTTGTCTCCCCCCTTTCCTTACGACGTGGGAGCATCAGTAATCTCCGCAGTTCGATCGGTGTCGTAACAGGAATAATGTTTCGGAAAGCACTGTGGAATTCACCTCCCAACCTGGGGGTCTTCACTGCCCCCTGCAACAAACAAAACAAGTCTCTCAGAGTTACTGAAAGTTCACTGTAACTGACTTTCAGCCAGCCATCAACCCCATGGATTTTCAAAAGATTAAAAAAACAAAAAACAAAGCAATTGACACCATCTCCCGGATCGTCCAGCCATGACCAGCCAGGGGGGAGGAGCAACCGGACACCGCCCCGCGGCCAGGCATCGTCCTCCCAACCCATCGTCAACCGTTTCCTCGGTACCATGTTCATCAATTCTATGTCAATCAGGCCACTCGCTTTCCCAAATCATCATTTGTATAACTTACTACCCCTCGATACCAGTCCCCGAAACGGGGCCCCCGTGCAACCAACCCCCCAGGGGGAACACGATCAGACGAAGTGAAGAAGTGCCAAGAGCAATTAAACTTACAAAAAAAATAAACCCAGAAAATCCATGAGGGTAAAAAAAAAATAAATAAATAAAAATAAAATAAATAAATAAATAAACAATTAACAAAAAACAACAAAGCAAATGACAAGGTAAGCCCAGTCCCCCTAAACCAACAAAAAACAAGGCAAAGTATAACAAAAACAAACAAACAAACAAACAAACAAACAAAAACACAAAAAAAACAAAGGATAGCAAAAAAAAAAAAATCCACCCAAATTAACAAAAAAAAAAAAAAAAAATTAACAATAAACAATTCACAGACAAACAAAAACAAAACAACTTCAATTGCCAAATATATAAAATAAAATTGTTCTGAAGGAATCTGTCACGCATCCACCTTCTAACCTTTGTCTCTCTTTTCTTGAGATCTCTGCCCACTTCCACCATTTCTCTTTGCGTCTTTCTTTCCTTCTCTCCTGTCCACTTGAATTCTTCCTTCTACCGGGGGTGGTGTGGGAGGGGATAGCGTTTGCTTCCAACGGTTTTTTTTAAATCCACAAAAAACAAAAACTTTCTTTTCTTCCTAAATGCCAAAGTTTACTTATTCTTTTTCTTTTTTTTTTTTTTTAACTGAGACAGGCATGGATGCAGTGACAAAAATTCCCTAGCAATCTCTCTTTCTTTATCTCTTTTCGTTCCCTCTATTTTTCTTTCTTTTTTCTTTTTCTTTTCTTCTTTTTCATGACTTTATCTGTTCTTCCTTCCCTTTCTTTGTTCAAATTTTTCCATTTTTTTTTCCATTTTTTTTTATTTTTGTGGTAGAAGCTTTCCTCCACCTTCTACCCTCTGCACTCGGACGATCCTACTTTGACCAGTCGATTTTAACCTAGCTTAGCGATCTCACTCTCTCTCTTATTTTTCGTTTCATCTTCCCTTTCTCTGGGGTTTTAAAATACCACAATTTTTTTTTTCTTTCAGTGAACCTTACAGCAAAAAAAAAATATTTTTTTTTTAATCGGTGACTTATCACCTTTCCAGCATAAAAAAAAAACGAAATAGATTACTTGGGTTTTTTTTCTACATCTTAAAATTTCCTTAATCTAAAAAAATCTTTTTTTGTGTGTTCTTGTATTCGAGTGCAGTGGGGGACGGGGGAATGTGTATTCCTACCTTTGTAGATTTCTTTCTTTTCCATCTTTTTTTTTCTTTGTTTCTCTCGTTTTCTTTTTCTTTTCTCTCTGTCTCGCCGGTTGCGGGTCCTTATGGCATTTTTTTTTCTTCTTTTTCCGTTCGTCTGTCAGCCTCTTTCGATTCCCTCGTCCGATCATTTCCATTTTTTTTTTCATCAGGTCTCTTTTCTCTGGTCAACGGCACCATTTGTAACGTTACACCCTCACCCCACCACATTTATCCTCTTCTTGAACCTTTTCTCTTCTTGGCCGGCCGGTGATCAACTAGTGGCTGAGGGGGTAACGCACATTTCTTTACCGCTACACAAGAATACGATTGAGGGAGACGGGAGAAAATAAAACAGTCGAACAAACACGAACAAAGCTTGGGGTCAACCAAGAACAGAAAGAGGTATTGCAACACTACATTTCCGTGTGCAGTCTATTACTAGCGAAAATTCCACAAGCACTGGAATGCCGACATCGTTCTTCGCTGCCGACATCCTTCTTGTCTGCTACTGTCTCCGGAGTCCGGTGTTGACTGCCCCTGTCCATGGTTCCACGCCAACTCTGTTTGCTGTCTCGCCGCCAGCTGCCTCTCTGCTGTCCAACGCCAACTGCTCTCCTCCGGGTCCCCTGGCAACTGCCTCTCAGGTCCTTTGTCCAGCCAACTCTCATTCGCGTCCCCTTACCACTTCCGGATACGGCGAGATTTCAGGTCCAAGAATCCTTTGCCTGGTTTCGCGCCAAAACAGACAAAGGAATCGTCTGTTTTGGCATATAGTGCTACAGGAATATGTGGCGCCGTATATAACTATGTGTAAAAAATCTTTTAACTAATTACAGAAAATGTAAGTACACATTTACTTAGGTACGCAATTTCCTAAACTCTTGATATAAAATAACACCACAAAGGTGGCATACTTTTAAAATCAATCAATCACTTTATTTTTAATTTATTTTATAACTTTGAAAAGAATCATTATTATTCTCTAATATACTTTTTGGATTGATAAACACCTTGCATGTATAAGCGATCGAGCAAGTATATTTTAAACCTGTCGAGAGTGGTTTCAGTAGCCTGGGGTTTCTAGTATTCCCTTAATGTTATGGTACATGTTTTTAGGGAATTAAGAAAACGTAGTGCGAAAAGTAAAGCTTTTCCCAACCTGTTCAGTGCTTGATCATTTCTTTCCCTTTTTGTTGTGTGTAAGCCGTATCGGTACAGTCACCAAAGTATTGGTTAGGGACAAGAAGAGTTGTGCAAAAGAACACGAGTGGAGACTACCCTTACTACAGCACTGCTAAGATCGGCCCTTTATACTGAGAAGAGTCCTAGAGACTTGAAGAGACTTACTTTCACTCAAACTCCAGAGGAAGACCATCAGCTAAATCTGGTGTAAAAAAAAAACAATAATGCTTTAAACATGATTCAATGCAAGCGTATTTTAAATCCCTCCAGACTGCGTTCAATAGCATGGGGCTTGTAGCATTGTTATATAGCCGTGATAAATGGAAAAAACACAACACTTGGTTATAAAAACAACAATCTCTTTATTCTTTATTCTCGAAAAGTGAAAGCTTCTGTGGTGTGAGAGAGACAGAAATTGACGGGCAAAGACAGACTGTCTTATTGATCCATAGCTTCTTATTTTCTAGATTATACCACGCTGTGTTATCTTCAAGGCCCCACTTAGCACTTTCTCTGCTTTTCGGCCAGCGCGTACTCAAATGGAAATCTGCTGAGGGCCACTCTGTAGAACGCTGCCTCAAAGGGGCTCCTAGCCACTCACTTGCGCTCCCGTGACTAACTACTCTTTTCTGGCCGCAAACTGAGACTTCAAGACTGAGACTCCCCATATCTCACGTGGGCATCACCATATATCATTTCATAACACCGTCAAATTTCCAATCAACCACGTGATCGCTTCCGCTTATTTTCACGGGGCTGTCCTGTGCATAAATTTCTGATTGACGGCTCGGTCAAGGGTCAATATTCAACAACATCATCCGAATTTATTAGAACAGGTATTTGGGGAAGTAAAAAAAAAAACAACAAGAAAACTAGTTGCTAAAAGTGATTTTTTCCGGCTCTGTT
The DNA here is from genome assembly GCA_963585895.1 of Sepioteuthis lessoniana. Taxonomy (NCBI): domain Eukaryota; kingdom Metazoa; phylum Mollusca; class Cephalopoda; order Myopsida; family Loliginidae; genus Sepioteuthis; species Sepioteuthis lessoniana. The sequence continues at coordinate 93,555,176 of OY757909.1, forward strand.
CAGTACTTTATCTCCTTTCTTTTCTTTGTGTGTGAAACGTTCAAAAGAGAAATGATTCTGCATGCAAACATCTTGAGTCATAAAAGCGCGGAGTGTTGCAGAGTTTTCGGGAAGAGAAAAAACTGAAATATTTATGATTTCGTAGAAAATTGGATTGAGAATAAAGGGTTAAGTGAATAAACTGAATTAAAGGGTTAATCACGTAATCTGTTTAATTAAATGCGGTGTAATTAGTTATATCAATTATTTTCTTATTTCTCGCGTTTTACACATATATTTATCTTATGGTAATAGCGACGAATATTTAAATTAATTCTTAAGGAATAAGAACTATCGTTCAAAAAAGATGTCTCAGTAAATACATGCGTGTGCATCCCCCCCGACACACACACACTCACACACACACATATATATATATATGGAACAATAATTTAACAAAGACAGAAAACATTTCACTATATAATTTAATTTTTCATTTTTCTCTACTCTTGTATATATATATACATATATAATTTTTAATCTTTCTCAAATCTTGTATATATATATATATATACAAAAAGTGTACGCATACATACATACATATATACATACATATATGTGTGTTTGTGCGTGTGTGTGCTGGCATCTATGTTAATAAACATATCGTTTAAAAAAATGTTTTTCCTGAAACCAAGAAAGTGCTCAAATACTGTTAGTAGAGAGGATTAAAATCTAAAAGAAAATGATATATCTTTTACTTCATATCGACTTCATTACTTAATGTTTTATATTTTAAAAATATGAAACATAAGACTCTTGCCAGTATTCTGTTTTATCTGACGATATCCGTTTTAATTAACTTATTTCAGGTAACATGGGGAACAATAACACCGTGGTAAGCGAGTTCGAACTCCAATCGTGCCTTTACATTAATTTCCTGACTAATACCGTTGCGTAAGTTATTAACATTCTATGAATTAAATCGCAACACTACTTCACTGGTACAAAGATGGTTATTGCATTAAATAACCCACAAGGGTTGATATAGTATTAAATAAAGAAGCTGAAACCGAAACTTTAAGTAATGAAGCTGAAATGAAAATGTGAAATTATATATATATATATTTATATATATATACATAGAGAGAGAGAGAGAAAGAGAGAGAGAGAGAGAGGTGGAGAGAAACATTAAAAATTAAATGATTATGGAAAAAGGTTTTCCTAGCCAATGATCTGGGAGACCGGAGTTCAATTCCAGTTCGAGTCATACCAAAGAATAAAAAAATGGTACTTGATGACTCAGCATTATAAGGTAAGGTTAGGGTCACCCTCGACTAAGGTCACCAACTTTACTGCTTACTACATTACGTAAAATTTGAGAAACAAACTGAATGTTTTCCCATGTATTCAAGGTCGATATAATCAACTGCTTTTCATTCAGGACTGCCAACCTGAAAAATAGAAATAAAGATGTTTCGTTACTTTTAAGAGCCACATCAAAATCTCTATTCCCATGATATATCTTGCTTTAACTTACACTTCTCTTTAAGCATAAAAAAATCCCTTTCAGACAATCTTTTTTATTGCCTGCCCTTTGTAAAATAATATATGTTAATATGATTACATTTCCTGTCTAAGGAAGATTTGCCGTCTTAGCACAGATTTACTTGCGGTTTTTTTTTTCTATTTCATTTATTTTTGAATTTTTTTTTTTTTTTTTGTTAAGATTCGACTCATGTGACAGTTTCAACATTTATCTCTCTTGTTTGGCTTGTTAAAAACTCATTCTTTCGGGTTATGACTAACTCGACTCAGACGAAAACGTAGAAGTTTTATATTTATATTGCCTGTATCAGGCTGTTCGAAGCATATTACATCTTGATAAATATTCGTCCAGAATAAGGATAAATTCTTTTTTTTTCTAAGCAAGGTGTTTTATGCTATAAAAAAGAAAAAGAAAAAAGAGATGTATTTTTCTATCATCGGTTATTCGTTTTATTATCAGCGTATTTTGGATGTCTTCTGCTCTACTCTTTTCGAGTGCATACTTTCAATATTTTATCGAGATTTTCAAATTTCTATACCGTTCTGTAACATTGTGAGTGAGTGGTTGCAGGGTGCAAATAGATAAGTTATAAAAGAAAGCTAGCAACCGAAAGAGAGAAGTATGGGCAAAGTTCACAATATCGTCCAATAGGTTCGGTGTAAGAAGATATTCATTATCACGTCACTCTAGAATGTTTTAGCGAATATAACCAATACGTTGCGTCCTTCGTATGTTTCTATGCATTTTCACGGTGTTATTAACAGAACGAAGAGAATGGAACATCAGCAGGTCCTCATGGTGTAATGGTTATCATCGTAGGAAATGGACACGGCGACACGAGTTCAAATCCTGGACGAGGCTGATTGCATTTCACATAGCACTAATACCCTTGAGAAAGGTATAAATCCAATTATTCTCCCTCCAGCTATGGGTAAATAGTAGGACAGACTAGGTTTATCAGCCTTGGTGCGGCAACTAGTCTAGGAGAAGGAAAACTCCGAATTCAAACCTGTTAAACTCCGCTAAAAATTGACCTTGTGTCATATCCTGTCCGATCTGAGGGGTTGGTAAATAATGGGGGGGGCATCAGCAGGTCCTCCAATTGTGTCATGATGTCTTTTTGTATTTCTTTTCACTCAGCATATAACAATCGATGATATGCCAGTAGTTAAATGTTATAATGCTGTCCGTTTCTTTACACCATCACAGTATTTGATTGGTTGGTTGGTTGGTTGGTTGGTTTTTTGTTTTACTGTGTATCAACCCTTTTCAGGTCATTGAATCCAATTATTCTCCCTCCAGCTATGGGTAAATAGTAGGACAGACAAAGTTTATCAGCCTTGGTGAGGCAACTAGTCTAGGAGAAGGAAAACTCCGAATTCAAACCTGTTAAACTCCGCTAAAAATTGACCTTGTGTCTTATCCTCTCCGATCTGAGGGGTTGGTAAATAAGGGGGGGCATCAGCAGGTCCTCTTATTCTGTCATGATGTCTTTTTGTATTTCTTTTCACTCATCATATGATAACATTCAATGATATGCCAGTAGTTAAAGGTTATAATGCTGTCCGTTCCTTTACACCATCACAGTATTTGATTGGTTGGTTGGTTGGTTGGTTGTTTTGTTTTACTGTGTATCAACCCTTTTCAGGTCATTTAATGGCGAATTAAGTCCTTTGATGAAAGTGTTTAACTATTATTTTTCGTATAGATATAGTTTTTTTAATTTACATTCAGTTAAATGTCAAAACAGCTCATTTCAAACAATTCAGTTTAGCTGAGTTTTTTTTTTTATTTATACACAATTAAATGTCAGAACTGTTCTATTTAAAACAGTTCAGTTTAACATAAGTACTCAGTTTAAATATCAAAAACAGTTCTATTTCATAAAATTCAGTTAAGCAATAAATAAACTCACAATTAAATGCAGAAACAGTTAATTTCACACTATTGCGTTAATCATAATTACGCAATTTAGTTCATTTTTACCTATAGATGGGACCCTATCGGGTGTTACTACTTCGGGCCAGAGTGGACGAAGGAGAGATGGCAACAAAGGCTTACTCCGCATTCCCCAAATTCCAGCATTACTGATAGCTCACCGTCAGATTGTTTTGTTTAGTTGGGGAAGTCTTACCCATTTGCAGAAATGCAGTTGGTGTTTTCTGCAACCCAAGCTGACTGGACCAACAATATTTGAAGAGTCGTAATTGAAATTAGTTAGATAACAACGGATTAGCAACATGTTTTTTAGATTAACTGAACTAAAATAAATGTGTCTGACATTACTGCTATTAAAGGCGCCGAGGAGACGTCTGTTGTGTCAGCCTTGCCTGTGGTTGGAGTTAATCAGCTGTATTCTTTCTCGCTGCCTGTTGTCTTTTTTCGAATGTGAAGATTTTTCATCTCGCTGACTTCTAAACGAATCACAAATACAAAGATCATTACATCAATGTTTTATTTCTTTGTTTGGTGTGATTGTTAATCTTCATCAACAAGGTGGAAGAGATCGAGAGAAAGAAAAGGAACTTAAAAAAAAACTTTCAGTGGTAGAATTAACTACTTCTCACTTTGTCTTATTCAGCGAGTAAAAATTCAAACTTGGACCAGGAATTACTCTACTAAAGGCGTAAGTCAAAAGTCTACTCTGGCCGCCTGAACATATACTACCCTCATTTTGAGACGGAACAGAATGGCTTGAATAACATCTGACAGTCCATTCGCTTTTTGGTGAGTATTAAGTACTTATTAAGTTATTTCCTTCTTCAGAACTATGGCTCGTCTGGTGACTTTCAAGAATATACTGAATGACAACTGGTAACAGAGAAAATGACACCAGGAGAGACAGGGGACATTGAAAAAACCCCACGTGATTTCAACGAGGCAGCAACCCAGTATTCATTAGTAGACTAGCTACAGACAGAAACAAAGGAAAATGCCCTCAGTATTCACTAAAACGGAGGGAGGATGATGAATCCAAACGGAACGATCAACAATGAACACGGACTGAAAAACGGACTGCGACTAAAAAAAAAGTCTCAAACAATTTCGTATGAGTCTGTGGTCGGAAATTTAAATCCTAAATAGGATGGATATAAATGGATGCTCATTTGCGACAACTGCTTTCATGCCGTCTTTATCCGACAATCACACACACACACACACACACACACACATATATATATATGTATATATATATATATATAGATTTGAATAGACAGAGCCAGACATTCCCAATGGAGTTTGAAGTTCGTTTGCAGCCGGTGAAACTTAGAGAAGAAGCTCCTATAAATAGATGAATCTCTAAGACTTATGAAGAAAAATGACTCATACAAAAATCATGCCATCTTCCCTTATTTTACAGAGAACGAAAAAAATAATACTAACCGTTTGAAACTTTTAAAAAGATTCGTTGCGTTTCATTTCTGACTTTTCTTCTATGTAGTGAATCACAGTGGGGATGAACGTGGATTGTCTCTTCATGGAATAACAATGTGTCTTAATAATATGTCATTGTTATTTCGCCAAACCCACAAGTTAAATCACTCGTTTCATGTCGAAGTCTCAATTTTATAACTTTAATACACACAAAATTAAATCTTCGCCTCTACGTCATCAAAAAGCAGTTTAGTTCACAGAACTCATTCTTAATTTACAAAGAACAATAACGATACATTAGACACTTAGCTGTATCAAATAAAACAATTCACAAATCATAAAAAATGTCCAAATAATTGTTAAATGATAAAGATAACACATTTTGAAATTTCTGACGATAATGCAATTATGTAGACATATCAGAACGTTCCAAAATTAATATCAGAAATCTGATAATGATAGATGAAATGATATTTTCTCTAATATGAAATGTCGAAATTATATCAATACGCAATTTTGTCCAATTTTAAACGAGCATATGACGTCTTCACAAAACAATTCGACTAAATGTGCAAATATGTGTCCGTCTGTCTCATATCGAATAACTCAAGGAAACTCGAACTAATGAACTAAATATTTTTGGTTACCAATCGTATATAGATCACAGTTCTAATCTAATAGTTTCTGAAGTTTTCAGCCATTGATTAAAATTACAAAGTAAAGTAAAAGATCAACATTGTCTTTATTTTATGTCTCTCACATTAAACAAATCAAATCGTTATCGTTTCGTTAACCCTTTTTTGTGTTATAGAAAAGGCTAATTGAAAGTGACAAAACAGAACTATATAAATCTGTTTAAACAAATGATTAAACAAAAAAAAGGGCAATTGAAATACATTGAAACATTTTAAACGCAGATATAATAATCAAACATTGAAAAATGAATCGAATGGTGGCAATGAATAAGTCATTAAAAGTCGATATGCCATTAAACAAATAAGCCAAACTTTAATAATTTTGTCTAACCCAGGTCTTCGCAAACAATGGATGAGCCTCTTGTAAGCAAATTTAATTTTCATTCAAACCCAAATAAATCATTGCCTAGTCAGCTGGGGCTGTAGAATACACCGACTGCTTCTCTGCAGAGAGATAAGACCCTCTCCTCTACGAGCTGGGTCCACTTTGGCCAGGAGTTGTAGGATGGTTCTATTTATGGGTCAATAAGAACCGTGTACTTATGCTAAACTGTATTATTTGAAATAGAACTGTTTTTGACATTAAAACTGTGTCCTTTTGCAAAACTGAACTGTTTGAAATAAAATTGTTTTAAACAGAATTAAACTATGTACTTATGTTAACTGTCAATAGAACTGTTTTGACATTTTACTGAACTGATTTGATATTTAACTATTTGTAAACAAAAAAACATACTTTTACTACACTGAATTGTTTGAAATTTAATTCGGCTTTAAATAACCCGTAAAGGGTTCATAAGCAGTAAAACAAATAAAAAACCAACCAAACAAATAAATTAACTGAATATTAAATAACAAAACTTAACTTGACAAGGTTCAATACAATTTGAGTGTTAAATACAATTAACATAAATAAAGAATTAGTGAACGATAAATGCAAAGGAATCATTAATTTTCGAATTATGCTTTCCAATATTTTTATAAACTATTTCACTTAAAATAGAATATTAAAAAGTTTACTTTTGTCAAAACATGATCATGTGCATCGTTAACAATATTGAAAAGTTCCGAATTGTTTTGGTCCGACACATCTTTTGTTCATCTGAATAACTCGTATGGTATGAACGGATCTTGTGTAAACAACACATTACTAGTAGTCACCACATTTAATCATGCATTCTACAAGGTGTACACTATCTGGACATTCCTATTCATGATCCATCTGTTTTTGATATTCTGTTGTAAAGCGATTTATGAATGTTAACAAGTAAGCTGCAGGCACTTCTTCTTTTATTCGCCCTGAGGAGATTTATTTGCCCAGATCTTGATCACTTTGTGAAGCCCTGGTCAAACCGTATAAAGTAGACACCACATAGAATGTTTCGCAAACAGATGCCAAATATATCTATTTTTCCATGCTTTTCCTATTTTATTTTCCTTTTATCATATTTACCCAACCCCTCCGCTCGGGCAGGATATGACACAAGGTCAATTTTTAAGAGGAGTTTTAACAGGTTTGAATTCGGAGTTTTCCTTCTCCTAGACTAGTTGCCGCACCAAGGCTTAAGAACTCAGAATGTCCTACTATTTTACCCATAGCTGGAGGGAGAATAATTGGATTCATACCTTTCCCAAGGGTATTAGTGCTATGTGAAATGCAATCAGCCTCGTCCAGGATTTGAACTCGTGTCGGCGTGTCCATTTCCTGCGAGGATAAGCATTACACCATATTTTCCTTTTATAGGAGAATAAAGATCTAAAAATCATGTTGTGTACATTTGTTATACTAACAATACTGTGACATAATTATTTATCTTTAAAAAACATTCTTATTTAACCAACTACTCTGCCACGAACGGCATGTGACACAAGTTCAATTTTTAAGAGGATTTAATCTTGTTTGAATTTCAGAAAATTCATTCTATAAACCCAATTGACTTACTAATTTTAAATAAAACACAGCGTAACCTACTATTTACACATAGCCAAAGAGAGAATATATGGATTTATGTCTTTCCGAAGAGCATTAATACAATATAAAACAGAGCTTCGACCTGATTTTGTACTATCGATAGCCATTACATTAAGAAAAAGGTATGTATTTACCTAATCCTTCTGCCACGGAGAGGATGAGACATGAAGTCAATTGTTAAACGGTGCATGAATAGTTTGAATTAAGACTTTTCCTTCTCATAGACCGGTTTCTGCAAGAAAGCAACAACAACCAGTATTTCTTACAATCTAACCTTTGCTGGAGGGAGAACATGGATTTGTGCCTTTCTCGTTGGCATTTGTGCGAAAGTGGAAAATAAAAGAAAACAAAATTCGTCCAGGAATTGAACACATTTCGCTGTGTCCATTTCCGCAGAAAAAAAAAAGTTGATTTCCAAAAACTGTGAATACTGGAAATACCTTGTAATCCTTCTGGATATTTATATAAAACATCAGCCAAAAGTTCTTGGTAATGTTGATTATCAAATGATGTATGTTTCAGTAAATATATGTTTAAGATCTGTGTATTTATTCTTTGGGCCAAAGTACCTGTTTAGCCATTCGCTCTAACTAGTTTAAAATACCGTCCGTCGGTCTAGTTTTCAGCTAGTAATAACCCTGTAATATACGAGATAGCCGCTCTCTACCAATAACGTTGGCGTGTTGGTACCTCCTTTTTTTTGGCTTCGTTCCATTTAATGATATGACTTGGCACAAAGAAGACTGCGTTGTCAGAAACAAGTTGTAGTACATCTCAATGTGAGCATCTTAAAAATGTTAGTATACTGTTCCTACTCCACTTAGGTAAATTGCATGGTTTAATAGGAGCCTTTTGTCGAATGACAGGAAACTTTCTGTTGTAAATTCGAAGCTACTTCATTTCTATTAGATCTGGAGAGAAAGTACTTACTCATACTTGACATGATGAATGTCTTGGCAAGGAAACTTTTAATATTGTTATATTTTACAGAAGTTTTTTTTCAAAATTTGTCGATGGGATATCTCCATCTAATAAATGCGTATATTTACATAAATATATTTTAAACGGTGTTTCAGACCTGACTCTCAAATTTAAAATCACCGTTTCAGCGAAGTTTAGAATATGCTGACTATATCCCCAGCAGAGGGTTATGACCTGTTCCAAAAATATGCATACTGTTATCGCACTAAACTACATCTGATCATGCGACTCCTGAGGAGTTGTAATTACACCTCGGTTCTCTCTGACTGAAGTGGAAATAAATGTATGGATTACATCTATAGATTAAATAAATGTTTAAAAATTATCTGTATTCAATAGGATCGTGTTAAAAAAAACTCTCCAAAACAAAGGTTTTTAAAAAAAAAATGACACAAACAATGTAAGCATAAACATGCAATTAATGTGATTACCTGACTTCAAGACATAAAATAAATATTATTCTTTAAAAATGCTTTTTATTGCCAATGGTCCGAGAAACCTGGGTTCAATCCCAGGTCAGGTTATACCAAAGACTTTTAAAATGGTACTTGATACCTCCTTGCTTAAAACTGAGCAATATAAGGCACGTATCAAGGGTAAAGTGGAGCAATCCAGGGAAAGGAGTGGCTCCCTCCCGTACATCTTGGTGTAGTAGCTATTGAAGAAGGAGCCTTCTGGTCACCCTCGACTACAGTCGCCAACTTTACTTTTACTTGTAAAAGAGCACAAAAAACTAAGCAAACAATTTATGGAAGCATCAACAAAAAAAAAAAGAAAATCAAAAAAGGACAAAACAAAAATAAAACACGAAATAAAAGAAATACAGTTCTGAGGATGACCAAGAAACAGAATAAAGGATGTGTTTATAGGGTTGATTTCATCTTCTGCGCACTGCCATTACATTGCAGTCTCCACTACTTTTTATGCTAATACTCAGCTGTGTGACCGACAGCGTAGGGCCAATCCCAAGAACTCTCGCTGTAGGTGCAAAAAAAAAAAAAAAATGAAACCTGTCAGTTTTATTGGGAGCAGTCAGTTAGTTAAAGGGTGAAATTACCTAAATAACCGAAAATACCATACACACGCACACACACACACACACACACACACATATATATATATATATATATATATATATAAGTATATATGTGTGTGTGTGTGTGTGTGTGTAACTCTTATTTTTTAACTGTTCTATTATTGATATCCATAGAACTTACAAGGACAGATCCAAGTTTAACCACGAAGGTCGAACACATTACATAATCGTATTGGTTTGGGGTCTATTATAGTGAATACTCCCCCTTGACAAAATTAGCAATTGTTTTTATTATCAACATGGCTTAATTTTCTACGGTAGATTGACCGATGCAGAATAATTAGAATATTAATACTAACACCGATCATGAACTCGCAAAATGAAACTGAAAATGCAGGCCTTTATCTTAGTTTGAATGTAGCCCTTTGCAGCAGTGGCTAATTCACGATTATCCCAGTTAAGAAGCTTTTCTATTATTAATATCATTAATAAGAAAGCCGTTAGATGTGTCTTGAAAACATGGCAGATATGATGAAAACTTTGTTAATGTCTCCAGTTCTTGACGTTCTTAGCACAGAAACAATCCAACTACACACTCAGGAAATACGTTATCTGTTTAAGAAGCCATGCGAGAGCGTCTGTGAAAAGTGGATACATCAACGACTCTGGACATTGAAAATATTTCAAAAAAGTAAGTAGCTAATGGAGTCGATATACTTTAAACATATTTGGACTTCACATGAAAATTGAATGGTTTTATCTATGCATGACACTAATGACCCAATAGGTAAGCCTGCAGTGTTGAACAATAGAGCAGAGTATAATTCACTTGGTTTGAAATACTGAAGATATCAAGCAAATTGAATTTGTACGGAATGTATGTAGGAAAAGCATACAGAATGTGCCAAAAATTGATAACATTATTACTTCTGACGTTTTGCATTTACAGTATTTTAACTTCTTTGTAAACCTGGAATCAGTTCTAGCAAACAGCTCAGTCTGCAAAAATATCTTTGGGAGAGGTTTTTTCTCTCTGGTTGCACAAGTTAAACGCTCGAAAACGTCCTCGTAAAATTTGGCTCATAGTAAAGTCTTTGTTTTTTCGATTCTGTATGTTTCTGGTCTCACAACGATTATGAACCAAACGTAATGTTGTCGATTTTGGGGAAGTGTAGGCGTAGGAGATTTAAAATCAAATCTGTCTCACTCAATCTGGAATATCTATATGCTAAATACATTAATCTTTTCAAGACCAACCATCTTACACATTTTAGAGGAACAGCAACATGAGTGAGGGAAGGATATGATGCTATTGAACTTCAAAATAGTGCTGTCACTGAGTATACTGATGCAATGCCACTAATTAAGTAGCATCGAATTTAGACTTTCGACTTCAGTTTCTATATTTAGCCCAGTCGGCTGGGGCTGTAGAATTCACTGACTACATTTCTGCAGTGGAGAAAACCCCCACTTAACGTGAGTCCTGGATATGACATTAAACAATCTGATCTTTGGGCTCCAGTAATTCTGGAACTTTGTGAGAATGTGGAGTATTACTTCTTTGCCATCACTTCCAGGTACACACTGCCCCGAAGTGGAAGCACCTGCTAGGGTCTTGTCTATGGGTCAAAAAGAAGTTTTACATTTAAACTGAGTGGAAACAATTGACATGCTAAATTGAATTGTTAGAAACAGATGCGTTTCACCATTTATGTGTATCTACAAAATGCGTTTACAAATCATGTATTTGATATGTAGGTAAAAAAAAGATTTTGTATTAAATGATAACCAATGGTTGATATGCCATAAAACAAAACTAAAGAAAACAAAACCAAAATAAGTTTCTATATCCAATGGCTTATCAAATTTACATGGGTTATCTAATGCTAAATCCACCCTTGATGAAAAGAAGCTCTTATATTTTTTGATGCATGGCTGGGAGATAAGGGTGTCCACGCCTTTCTCAAAGGTGTCATATCTGCATGCCATGCACATAAAATCTAATATTTTGTTCTGATGATTGAGTCTTTTCAAAGAATTTGTGCGGAAAAATACTTTTTATGTCTAGTAACAATAAACAATATTACCATGTCATTTGTGACATATGGTTTCAGGTCAAGTGAAGGAATTGGAGCGATGGTAATCATTGCCTAAATAGTTAATACAGAAGTTTACTCTCACATTTTGGTTACTTTTCTAATCTCCGCAGCGGATAATATTTTTGATCATTTTTCAGGATGGCAATGCATTTTCTAGTAGAGGGAAGAGAATTGAAACTTTCCTTCAAGAGCGGCATATCAACTCAATGAAATTGCCAGCAAACTGTTAATTGGATAAGAAATTTATGGCGAAAATTTAAAAAAAAGTAAAGACTAAAAAAGAGAAAATGGTTCGTATCAAGGGTCAAACATGTAATGCTGATTTGTCATGTGCTATTCGAGAAAGCTGGAAATATATTCATGAAAAATATTGTCTTTCATTAATTAATTTTAGACCTCGAAAAACTAAGGAGTCATAAAAAGTAAAGGGAGTGAAAAAATAATGAACATGTTTTTCTTGTGATTCCATAATTTTTTCTAAACTGTTTTCGATTTTTTCACAATGTTCTTCACTCAGCAATTAAATTACTTTCGTTAAAATTCTTTTTGTATCGTAGTCCATCTTTGATGGGTTCACTGCATGGGAGAATATGGTTTGTCAAACTTATCTATCGATACTGTTGAAATACAATACACAATGTGTAACCGTTGTCAAATCGATGACACCCCTTTTTGTGATTGTCATACCCCTCCACATAGGGTACAGTCATTGCATTCTAAGCTCTGCCAACAGATAATCTCTATTACAAATTTTTATATAACGTGTTCTTCGTTTTTGTTAAGAGCAAGTGGTCGTATATTACACCTGTAGGTCAACCGAATGTGACTTTAGATATTGGGCGTTGATAGAATGACGTCCTCATTTTACAACGGGTGATACTGAGAAAATGTTGGTAAAGAGCAAGCGCCATTAATACCTGCATCGGTCTTGCATGTATGACATATTGAAGGTGCGCTTGGGATAAAAATTATGGACGCAGTTCTTTACATTTCGGTTCACGTTATTGCTCTTTGGTTATGCAGAGATTCTTTTAGCTAAAGGGAAATAGTAAGAAAGACTTGGTAATTAGCCACGGTAATGCAACCATTCTTGGAAAAGGAAAATTCTGAATTCAAACCAGATATATTCTGCTTAAAAGGTGACCTTGAGTCGCATCATGGCTATGATCTAACATTAAATAGGGAGAAAGAAGGATAAGTACCTTAACCTAGCTTGAGAACTGAAAAAGACTATGGAACGTGAAAGTGATGGTGATACTAATTGCAATTGGCATGCTCGGTACTGTTACCAAGCTATTGGTATTGAGAAAAGAGAACGTAGAAATCTAAACTGCTGTTTTGTTGGGATAGGCAAGAATACTAAGGAGAGTCCTGGAGACTTGTGGAAACTTTCTGTCACTCAGCCTCCGGTAGAAAACTGTCAGCTTACGCTGGTGTGAAAAAAATTCAAAAGAGTAGAGGTTAGTACAAACTGCTCTTTTTAAAAAAAAAACATTAGATTTTCGATGACTTGTAAAATCTGTTGGTAAATTTTTGTTATATTTTAACTGAAAAGTATCACTAATCGCCTAAATGTTTTTATCAGGTGCAATTATCTCGAGCTAACTGAAGAATAGTTTAAATTTACTGCACCAAACTCAAAAATTTAGTAAGCATATAGAATAGTTTATAATCTCCGCCCCTCCTCCAAAGACCTCGTTTATTTCAATTTAATGTATAATGTCAGGAGAACCCCTAAAAAACCCAAAAAACCGCAAAAATAGAACTTTTCGAATGGAATCTTCTAGAATCAGGTGCCATGTAATTCTGAGGGAAGACGCAAAAGCCCCCACCTAAGAAATATATAGATATATACATAGACTAAATAATTCTCCACGGACACTCGTTGGGTAGACATTAGTACAAACTGCTCTTTAAAAAAAAAATAGATTTTCGATGACTTGTAAAATCTGTTGGTGAATTCGTGTTATATTTTAACTGATGAGTGTCACTGATCGGCTAAATGTTTTTTACCAGGTGCAATCATCTGGAGCTTACTGAAGAATTGTTTAAATTTACCTCGTCACCCTCCATATTGCCCAACGACTTTCTCAATCGATTGACGTTTTAGCCCGGTATTTCGCCGTAAAATCATCAAAAATCTCATGTGAAATATTATCACCAGTACATTTAAAACAAGGTTAAATATAAGATATTACCATAAGATGGCATGAAAAAAAAATCTTTCAAGCAGTCCACTCTAGTTACTTGGGAAGTAAAAAAAAAAGTTGGACAACGGACTTTAACCAAGTTAAAACTTATGTTTAGGTATACTTCCCCACCTTTTTTTTTTTGTTGTGATCTGCTGTTTATGAACAGTCAATATGACGGCTCTCTGTGACATCCGTGTCAGGTGCTCAGATAAAAAACAACCCCTGGGTCTGGTATAGCCACAATATACCACCCATGACAAAAATGCCCTATCTCAATATTACAATGGCTTCTTTGCCATGTTTGGCAGGTGCTCTCCTGATAGCCAACATGGGAGATGCGGTGGTCATCCTACGAATGTTGGCTGCTCTCTTTTCAGTACACGAATGACGATAATAACACCTACAACGATCAGAGACCAAATCTTGCACTACACTGCTATTTTAGAAGCAACCCTTCGCAAAGAGGGTATAGGAAAAGAATGATAGAGATCTGGCAAGAATGTGCTAGTTTTCAGACTAAAAGCAAGACCAAGTTTGAACAATAATAAAATAAGTTTGAACGATAATAAAATAAGTTTGAACAATAATAAAAAAGGATGGTTTTCTGACCTTGGAATACTAGAAATACACCAGAAAACACAGTCGCAAGACAGTAGAATTCCAAACACATCAAGTGACGCCAACAAAAACAGCATATCAGAAATGAACTGCCAACTCTTGAAAATGAATACGTCATAGTACCAAGTAACCCTACAGAAACACTATCACAAGAACAACAGACACATCTCGAAAACCTAAAAAGAATTATGAACAGTGTGAAGACCACCCTTCCATCATCAAGAAACATAGAATGGATAACACCTAAAACTGAAACAAACAAAATTAATCAAATAATACCTTACATATCAGCAAATAATATAACTGAGTTAAATGATCTAATCTATGCATGGGCGAAATTAGTGTATCAGAAAATTGGGTCCCCTCAAAAAGCACGAAGAAACAGTCGAAACCAGGATGGGATGTTCGACTTGAAACCCAGAGAAAAATCAACAAAAACAGGCCAAAATGGTAAAACAGGAAGATCCTGGAATATGTAGGAAGAAGATAGAAAAGACAACACGAGAAGAAATAACAGTACATCTTGAGGAAATAAACGAGAAGGTTTCAGCGAAAGAAGGGAGACTAAAGAGATATCGACAAAAGGTAAAATAATACAGACAAAACAGGACATTCTAAAACAACGAAAGAAAATTCTATCAACAATGTGGAGAGACAAAAACATACCAACAACCAGACGCCAAAGAAACCGAACAATTTTGGACGAAGATATGGCAACCGAAAAACCATAACAAAAAGGCTGAATAGATAAACGATATGACAATAGAACTAGAAGGACTCGAGGCAGACCCCAAAGCGGAAATAGACATCGAACTACTCAAAAAGACACTAAAAAAGATATCAAACTGGAAAACGCCAGGACATGATCGAATACATAGATTCTGGTTCAAAAATTTCACCTCCATTCACGACAGACTACCACGCCAAACAATTATTGACCCATAACTTGTTTACCGATGATATGGAAAATATTAACAACACAAATAAGGGAAGAGATATACTACTTGCTAACAAGCCGCCGATTGTTTCCTGACGAACAGAAAGAATGCTGCAGATGATCCAGAGGCACAGCGGAGTTACTCTACATAGATCAAAACATCCTAAATGAAAGCAAGAACAGACGGAAAAATCTACTTATGGCCTAGATAGACTGCAAAAAGGCATATTATATGGTTCTGCAAAGCAGGAAAATAAACTGTCACAAAATGTACAAAATATCACACAAAATCATAAACTTCATCGAAAAACCATGAAAAACTGGACAGTTGAATTAACAGCAGGTGGAAAAGCTTGGCTGAAACAAAGATCCAAAGAGGGATTTTCCAAGGAGATGCACTGTCACCCCTACTATTCATAATTGCCATGATGCCATTACACCACATACTCAGAAAATGCTCGGCCGGATACAAACTTAGCAGATCAGAAGAAAAGATCAACCACCTAATGTACATGGGTGACATAAAACTATTTGCAAAAAATGAAAAAGAACTGGAAAACCTAATACACGCAGTTAGAATATACAGTCAAGATATAGGGATGGGATTTGGCGTTGAAAAATGTGCCCTGCTCGTCATGAAAAGTGGCAAACGATATCTAACTGATGGAATAGAACTAGCAAATCAAGACAAGATCAGAACGCTCGGAGAAAATGAGACCTACAAATACTTAAGAATCTTGGAGGCTGACACCATCAAACAAGTCGAAATGAAAAACAAAATTAAAAAAGAATACCCCAGGAGAACTAGAAAACTACTCGAGACAAAACTCAATAGCAGAAACCTCATCAAATGAACAAATACTTGGGCTGTACCCCTCGTTAGATACTCGGGACTTTTTCTCACGTGGACCAGAGAGGAATTTAGACAAATGGACCAAAGAACTAGAAAACTAATGACCATGCACGAGGCATTGCATCCCAGAGACGACGTTGACTGACTATATGTACCAAGAAAAGACGGAGGAAGAGAGCTTGCCAGCATCGAAGACAGCGTTGACACATCCATACAACGACTCGAAGACTACGTAGAAAAACACGAAAGAGGATTGATTACGGCCATCAGAAACAATACTGACAACACGATAGATAACAGAATGACAATAACTAGGAAACAAACATGGGACGGAAAACAACTCCATGGGCATTCTAGACGACTAATAAACAACATCTCACGCAACAAAACCTGGACATGGCTAAGAAAAGGAAACTTTAAGAGAGAAACAGAATCTCTTCTAATGGCAGCACAAAACAGCGCCATAAGAACCAATCATATCAAGGCGAGGATAGATAAGACGCAGCAAGATAGCAAATGTAGTTTAAGCAGCGATAGAGATGAAACCATCAATCACATAATAAGTGAATGCAGCAAACTGGCACAGAAGGAGTACAAGGTGAGACACGACTGGGCGGGCAAGGTGATCCACTGGGAAATGTGCAAGAAATTCAAATATGACCATGCCAACAAATGGTGTATGCACAACCCAGCACCTGTCCTAAAATGGGACTTTGATATACAAACAGATCACGTAATCTCGGACAGAAGACAGGGCCTTATAATAATTAACAAAAAAAAAAGAAAATCTGCAAGATTGTCGACTTTGCCGTCCCGGCTGACCACTGAGTAAAACTGAAAAAATGGGAAAAGAGAGATTAAGTACCTCGAACTTGCTAGAGAATTGAAAAAAAACTATTGAATATGAAGGTGGCAATTATACCAATTGTGATTGGTGCTTTTGGCACGGTAACTAAAGGATTATTAAAGGGCCTGGAAGATTTGGGAGTTTGCGGCCGAGTGGAGACCATCAAAACAACAGCATTATTGAAAAAGGGCAGAATACTGAGAAGAGTCCTGGAGAGTTGAGGAGACTTGCTGTCACTCAATCTCCAGTGAAAAACCATCAGCTTACGCTGATGTGAAAAACTCTATTGAGTAATTATAATAATGAAAGGCATCCGCGTCCTAGTAAATAATCACAAGCTTGTTAATCCCGTTGTTTTGGTTTGACTTCTTTGTTTAATGGCATATCGGTCTTCCAGGATTATCTAATGCTAAAGCCATTCTTTTAAAATAACAATTATTGAGCAAAGACACAACGTCATGTTAGATCCTACGCTAAGAGGTACCTTCTCGGTGAGGTATTATCTGTTTGGGTCCATCTGAGAATCAGATATATTTAACATTTTTTTTTTATTCGATGGGAAATGAATCAAAAAATTCTTAAGAAACAATAACAGAAAAATATAAACATACAATAAATTTGATTTCCAAATATCAGCGCATGGAATAATTCGACGCGTTGTTATACAGTTAAAGTCCATCAGTCAAACAGTTGTGAAGAATGTATTTCTATCCTATCAAATACAATGACTCTAAATATATAACCTATTTGCTATAATACGACATAATCAATCTGCGTACGTAAAAAAAAACACAACAACGTTGCACTCCTATAAGAAAAACCACGGTAACTTGTAAAGCGGCTATCATAGAGTTTTTACTTAAATGCAACATAAGTGATATTTTCTGCCTAATTGTTTTTATTATATATTTTTTAACTTTGGTATATATGTTACTTTTTCTATTTTTAGATGGGTCTTGACTTTGGTTGAATATGTACATGCTGGACTCATTAATCGTAGTTTTAGAAAAAGTCCAGAAGATTTATAAGCAAATTCACAGAAACGAAGACAGGATGTAGAGGCTTATTCGAACAGCGTATCAAAAAATGAAATAAAAGCTGCGTCAAATCTGCCATAGTTTTGGTTGGTTTGGTTTTCTTGTTTAATGAGATATCAAAATTTTTAAAAAATTTAATACCAAAGCTTTTATGTTAGAACAGTAAGAGTACTATTAAATCCATAAGTGGGGAAATGGCACAACATTGGGAACAATGTATTAGTGTACATAAATGACCCATGAAGTGTGGAGAGTAATGTGACAATACACCGCCGGCCGAACCGCACTATCTCAACCAATCAAACTACCCATGACCATCAGAATCATCTAGTGGTTTTTCTCATCTCTGGCCAGGGGTATTTCACATTTCTTTACCAACACACAAAATACACAACCGAGGAGGTGGAAGAAACAGAACAAACAAATACAGACTTCGGTTAGATCCAAGCGAAAGAAAGAGAAGACTGTAACACTTTTTTGCAGCTCTCCGTGCATTTGCAGGCTATTGCGAGTGTGTATTCGCGCGAAACTCCCACAAGGCACTAGGAATGCTGACTCATCTTTTCCCGTTGGTCAACTCGGCATCTGTGGGTCAACAGGTCCTAGCAGGCGCCTTTTTGAGTTCTGTTGACTTGTCTCCTCTCTGCCCGACTCTCATCTCTCGACTGACCTTCTCTTGACTGCTCTCTCCTGCCGACTGTTCTCTGCTGCTCCCTTCTATTGACTGCTTTTCTGGGACCTTTCTTCCCTCGTCCTCTCCCGGTTTTGTGGGAGATCTCGTGCGAAGGCCCTTTACGTGGGTTTTCCACCAAAAAAACAAAGGGATTCTCTGACTGGCTCCCACACCCACAGAAAGGAATGCCACCCATCGTGTCACATGAAGCCACATTTAAAATTTCCATTCACGACATAGTACATAATTCTTATTAAACATGATATATAAACATATACTTAAATGTGAGCGTGTGTCTATGAGAGAGAGAAAGAGAGAGATATATAGAGAGAGTTTACGAGAGAGAGAGAGAGAGAGAGAGAGAGAGAGAGAGAGTTTGTGTGTAGTATTGGAGTTCATTGCTGCGTTTTTTTCTGTCCAGCATGAAACATGTTTATTCCCTGGGAATGGAAGTAAATTTGACAATTGACATCATTTATTATTTCAAGCTTCGGTAAATTTATATTTATTTCTGACAAAATAATCATAACGGTTTGCTCTTAAAAAGCAGACACCTTTTCTATCTTTCATTGTTTTGCCCTCTCTCTTTATATATATATATATATATATATATATATATATATGTATCGTTAGCTGTTTAACTTCACGTTCAATGGAGAGCTTATTTTGCATAACACATTTGTTTTTCAACGTAATATTCTTCATCCTTATTTCTTCGTCTTGTATAAAAAAATATATTAAACGTTATGAGTTCAAAATTATATTGACATTTCTTCTAATAACTAGGTGTCAGGTAACGAAATTATGGGTCGATAAACACGTGTGTGTGTGTGTGTGCGCGCGTGTGTGTGTGTGGGGGGGAGTGTGTGTCTGTGTGCGTGTGTGCGTGTGTATCTTTTGTGTACTGGTGTACGCGTTGCTTTCACTTACACTACCCCCACTCGTTTCGTGAAATCTCTTCTGACTTTTTCTCTCTTAAACATGCTCTCTTTTTACACACACACACACACACACACACACATATATATATAATTGTACATTGCTCCAAATATTATCTTTCTCCAAATATTATCAGACTATTCCATGAACCATTGTGCATGCGTGCGTGTTTACTTGTTCGTTTAGTATGTTCATGTATGTGAGTTTTCTGCACATCAGCATGATTAATAAACTTGCATGCAAGCATTGTCCTGCATCATATTCATCTATATTTCCCTTTTTTGATGCACCGGTAGTGTGATGGTGATAGTCGTAGGAAATGGACCCGGCACCACGTAGTCAAAACATGGTCGAGGCTGTTTGCATTTCACATAGCGTTAATACCCTTGTGAAAGGTACAAATGCAATTAGTCTCCCTCCTGCTATGTGTAAAATAGCTGGGCAAACTGGGCTTTTTAGCCTTGATGTGGATACTGATATTGGAGAAGGAAAATTCTGAATTCTTGTGTCGGATCCTTTACGTACGTCGGGGTCAGCAGATACATGTATGTATACATACATATATATATATATATATATGTGTGTGTGTGTGTGCGTGTGTGTGTGTGATCAACTAAAAGCGGACATTACATAAGATGAACGAACGTCTAATGTAATGTCTGCTTTTAGTTGATCTTGTGTATACATAGATTTTTTTTTAAATACCCTATCCGGTGGCAAAAGCTGCTCGGTAGCGCCAGGAGTGGCAGTACCGCCTTGAGCTACCGAAACTGTGTTATCACCCTGGTTGGCGGCTGATGAGGCTAGGGTATCGCACGTGCTTCCACACGTTGTATGATAAAAAAAAATATATATATATGTGTGTGTGTGTGTTGAATCAAGCCATGAAAAAGATTAGAGTAAGTATTTTACTAACATAATTCTTCAATTATCTTCAATATACAAACAAATTATATACGCTGCCCCATGAGGGTTGAGCACTCTGGCGAAGGAATTTTCGGCCGCCGCCTGCATAATGAAAGCTCTTCGAAAGAATTGGGCTCACTGGTAGCCGATAGGGTATAAAAATGTAAACAGATGGACGCTGCTGCTGCTGTTGCTACATAAACACCTTAAAAATTCCCTTAGCTAATGTGGTACTCTTGTTAGCCGAGCGGTCTGAGATTTAGTCTAACGTAAAGTTGGAATGGGTTTCGATCCCGGCTTTGAGGTTGTTACGTGTCTAGCCACACTGAAGAGTTCTGATAGAACGAAACAGTCTGTAGATGACAATTTATATATATATATATATATATATATATATATATATATATATATGTGTGTATATATATATATATATATAACGGTTATTGTCGTACGAAATGAATACGACGTGAAGAGTTCCAATCCTGGACAAAGTAGTTCGTCTTACATCGCTCTTCTACCCTTGGGAGAAGTATGCATTCATCGCCCCAGCCCCAACTTAATTATAAAAAAAATTAAAAAGACCTTGGAAATATTTTTCGGGAAACTGCAGACGGTGGCATATCATTCTTTTGTTATCAGCACACCAAAATTTGGGTTGAGCCTGCAAAAGCCTTCACCACCAACAAATCAGCAGCGAAAACAGTCAGCTGTTTCTTATACAAACTGTTAGGCACTTATATGTGCGAGCGACGAAAAGCTCTTGGTCACTAGGTTATATATATATATATATAATTTTAGTCATCAGTAAATTTTAAGTAGTCTTTAAAGCAAGAGGGTTTCATATCTGCTCGCTGAAGAATTATTAATACTGCATTAAATGTAGAATCAAAAAGCATAAAATTGCTACTTAAAGTTTTACACGGTACAGCTCTCACCAGTCAGTGATAGATAGACACACCGGCTGCATATATGTTTGTGAGCACTCACCTTTTTTATCTCATAGGATACGAAAGGTTTTTATATTCACATTTAGAGGAATAGAGAGAACAATATGCCGTTAAATACACATGCTTTTACGTGCACATTATACTACTATTTGTAACTGCCTCATGATAGCAAGTTTTTCTTATATATATATATATATATATAATTAAAAAGACGGATGATTTAGCTCATTGGGTAGAGTGTTCTCTAATGGTCCTGGAGACCAGGTTCAATCCCAGGTCAAGTCAGACCAAAGACTCAAAAAATGGTACTTGATATGTCCTTACGTAACACTCAGTATTATAAGGTATGTATCAAGGCTAAAGTAGAGGAACCCAAGGAAAAGAGTAGCGCCCTTTCCTACACCTTAATGTAGTAGCTATTGAAAAGGGAACATTCGGGTCGCCTTCAACTACGGTCATGTTTGCCTTATATCTTTGATCCGTACACATCTTCGTGAGTCGTTTGATTTTAAATGGGGCGAATGTAGAAAGACTCCATATGTTCCTTAAGAAGTTATGACAACAACTGGAATCATCATCGGGAGAGCGAATAGAGGAATGACATACAAAGAATTTGTGGGAAATGCGCAGATGGCATTTTAGAACGTAACTTTTATATTCGAAGTTGATTTTGTTTAACGCATATTTGTTAATCAATAAGTGTCCTGGATATGACATTAAACCATCTGGTTATGAGACTCAGGCCCTGGAGCTTCGGGGAATATACAGTGTGCCTTCACCGTCATTACTTCCAGGTCCACTCGAATCCAGAGTTATAGTGCGTGTTAGGATCTCATCTATGAGTTAAATAGAACTGTTCACTAAAGGAGAAACCGTATAAATGTTTGCGAACAAATAATTAATATTAGCTTGAATTATTAGTTTTTCATATTAATATTTGAAATCATTTATCTTTAGAAAATTAAATAATTAGTTTTTGTCATTAACGCTTTTCGGACAATGATCTTAACGGCGTAACGGTTATAGGCGTTGGTTCCCTGAACTTCTAAGGAGACAATCATCTGAAGGTTTCAGGTTATATCCTTACTACAGGCGAGTAACAATACAAGAATACTTAACACTTGTACCCGGTTACGGCTAACGGAATCAGAACAGGCGACTCCCGTGGTTTCAATAAAGGACGTAGCTCGAAGTTCCGTGAAGGTTCCCGAGTTCGACAAACACATGAAGAAAGCCGGAGGACATATCGGCCGAAATGTTGTAGAAATAACCATAAAGATATAGACAATAGTCAAAAAAACCTTAATGATAAAAATCAACAAGCTTCGTCTCAGAAATTTAGACAACTGATTAGTTTTTGATTGCAGTATATAAAAGCATTTAAATTATGCACAATATAAATAACTATATTGAGAACATTTAAGTGCGTGTCAACTAATGAGCCTTGTCTCATTTGAAAGATTATGCGTAACCTTCAAACTAGTCACTTTGAAAACATATATTTATAAAGAAGGTTTTTTCCTTAAACAACTATCATATATTGATAATCCATGAAACGATATAACCTATCCTAACCTATTTAAGTTCGGAGTCTTTCTTCGAGAAGTTTATATCTTTTTAAAACCCATTAGAGGGTGATCTTGTGTAGGTCTTAAATAAGTTTTATTCAATCATATTTAGGGTATTAGTATAGCAGCCAAGGTGAAAGATCTCATTTTATGTCCAAGTCTCTCATTTCAAAAGGACATTTGAAACAGCACATCCTGTTAAGCAATCCGTAAATTAGATAAAATGTTTTTCTGTTTAAGTCCAGACAAAATCAATTTGCTGCATAGAAAGCTCTTGGATCGATATCGATATGAGTGCGGTAAAAATGATAAAAAAATGATTGAATGAAATACATCATGAGGTGACAAAGTTTTATTGGATATAAATTTTAATCTATATAACGAACATAACATTATATATAAGAGTTTCTAACATTTACCTTTATATATATATATATATATATATATATATATATATATATATTAATTACCTACTATTATTTCAACATTAAAATTATTTTAGATAGGTGTCAGTTGAATAGTGAAAGCTTTTGGATGAATTTTCATTGATACATATATATATATATATATCCCCAAACACACCCAACCCGCACACATATATATATATATACGTGTGTGGGTGGGAATGTGTGAGAGTAAAAATAAAAATAGGAAAAAACAAAGTATTCATAGGATGAGTTTATATATGATTGAATATTCTGCCGATGTAAAAGATTTCATTTTTTAAACTATTTTAAGAGTAATGATATGTGATTTTGCATCTTCAGAATTCTATTAAAATCGTAAAAAATATATATAAGAAAATTCTTAGCCTTCTATTTAAGTTTATACCATTCTGTTTCAAATATATGTGAAGTAATTAGTTTTCGGAAATTGATTTTAATGGGTCACGTATTTGATATGGTTATTAAGAATTTCGGAATCGTTATACGAATTAAAAGAAAATTATCTAAAAGATTATTGCCTTCGTGAGGAGTTTTATTTTATTAATCCTTTTAAAAATTCATTAAGAATTCATTTTTGTTTTGTATTTATTCTAAATAAAGAAATGTATTTGTTGTTGTTTTTGATTTAGGAAAAATTATGTTTATAAGTGTAAACCCCGCAGGATTATATCTAATGAATTCTTCAACTCTTAAAACAAAGTCAGTACGGGTTCGAAATGTAACAACTTTTTGGTTATATCATGTGTTATAGACAGCAGTTTTAACCTTTCCCATTACTACAGTTAGAAAAAGGTTTGAAGTAGATCATGTCTTTAAAATTCGGAAAATGGCTCAAAGGCTCAAGTTCAGGAGTTCATGCAAAGTGACGTGGATTCTAACAACTCATGAGCTGCCAAAGCCTCCAATTGTAAAGAGACTCTTAATAAGCAAAGTTTTTATTATTTAGAGACTGGCACAATATTTAATGTTCTGGAGGTTTTTACAAGCAAGGTTGATTCGAACTGCAGTTGTGAATCAACAAGATTCTCAGCTTTTATTGAACCCGGTTTTCAACCACCATGGGGGTTGGATAGGTACTGACTTCAGTCATCAGTTTATCATATTTACCAACCCCTCCACTCGGGCAGGATATGACACAAGGTCAATTTTTAAGCGGAGTTTAACTGGTTTGAATTTTCCGTCTCCTAGACTAGTTGCCTTATCAAAGCTGAAGAACTCAGTCTACCCTCTATTTACCCATAGCTGGAGGGAGAATAATTGGATTCATACCTTTACCAAGGGTATTAGAGCTATGTGAAATGCAATCAGTCTCGTCCAGGACTTGAACTCGTGCCGCCGTGACCATTTCCTACGACGATAACCCTTACACCAGGGGCACCTCCATTTCAGTCATCCGTTTATCCTAATAGTCGATTTCCTATTAATGCAGTTCCCTTTAAAAGCAACTTTTCCATATTTGTGGAATCGTCCCATTCCTTTTTTGTGATCCACATTCTAAACTCCAATCGACTTTAATTTATATTGTTCACCCATACCTGGTATCAGCAGGCACTTAAAATTCCTTTTTTCCACCCATTCCCATAATATTAAACTTAGCTCTTATTCTCCTAGGCAGATAGGACTGTCTTTCGTGACTAATCTGATTTTCAAAACGCGTATGCGAAGAGGAGGTTCCAAATTGATCAAGCAAAGAATATTTTCATATCAGATTACCAATCCGGCATTTTTCTAATGTAAACCATCCTGTTCCTTTGAGACAATCCAGTGGAACTTCCTGCCTGCCAAATCATTTTACTTATTTTGATTTCCAAGTGTTTTTTTTTGTCAAGAAAATATTATGGAATTAAGATTTTCTTATCAGATTTTCTTCCTTAGACATTTTCTAATGCAAACAAACCTGTTCCTCCCTAACTATCTCAGAGACAATCCAGATTTTTTTTTTTTTGCTCAAACCCGGCTGTTTGTCTAAGTCACTCTATATTTTGAGTTTTCAAAATGTTTTCTTTGTCCAGCAACTTCGATTTTCAAAAGAGCACAAACCTGCCTTTTCCATTTGCTCTGCGTTTTTTCAATTCCTTGATTAGCTCTCTTCAGGCTCAAATGTTAGAGAACTCTTATCGAAAAATATCTAGATAAGAGTATAAATATCACTAATTGATACAATAAAAACTAATTCAAATAAGAGAGATTGATCATTTCTAGCCCTAATTTAACAAAATAAAGAGGCAAGTTGACCAAACCCCGTCATTTTCTGATCGTATCATGATTAGGAATAATTCACTAGTCTCGCTCGTTTTTTTTTTCATTCCACCTCGATATATTCTAAGCATTGGATAGAGTCCACGCCCGTACCTGACTTGATATGATTATTCTTACACGAATTATTGATTATATTTTTAATGGTTTTAAGGAGTTCGTAAATGTTTTGATATCAAAGTTGTTCTTTTTTTTTTCGCTGATAATTAACATTGACCTAATAATGGTTTAGTAAATAAAGAATAAAACGTTTAACATTATCAGAATATTTAATAAAGAATTATCTTATCTTCTGACTGCTTTCCGTTGCAATATATTTGAATTGACATAGCGTCGGATTCATTTCGATTCTGTGATATCTATTTATCTATCTATCTAGAGAGAGACAGAGAGGCAGAGATAGAGATAGATAGAGACAGATAAAGAGAGAGAGAGAGAGAGAGAGAGAGAGAGAGAGGTGGGGATGGAATTGAAATGTTAAATAAATGTTTTTCATGAGAAAATAATAATTTCTATTATAGCTACTAAATTCAAATGTCAACTGAACGGAGTAAATACTTAAGTTAAACTATGTATAAAAAAAGAAAAGAAAATATTTTCGTACACTTACTTTTATTCACAAATTCAGCGTATAAGTAGCATACAAGTTTTTGATACAAATCGATAAACAACATTCAATATTTAATAGCGCGTCCATAATTTTCTATGACGGCTGTCAGACGTCGAGAATAATTTGAAATAAGTTCTTTGCGGAAATTATACCCAATTTTATTACACACAAGTCGAGAGACCACCTTAAGATAGGTCACATTTTGGATATTCCTCTGTTTATCTCTTTGTGTAAACCCTTTTCATAGATTTTTATGGGATTCAAGTCAGGCAATTAACATTAAAAAATCTTTTTCATTCGAATTTATCTATTATCTCATTTCCAGTTCATTAAGTTTCGGATCATTATCATGATGAAAAAATCCAACTCCTCCTCATCATACATTGAAACAAATACTTCTGCAGAATGTCCTGATTCATAGCATTGTCCATAGTTCTTTCAATGGTGTGAATTGCTCTCGTAGTGTTAGAACGAAAAACAAAACCGAAATCATAATGCATTCACCACCGTGTGCAATTTTTGGGATCGTATTTTGAAGGTTATACAAAGAGAACTAATAATTCTTTTGACAAATATCGAAACCTTTTAAGGGAATTCTTCACTTTTAAGTCTCTTTATACCATGTTATAGAGTATTTAAAAAATGGACTTAATTTGAGATGTACATGGTTTTTCAGGAAAATTGATATTTCATTATCTGATAACTTCGCAAATCCTCATTGAAAGAGAGAAAACAACTCAAAATTGTATACATGATGTTTGGACGGCTTTTCTTTTCCAGGAAATGACTTTTTTTCTGGTAAAAAAAGAAAACAAAACATGAAACATTTGACACAGAATTTTGAGGTTTTTCTCCCTAAGTTGTTAAAATAAGAGAAGAACTGGAGAAGTGTCTAAGTTATTAGAAAATTAAATATCAAGATTTTGTTTTCGAAAAACAATAAATTTTATCACTCAGAGTAGTTGGATCCTTGAGAACTATGAGCAAGATTACTTTACGTAATTGAGCTTCCGATAAGGGTTTTCCTTGGAGCCCGAGAATTCAATACTACAGTATAATGTCTGACTAAGTCTATATTTGCTCCCGTCTGTCCCAGCTGACTGTAGATCCTTCTGAAATTCACACCGGGTGGGGAATCAGTTTTACATTAATTCCTGGCTTGTAGCTGCACGTACACTTAATTCATGAACATACTCTGTTAAAGGCATTTCCATAGTCAACTCTTGCTTACTAGCAATTTCGAATGATGACTCCAATCGTGCTGATGGCAATATTGAGTCCTCTAGAGATCTTTTGATATCCAATTTCATCATGCTGATGGTCAATTAACACAGTTCGAAAATCCTGAGAGAGCACCTTTGCCTTCGCCATTTTGAGGATCTTAGCATGTACTCAACATAAATTCAATGCTTGTTCAATATACACGAAGCCATTTTAAATTGTCTTTGTGCGTGACATGCTTTGTTTGGTCGGCGGAAATTTGAAAATTAATAATTTGAACAGTTGCAGACTGGAGATTCTATTCGGTTTTATGCATGATTTTGGAATATGCCCAATACATGTATGTGCTACTTATATGGTGAATTTGTCAATAAACTTATAAGCAGGAATGCATTCCCTCTTTTTCCCTTATTCACAGTATATATTACACATTGTATATATTACATATTGGGTAGGGGGTGTCCTCGTGGTGTTATGGTTAAAGCGATGGACTGCAGAATCGTAGTAAGAGAGTGCGTACTCCAGTCGCTTTCAGGGAAATACCCTTGGGAAAGTTATGAACCACCTTATCCTCCCTGCTATGGGTTAAATAGTACCACTACTGTTCTAGGAGAATAGATTTGGCATTAAATAACCGACAAAGGTTGATATGCCATTAAACAAAAAGCCCAAACTAATCATATAGTGTAGATGCATAATTCTTCAGTAGAATGTTGAATTAATTTTTTTACGGCAAAAGAAATAGTCTGATTTTTAAAATAATCTCTCGTTTTAGTAATGTAGTGTCTGGAGAAGCAAAGAAGAACTCAAAATTAACGTTCTCCTTTCGTCTCCTACACATGGACGTGCCAGTGTTAGACGACCAGTAAGAACTTTCCTACAGCAGCTCTGCGTGGACTGAAGAGGCAGTTTAGAAGACCTGCTGGGAGCGATCGGTGATAGGGACGGATGGATAGAGATTCATGGTAATATGTAGTTGTAGTGTGGCTAGAGGATGATGATTATAATTGATGTGGTGGTAATGGTTATCATCGTAGGAAATGGACACGGCGAAACGAGTTCAAATCCTGGACGAAACTGATCGCATTTCACATAGCACTAATACCCTTGGGAAAGGTATGGATCCAATTATTCTCTCTCCAGCTATGGGTAAACAGTAGGGCAGACTAGGTTCTTCAGCCTTGATGAGGCAACTAGTCGAGGAGAAATAAAACTCTGAATTCAAACCTGTAAAACTCCGTTTAAAAATTGACCTCGTGTCATATCCTGCCCGAGCGGAGTAGTTGGTAGATGGGATTATTATTGATGAACTTCTTACAGTAATTAATATAAATCACATATTTCCATTGCTATTCGTTGATTCTGTTTACAACTACTCCTCCTGTTAAAAACTATCTATCTATCTATTTATCTATCAAAGAATAAAGGCATAAATGTCGCTGACGATTGTGTATAAATTTGTAAATCACAATTAGTTTCAGCTATCAGCTGTCTTAATCAGATAATTATTTCATAAATCATGGCACATCTGCAAGCAAGAATACAGCAGCATGAGTAAATATTAGGTGTGTACTTCTTTTTAAAAAACTACATACAGAAAATCCATAATGTAGAGTTCTGAAACCAATAATAACTAACGAGGAGGTGCCCGTGGTGTAATGGTTATCGTCGCAGGAAATGGACACGGCGTCACAAGTTCAAATCCTTAACTGATTGCATTTCACATAGAACTAATAACCTTGGGAAAGGTATGAATCCAATTATTCTCCCTCCAGCTATGGGTAAATGGTAGGGCACACTAGGTTCTTCAGCCTTGGTTAGACAACTAGTCTAGGAGAAGGAAAACTCTGAATACAAGCGTGTTGAACTCCGCTTAAAAATTGACCCTGTGTCATATCCTGGCGGAGCGGAAGGGTTGGTAAATATGATAATAACTAATGGTATCCCTTACGATAGTCGAATGTTCAACTAGAAATAAATACCTATTATTTTAACATAGAACCAACAGAAACGGATATTCCTCCCGCCAACACAAGGTGGAAGTATGGTGATGACGTGGGTTTGAAAGTGAGTCAGCAATGGGACGCGAAGATGTAAATACTCAAGTGGAACACCAGCCACGAAGATGTAAAGACAGACGAAAATTAAGGCCTCCATTTTGGGTTGAGCTCCAAAAATGGTTATCGCATTAAACGTAAAAATGTGAAGACGAAACCAGCGAGCAAGCAAGCTCCAACTACAACAGAAAACCAGGAAGAAAAGTGAAGCCCTGTGTCTTCTCTCTCTTTTTACTCATGACATGTTCTCTTTGTCCGGCTAACGTGGTCAACTCAACTTTCATTCTCTTTCTTTCCCCTGGTAACAACTTAAAAAATGTAATAGCGAATAGACTTTTCTGTTAGTGAACTAAGAGTTTCCTATGTTCGTCAACTTTTTCCTTGGTGAGGTTACACAAAGACCCAACTACTTCATAAGATGCAGAGGTGCAGCCATTAAAACGTTCGAGCGTGTGGTGGTACAACCGCACTTTTGGTGTGCAGCGGTACGTTCTATTTGGTGCAGTAAAATTAAAACATCTATTTGGTACGGTTATGTAAAAACATCCACCCACTATATATATATATATATATATATGTATATATGTGTGTGTGTGTGTGTGTGTGTGGTTAGGCACCTGTCTTTCATTTAAGCATGTTTGATGAAATAATAAAGATACGTTATGTCTATATAATTTTATTAGTTTTGAAAGTTTTTGGGTTTTTATAACTTAACAAAATTACGTAAACGCAGTGTTAGATAAAACTGTGAAGCCAATAAATTTAAAAAAACAGAACGCTATCAATGGAAATAGAATATAATTAAGAAAATGTGGAAGATTAAAAAAAAAATAAGAGGGCATTTCAAACGTCGCTATTTTCAAAATTAATTCTATTGATTTTACTTTTTTTTGCTTTTATATGTTGGGCTTCTAGGATTTGTAGTCCTAGCTTATTTATTTCGTGGGCTATTATAATGATGTTTTAAACTAGAATTTTTCGAAATTTGGATTTGGGAATAGAATGGCTTTTAAAATGTAAGGCTATGGAGCTAGAATCATTAAGGTGCATTGTAAGCCTTCTAAAAAGAGTTGTAGTTCTAAGACCAGCATACGTATTATTTTCTTTGGAGACACAGTCTCCCAAGGAATATTTGAACATATATACGACGTTTGTCCCATCAAGAAGTTCAGTGGAGTGGGAGGAAATGTTATTAGAAATAATGAATTTGGAGGTTTTAAATTTGTTGTTGTAAAGGATAAGTCTTACTTTTTTGGTCAGATAGGTAGGGGAAACATTTTTTGGATAGTTTTTTTTAAATATATAATCATCTCTCTTATAATTACTTAACCATTAATAAAAATTATAAAGAAAAAGTGTGTCTATTATTTAATCAAACATGCTTCAATATATATATATATATATATATATATATATATACATATATATATATATATATATATATACTAAGTTTGCATTTTCCAAGTGAGAATAAAATCTAGTTTTAAATTATTTCAGATCAAAATCGTCATTTTTTACTCATTGTAAAAAGGTTATTAGAATTATAAATGATCAAAATCACTAATCCTTAATAATAACTAAAACTTCACAATGATAAATAATCGAGGGACATACAATAAGTTTCCAGACTTTTTTCGTATGGGCATTTAAAACTGATGTAGACTCTTGAAAATTCCCTATGTTATTGCTATATCTTATGAGATGACTGACTAATTTTTATGATTTCAGGTTCAAATGAACATCTACATTGATTGTCACAGCAGGTGAATTTCAAAAATGCAATCTGACACTCTAGAAGAACGATATGCAATAAATTTATGTTTTAAACTTGGAAAAATGCCACAGAAACATATGGAATGCTTCAGACTGCTTTTCGACCATCTAGCATGAATCGAGCATCAGTTTTTGAGTGACATAAGAGATTCAAGGAAGGCAGGGAGTCTTTGAGGGATGATGAGAGCTGTGGGAGGAGTAAGGAAGTCAGAACACTAGAGTTAATTGATCAAAGGGTTAGGGTTAGAGTTAGGGTTACTATGTTGAGGTTTTAAGGGAGTTCAGGAAGGGATTCCCTTGGAAGAGGCCAGCACTCTTCAAATTGGGTCAGTGGCATTTCCACCAGGACAATACACCGGTCTACAACTCCATACTTGTCACATACTCTTTGACCAAGATGGGCATCAAGACAGTTCCTCGTCCTCCCTGTTGTCCAGACCTTGCTCCCTGTGACTTTTGATTATTCCATAAGCTCAGAGGCTGTCGTTATGAGACAATTGAGGAAATGAAAGAAGCTGTGACGAAAGTCATTGACACGGTCACAAAAGAGTATTCCATGGGGCCTTCCAGATGGTGTAGGAACGATACAACAAGTGCATTGCAGCCATAGGAGATTACTTCGAAGGGGACTAGGGTTTCATGTGTGTACTATCAATAAAAGTGCCCATACGAAAAAGTCTGGAAACTTATCGTATGCACCTCGAATTGTAAGCCTAAAAGATCTTATAATATCAAATAAGCATCATGAAAAACCTACGGGCAGTAAAAGGCGTTTTACACTTGAGAATGTTTTTTTGGAGAGAAAAGATTCTGCAACCATCAATAACATATTCTTAGTTAGTATATCAATTAAATGATAATTGAAATTTTAAAAAAAGTAAATGAGATTCGGCATAGACTAATTCCTCATTTTTTATAATCCGTTTAAGCAAAGCCCTCAGATTATTAGTTTTCGATCACAAAAGTATATAATAGAAAGCCATTATTAATTGAAGTTTACATCAGTTAATGCCTCAATGTATCATCGACTGATAAAATCACCTTTCAATTAGGCAACTCTAATTGTCAATGGCGTCCATTACGTCACTGATTAATAAAATGTTAGTAAGATCCTGAAAAGTGAGATCTAAAAATGGTTAATTATACACACACATATATATATATAACTTTACCAAGTGCCATTTCATTTTCAAGCAATTATGTTTAGATGGACTGTATCTGGGAAGGTTACGTGCGTTTCTTTTATAAAAGTCCTGAACATAAATGGTATCTTTCGATGATTCTAACTCTTCAGCGAGTTTTCGAATGTAGGTTTTCAAGATTGCCATTTAATGTAAATTCTAAATTAAAAAAAAATATCTGACAGTCATCTCAAAATGAAATTTATTAAAAGGAATGTGTCACTGCTAGTAACATTATTAAATCAGTTTTGATCTGATCTCATTCAAATACTGGAAACTTGCAAGCAGTTTCAAACATTGTTTATAATACAGTCATAGACTGCCCTACTTCTTTAGTGACAAATGCCGTGAGCTAGCTAAGACATAATACATTAGAACTGCTTTTAAATGATAAAAAATGCCGTAAAACCAGCGTAACTAAGTCGCAAAAGTTAAATATCGATAAACCTTAAAGATCACTAAAAACACAAGTTAGTCATATTTTTAAAGGAATAATGAATATAATTAATACAATTATCTTATTTACTATGAAATTTCGCCACCTGGTATGTTTGCAGAATTATCCAATTGAATAATTTTGTTGACAACGTTTTGATGTGAATATGTATTTGTATTAGACATTTTTAATGTGCTTTATTGTGTTTTAAACCTTTTAATATTTTCGTTGAATATTCATCATTAAGTGTTTTCAGACTATTGTATTTATGGTTATATTCACAAGGTTTCGGCTGATATCCCCTCCGGCTTTATTCAGGTGTTTGTTGTCGAACCCAGGAGCCCACACGAATCTTCAAACCACGTCCTCTATTTAATCCACAGGTGTTGCTTGCTCTAAGTCCGTTAACCTTAAACAGTTTACTCGCCTGCAGTCAGCATTGAACCTGCAACCACAGATGATAGTCTCTTTATAAGCTTAGAAAACCAACACCTAAAATCGTTACATCATATGTCGTATTCTTTAAAAATTCATTTTTGTTTTCATTATTTTTTAAGATTTTAAATAAATATTGCCGGAAAAATTATTCATTACAGCTCATTTTTATGATGAAGGTGACTTTGCTTGATGACATAAATCAGACGTGCTGATGTTTGCAGGAATCAAAATTAGTTTAGAAACGTAGCATGAAAGCGAATTTTACCTAGCCGAAATGACATACAGCTGAGTATTATTGGCATATTTTAACAGAGATAAAATTTCTAAATGAAACATTCTGAACATCGAATACTATTGATATGACCGGCTTTTTGTGTGTGTATTATTGAAAGACTGAAAAAGAGACAAGAACAATAACAATAACAAAACAAAAAGCGACACAAAAAAGAAGCTCATCTTGTTGATATTTTGGTTAATGGGATAGCATTTATATTCTTTTTGAAAATAGTCATTTTTAATGCAAAGTAGAAATTATTAATAATAATGTGAGTTATGAGATTGCGTTTTCAATGATCCGTTTAACATTCACATTAAAGGTAGTTATCAAATGCTAAATCTTGATTAATCCTCCTTATCTATATATTTGAAAATTAGATACATTTATAAATGCGACGTGTGTCAACATTCATCTGATTGACAGCTGACCCTGGTCTTTAAATGATTATATTGATCACTGTAGCTAGGAACAGTAATAGGAACAGGATCAACTCGACAAAGAGTAAAGCAATAGTCATAATACGTGGAAAACAAAACAACGGAAAAAAATTATGTACTTTCCCAACCCCTCCTCACAAGCGGGACGCGAAAGAAAATCAGTTTTAAGCAGAGTTTGAATTGGTTTTCCTTCTCCTAGATCAGTCGTCATACGAATTTTAAAGAACTCAGCCTGTCCTATGATTTAACCATAGCTAGAAGGAGAGTAGTTAGATTCTTATCTTTTCCAAGTGTTATACCGTTATGAAAAATGCAGATATCATCGTCCAGGTTTTGAACTTTGCTCACCCTGTCCATTTCCAACGACGATAATCATTATACCTCAGGATCTTCTTTAGAGGAACTACATGTATTATTCAAGTGAAAAATGGCAGTAGAGTTTTCTTGGATATTTTTACAAAAAGGAGAGAGTGATTCTCTCTTAATACACAAAACGCTGAAATAATAAACTATTTCAAAGCTGATATTGATAAAACGCAAGAGAATATCAAGTGTGGAATGTGCGGTGGTTGTGATGAAATAGGTAATCACATAAATTATGAAAGCAGCAAACTTCCGCAAAAGGAATACAAGAGCAAACATGATCGGGTGGGGAAGATGATTCACTGGGAATTGTGCAAGATACTGAAGTGTGACCATATGGGATTTTAAGATGTAAACGGATCTCATAATTTCGGTCCAAAGTCAAGGTCTAGTTTTGATTAGGAAGGAGAAAAGTATTATCAGCAAGTGAATTTTGCAGGTTCAGTTGAGCCCAGGGTAGAAATAAAAGAAAGCCAAAAAAAAAAAACAAACAAAAAAAAACAACAAAAGAAACGGATAAGTATCTAGACCTTGGCATACAGTTAAAAATGTTTCGATCCTTCAAGTTATCGATGATACCAGTGATAGATAAATCATTTGGAACGGCCCCATAGGCATCGAAAAAGATTAAGTAAAATTGAGATTAAAGGAAGAATGGAGACGCTCTTGAAAACGACACGGTTAAGATCAGCAAGGATACTTTGAAGACTTTTGTAGACCAGAAAATTCTTCATTGAAAAACTCACGTGTTTTATCACGTGTTGATCAACTGTCAAGAAGTAAAGAGATTATGCTAATAATCAAATATGATAGTTATTAATTGTGACAAACAATCAGATCACACACCCACGTCCATATGGTGAGACCTAGGTTTAATTTACAAGAAATAATCTCATATAATAAACTACTTTCAACCAGCAAATTACAGATTATTCGTAAAAAAGCGGAAAATTGCATAAATACCAAGACCTTGGCAGGGATCAGAAAAAAACTCATTGAACATGAAGATATTTAATCGCTATTTACCTTCTTTATCGAGAAAAATGGTATAGTTTCTTCAAATTTGTAATTTTGAGAAGTCAGCTGTTGGAAGATCCTATTGCATCCAACTTCTGACTGAGGAGACTAACGGACATATGGCAAACATTGATTTTGATAAAATTTCGAATACTGTTTTTAACTGTAATGTATTAATCCAAAACAGAAACCAACGTATTCCATTCAAATATCTTATAAGAAATAAATACTAGTAAATACCTTCTTTAGCACATTTCATATCAGCTACACTTTCTGTTTATCTAGGTCTCTGTTTCCATTTTCCCTTGGGAAATCATGAAAGACGCTGTTCTGCAAAATCTCATGTACTGGGCTTGGCATTGATAGACATCAAACGTTGATAAGAAAATATGCTCGAGTCAATAAATACACATGCTCTATAATTATAGGTGAAAACATTTTCCCATGTAACAACACGAAGGATACAATGTCCAAAACACATTAAGTCGATTTGTAAAATTACTTGATTATACGAGACATATACACGTATGTACGCAAATGTATCGATACATAAAAGTATTCATTCATATTGTTATACTTATATATTATGCTTAGTATAAAAATATATATAGCTAAATTAGTGTAAGATTGTTGTGCTGCGTTAGAATTTTAGACCAGGAATGGTTGTAGACATTTAAAAATGGCTTCAGACTTTAGATTTTAACTTGACCTAAACATGAGCATAATTAAATAAATTTTCTATTTCAATTAGGATCACACACACACACACACACATACACATGTATGTGTGTGTGCGCGCGCGCGTGTGTGTGTGTGTGTGTGTGTGTGTGTGTGTGTGTGTGTGTTTCGTGTGTGTGTTTGTGAAGATAATAAGGTTTTCTTTGCTATAATAATCAAATACAAGTTTTGAATACTTTACTGTCTTGCGGCCTTACTGTTAAATGTACCTGTCAGTCCATTACCCCGGAAAACAAGAATGACTAAATAAAACCAAGGACCAACGAATTAACACCAAAGCAGTATGTGATATAGCATAACTAAGTAATAATTTCATCAGTTTAGACTAATTTGTTTAATTATTAAACATCAAATAAAAACTGAGGAAATGAGATTAGAAAAAAAATTCCTCCGACAAAAAGTATAAAAAGTATCCAATTATTCTATGAAATTTTTAATTCAAGATGTTTATTTTTTGAACAGAAATGTTATTCCTATTTCTATTCTGAAAATTTTATTGGGTTTTGCAAAATTACAAATGCTATAGACATATTCCTTAATTTGGTTCAAGCAGATGAGGGATAAGCACAGGATATCTCAAAAGAGATGCAACATGCTAGGGATTAATTTCTGAGACAAAAGCATTGGTAGTCATTTTGAACATGTCCTATAAAAAATGCATTCTCTGAGCGAGAGACATTATATCAATATTTTTGAATCTGCTTTCAGGTTCAGTTATAAATCATTCTCATATTAATAGTTTACATCTATTTTGAGACAGTTTTGAATAATTTTATCTCAGGACAAGTTGTGAAACAAAATACTTTTTCCTCTATAGTTCAAACAATTCCGTTTAGCACAAGTACACAGTCTAAATGTAAAAAAAAAAAAACATTTGTATTTCAAGCTATTCAGTTTAAACAACAACGTTAAATTGTTTGAAGTATTGCTATATATCACTAACAATTTAATTAACCATCAGTCACACAGTTTAATGTCAAAACAGTTTTATTTCAACCAATTCAGTTTAACATAAGTAGACGGATTAAATGTCAAAAACAGTTCTATCTCAAACAACTCCGTTTGGCATAAGTACATAGTTTAGTTTTATTTGACCCATAGATAGGACCATATAAGGTGCTTCCACTCCGGATCAGAGTGGATCTGGGAGCGATAGTAATAAAGGGTACTTCGCACCCCCAAATCTCGAACATAATTGTTTCTTCAGTGTCGTATCAGGCCACACATTAGTCTTACCCATCTACAGAAATGCAGTCGTTGTATTCTGCAGCCCTAGCCGACTGGGCCTTGACAAGTTTATATGTCTAATCTAATATATTTCTTCATCAAAAATAAATTCAATGCGCGTTGTCTTCGCACGTAAGACAGAACATGCGCGTAATCTAATTAAATTTATACTGGTAATTTATTAAATATGAAAAAATAAAATACTTCCATTTCATTGCACATTCGCAACATAATCTATTTGTGCTACACATAATATGAATAATTCAATAAATGGCCATCGCTATCCTATCGGCCAAAATCTCGAGAACAGAATATATATATATATATATATATATATATATATATATATATATATATATATTGCGACGTCCTTGGTGTAACAGTTATCATTGTTGAAAGTAGAATCATCGACTCTTGTTCAACTCCAAGAAGAGATGGCCTGTGTTTCACTTTGCGCTAATACCCTTTGGAAAGGCAAAAATGCATTTGTTCTCCCGTCAACTTTTAGGTGAATAGTAAAGCACCCTAGTTTCTATCACCCCAGTTTGGTAACCAATCTAAGAGAAGGAAACGAAAGTTTGATACCTGCTTAACTTTGATTGATAATTGATTTTGCACTGCATCCTTTCCGTAGTGGAGAGGATATATATATATATATATATATATATATATATATATATATATATAGAGAGAGAGAGAGAGAGAGAGAGAAAGGAAATAGTTTGATTGGAAATATCTAACAAGAGCTGAAAAATAAATGGAGAAGTGAATAAGCTAAACACAGCCAAAGATTCAAATTAATATTTCGTCTTTATTACATCAAAATGATAAAGTCTTTCGATGAAATAAAGAGGAAATATTAATTTGAATCCTTTGTCTGTATTGGTTTATACACTTTTCCATTTATTTTTAAAACACACACAGACACACACACACACACGCCTACACACACACACACACACACACACACACGCCTACACACACACACACACACATGACTATATTTACGTTACCCAAGGAGGGGTTGAGCACTTTGGTGAAGGAATTTTCGGTCGCTGCTTGCATAATGCAAAGCTCTTCGAAAGAATTGAGCACTCTGGTAGCCGATAAGGTATAAAAATAACAAACGGCTGCTGCTGCTGCTGCTGCTGCATAAATACCTTAACAATTCCCTTAGCCCAAACGTAGTACGCTTGTTGGGCAAGTGGTCTGAGACTTAGTCTAACGTAAAGTTGGATGAGTTTCGATCCCGGCTTCGAGCGTCCTACGTGTCTAGCCACACTGAAGAGTTCTGATAGAACGAAACAGTCTATCTGTGGATGACAATATATATATAAACAACGAGAGAGAAAAAGAGATAGATGTAGTTCTGGATTGATGTATTTTTACACCCATGAAATATGAGTTCTGCTTATACTAAATTTGGTGGCACCGTGACTTAATGTCTAAAGAGCTGGATAGCTGATTCCAAGTAAGCGAGTTCGACCTACAGCCGTACTCTTATGTTCACTTTCAGATTAATAAATTTCAGGAATGTAAAAATTCCACAGCTTTGTCTTAAATAATATCGCCGCTGTCCTTTAACAAAGATAGCTAAGACATTAAATTATCCATGAAGATTGATAAGCCATTTAACGGTAAAACTAAAACAAACCACGCTTAAGTTAATGAATGTTTCATATTAAGGAGGATATTTTTTGGTTGGATTTTGTCGTGATATGAAAGTAGATTCCAAATGTAATCTTAGATTTAAAACCACTTAATTAACTCCATTATACGTGGGTCTCTTCCATACATAGGGAATAGAGAAATAACTCCGAAACAGAGCTATTAGTTTCATAGTTTTAGAACTATCTGAAAACCACCGTGTTATCAATAATCAATATGAGAAATGAAAATGACAATCAAATCTTTATAATGGAAGCACTTGAATAACCGTGTCAGTATCTATCTATCTATCTATCTATCTATGTGTGCGTATGTGAGTATGTATGTGTGTATGTGACTGGGTGTTTGAATGTGTTTGTGTGGTAGAAGTCCTTTAAGATTATGAATATTATATGGGACAACTTTTCAGATTATTGTGTTTATGGAACTTACAGAATTCTTCATAGCTCTAAGTATACATTAGACGAGTATACACAAAAGAATTCTGTCCTGTCAAATATTTTCAGAAATAACATTGCCTTGTGTCCAATCTAATATCGAAAATGGATATTTTTTATTTATTTTGTAAACGTTCTTAGATAGAACCCATTATCAATAGCAAATGGTCCATTGGTACTTTTTGATACACTTGCAATTAAAGTTCACATACACACAAATGCAGGCACTTCCAACCACAATATATCAATCGATAGATCGACCGATCTATAATCACTCTTTATACATTTATATATATATATATATATATATATATATATATATATATATATATTAAGTGGAAGCTAGCAGCACGACATGATGATGATGATGATGATATCAAAATAATATTTTGGCAAATGAATCTGAATGTGATATTTAGATTTTTATTATTTAGTATATTTATGATCTGCATGTGTTTCAAACATTCTTCAGAACATTAATAATGATCATCTTTGTTTCCAGGTTTTATTGTTAAGATTGTTTAATAGGCGTATGATTCTTTTTAGTTGCAGATTTTGTGTTTGTGAGTGTTTTCCCCGAGTTAATTGTTAAATCTATATGAAGTCTTAGGTAAAAAAAATGCAATTATATAAGAAAAAAAAACAACTTATCAGATCATTTAAAAGATACCATCGTTACTGTTTTATATTTTGGAAATGCTCATGGGGAAACAATAACAATTTACATAACATACTCTTAAACCCTACACGCTAAACTAAAATTGACCGTAGGACACAACATTAAAGAATTATCAATTTTTGACAACCTCATTAAAAACTATAATTCACCACAAAACTAATAATCACTCAAAATGATTCCATTTCAAAAGTTATCACCACAAATAAAAACTGAGTAAAATCAATTCCTTACACTGTAGTACGTAGAATATGCATCGTCATCCCTTAGAAAATCTCTGAAAAACTCGCCTTGAATAATAACGCATGCATTACAATACAGAACCGTTAACTTATGTCTCAATATACAAAGAAAAAAAAAAACTATTCACAAGACAAAAAACGTTAAAACTGACACTGACCCCATCTAAATTTGGGGATCTCACAAAACATGGAGAGTCAAAATGCAAAAATAAAAGATGTAAAGTATATAATATAATGATTGAAGGAAAATATTCAACCTTCAAAAACTATAAGCTGCAATTCAAAACACTTAGTCTACAATAGGGACTGTAAAAATGTATGTCAGATCGACTCAGCCTTTGAACAACAGTATCTCTTTACAGAAAGTAACATTAGATTATTAAAAAAAAAAACTATATGTATCAAAACAACTTTATGAATGTAGCAATGGGAAATTTACAATAATGTCGATATAATTAGACAGATGACAACTCTTTACTTCTAATAAAAGCTTCTAGGAAAATTTAAACCTACATTAAACAGAGCCTAACTTTGCGCGTGCACGCGCACACACATACACACACACATGCACAATCTAAAAATAACTTGAAGCATCATTCACAAACTTAAACATATACGCAGACTGAGTATCTTAAAATATATATATGTTGGATCTAAAACATTGTTACACACATTCAGTGCAGAGCGCAAGTTAGAGAAAAGGAAAAATAAAAAAATAAAAACAACTGGATGGATATTAAATACGTATTAAAATGCTCTCTTACACATTCAACTCAGAGAGAAAGTGATTGAAAGAAAAAAATAAACAACCGGATGAACAAGGATGTATACGAATGGACACTCACACACACACGCACACACACACACAAAAGAAATAAATACATACATAAAAAAGCAATCGAGAATAACAATATCTGTAGAAGCCATAGGTTTTCACGGATAATAATTTCCAACAAGACATTCACAGACACAGCTTCTGATATTACAAAGAACCACACTGCTATCAGAACAATGTTTACAATAAAGGCTAGAGACAAAGACGACCCAACCCATTCTTAATATCTTGACGAAGTCAATGAAGTTTGAAACACGTGTAGAGCATAAATATATGAAACAATAAAAGAAAAAAATAAAATAACAAATTCATATTCATTTGTGGAGCAATTCATTTTTAAATGTAAACTTTTCTCTCTCGTCGAACCAGCTTTTCTCATCAATTGAGCACTCACCGTAGCCGATAATCTATAAGTAACCTGATATTCATAAAAAAAATTCCTCCACTAATGCAGAGAATGGTGATGGCCCTGGGGTAAAATCAGTCGGATTTCGATCCCAATTTGAAGCACCCAACGTGTCGCACAACACTGAAGAGTTGCGATACAATGAAACAATCTGTCTGTGGAAGACAATATGCTCCCAAACCCCGCCTGGTGAGCACTCTTGTGGGAAATTTGTCGGCTAATACTAGAGCTGAAATGCAATAGCTCTTCTCATGAATTGAGAACTCACGGTGGCCGATAATACATATGTAAAAAGATATATGTAAAAAGTTCCTTCACTAACACAGAGCTTGAAGCTGGCTCTAAATTCAGCCGGATTTTGATCCCACCTTGAAGCATCTGTCTAGCCACAATGAAAAGTTGTGATACAATGAAACAGTCTGTCCGTGGATGACTATATATATACATATATATATATATATATATATATTTGTTTGTGTGAGTGTGGTGTGGGTGTATGTGTATATATTACATAAACTAATCATATATATATGGATATTTACGCTGTTGGAAGGGTTTCTTATACGCTGACAGTTTTTCCTGCTGGAATTTGTGCCCTAGGTATGTCACTAAATTTAAACTGTTGGTGAGGTTCCAGTTCTGGAGATTCGGTGGTTGTGCACTACCTTTCTTTGCCATTTCTCCCTTGTCTACTCCGACCTGGAGTGTGTAGAAGTCACAGCTCAAGCAAAGAGCAATAATAATAACAACTTACTGGTTCGGCAGTCCCAGTCTAGCTTCCAGCAGGCAGACGAAAAACAAGACGGACCACACTAAACGGACCGGTACATATCTACGCTGATATCGTTAATTTAGGGCTAGTGACCAATCGCTGGACTGAACCCTATGTGTGTGATGGA
The DNA here is from genome assembly GCA_963585895.1 of Sepioteuthis lessoniana. Taxonomy (NCBI): domain Eukaryota; kingdom Metazoa; phylum Mollusca; class Cephalopoda; order Myopsida; family Loliginidae; genus Sepioteuthis; species Sepioteuthis lessoniana. The sequence continues at coordinate 93,598,016 of OY757909.1, forward strand.
ATGCCCCGGTGGCCATAAAGACCTTTCCCTTCCTCAGGGTTCTGATACTTCACTTCAGCGTGTAACGCAAGTGGATACTGACTAACTCTCTATACGATAGAACTTCAACGGAGTGACAGAAGTTATAGGTATAGGTATAGAGCAACATACCTGTTTAAAATGTTCTCTTATCCGTTAGATCCGTGGATAAGAAAGAACGATGTAAAAAATAAATATATAAATATATTTAATGAACCCAAATCCCTAAACCTCTGACATTAATTTAACTGGATGGTTTGACATACCATTAAAATCTATCTATCAATCTATCTATCTACAATATCTAGTTTAAAAGTAACAGGACCGGTTTCTCAAGTAATTCATTTCAATTCCCGCCAACCCCACAAAATTCATGATTCCCACTTCAAAGAATTCTCACTGGAATCTAATGCAACTTTTCATCCTTTTCCCTCTAGTTTCTATAAATTGTCGGGCAGACTCTTCTGGAATGTCTCTCAACTTCCTTTCTACCACCCTCTAGATAGCCACCACACCTTCACAATAGGTCCCCTTAATAATCTCCTTAAATTGGGAAAAATAAAAAAATCACCCAGAGCAAGATCAGTTGAATAAGGAGGTTCTTCCAGTATGGCGATTTTTCTTTCTCACAGAAACTGCCGGATGCTCAGAAAATCCCGTCCCACTACTTTTAGGACATGCCCAAATTTTCGGCGATAATCTGCCAAACACAGTCCCTTTTTAATTCCAGCTTTCTTGCTAACATTCGATCGGTCAACCGACGATAATGACATCCCACCTGCCTTGCCTGCTCAATACTGACTACAGTTTTTAAAGTCTTTCCGATCCAGGGTCATCTTTCATCTCCTTCTTTACACCTCTAGAACCGTTCAAAACCTCATGTGAGCAACATGTTGTTATCTCCATTCACTTGCAAAGGCATTTAAAAGCTTGTAGTAGAGTCTTCCCCAACAGAACCAACAAAGTTCAGATTTATTTTCCCTTTGCTCTCATAGCTGAAAGACCTGAAAAAGAAAAAGGTCTAAAGAAAAGGATATGAAAAAATCCGATGTTTACAGAAAGCTAAGATTACACTTATACATTCCAAAGATATGTTCGATGGTAACCTAGTCCGTTTATCTCTCTTTGCTCGTAGCTCACACTGCACACCTTGTCACGTGACTTATGAACAACTTATGCCTGTGTGTGTGAGTGTGTTCATAAATATATAATAGTTATCAATGATATATATATATATATATATTATATTATATATATATATATATATATATATATATAAATAAAATTAACTTAAATCGCAAGTCAGAATTCTCCTACGAAAGTTTCACCTTAACGTATCATCAGGAAGTCTCATACCGGTATAAGACTTCCTGATGATCCATTAAGATGAAACTTTAGTAGGAGAATTCCGACTCGCGATTTAAGATAATTTTGTAATTGGCTCCACTCGTGTTGAGCACTCTTGTAATTGTAGCATTGCAGCGTTTACAGTGGGTTTTAGTTTTTTTTTTGACAAACTGACTGCATATCTCTTGATATTTCTCAACTGTTGTGACGGGGTTGGCCTTTTCTTTCTTTTTGTCCTCTATTATTTTTTTCTCCCCCCACCCCGGGTGGTTATTCGAGATATTTTTTATCTCTTGTTCCTGGCGGGTTTTTTTCTTTTCTTTTTTTCTGGTGACCGTGAATGCTGGTAGATAGTAGAATAGTAAAATATATATATATATATAATATATATACATATATATATATAATATATATATTATATTATATATATATATATATATATATTATATATATATTATATATTATATATATATACGGGGGGCTGATTATTCCATGTTACATCGTAAGTTTTAGCATTTTACGCCACTTGGTGTAATAGCATAAGGAATTGCCAGATACCTAAAGAACAGGAATATACTTTAGTTGGAAACTGATTACGCGGTTCATGACACGTGTTATCCTAACATATCTCCTCAAAGATTACCTTAGAAATTCCATACGTCAAACAGGCCGCAGTGATATGGCACACAGCTTGAAGTCGTCTCACTACAATAGATCTAATTTGTAATTCTGCATTGTTTTAAATCCGTCCCAAATCAGACATTCTTCATGATTAGCCAGTCAGCTAGGGCTGTAGAATACACTGACTGCACCTCTGCAGAGGGTTAAGACCCCTGCAACGAGTGTCCTGGATATGACACTAAACAATCTGATGGTGAGGGTCTAGCAGTACTGGAGCTTTGGTAAATGCGGAAAATCCCTGCATTGCCATCGCTCCCAGGTCCACTCTGGCCCGGATTGGGCCCTATCTATGGTTTAAATGAACTAACGGCATACCTATGCTAAACTGAATTGTTTGATTAAGCTGAATGGCTTGAGATAGAAGTGTTTTTGACAATTAAACCTTACTTGCATTTAAATTGCGTGCTTATGCTTAACTGAATTATTCGTGATAGAACTGTTTTTTTTGACATTAAAACTATATTTACACTTAACTGAATTGTTACATATAACTGCTTGAATAGTTTGAAGCAGAAATGTTTTTGACAATTAAACTGTGTGCTTATGCTAAACTGATTTGTTTTAAATAGAACTGATTATTTACATAAAATGGAATTGGCGTTAAATAACCTACAAAGTTTGATATACCATAAAACCCAACAAACCTAACCAAACCAAACCAAACTAAACCAAACCATTCTTCATGAACATAGTCTGAAGATAAAGTCAATAAATAACACCCAAAAGGTTTTGAAAGATCAGTGCCGAAGTATATCCAGTCATTCTGATGGCACTTGTAGTGAAAAACGTCAGTTTTATTTCATAAATTCTCTTTTTGTTAATATATATATATATTTATATACATATATATATATATATATATTATGACAGAAACATCTTGACAGATGATAGTCGTCTTTACCACCAAAATTGCAAGTTAAAAATCCTTATTATTAACTAATTCAAATTGTGAAATATATAGAAGACATGTTAGACAATAACGCAGTAAGACTTCAATATGTCTTGGATTATAATGGTGCACGCTTCTACAACACTTGTATTACTCAGTCAGTCTACATAGCTGTAGCCCAGTGACAAGCATAGCAAGATAAATGAATTCTGAAAACTGTAGGTTTTATTTCAGATTGCCTTCTATAAGAGGTTTCACCGCAAAAGATACCTACATATAAAAAAAAAGGTTTGATATTGGAGCATTTATCTGCAATTTTGGTTTTGTATTTAAAATCTGCTAAAAGGAATGCCTGAACTACAGCTCTGTTATCAGAATGGATCCCCCTATAAAATATATATATATATATATATATATATATATATATATATATATATTTCTCACAATGTGTGGTAACACTGAAAGGTAAGGCAAACTTCCGTAGTATGGAGATTTGCTAAAAGTCAAGTCAACCTGAAAAGACCAGTTGGGCATTAAGGTAAGTAAAGTTGGCGAATGTATTCGAGGTCAACACGAAGGCTCCTTTTTCAATAACTACTAAACTGAAGTGCAAGAAAAGGCACTAATCCTTTTCTTGAATTGCTCCACTTTGCCCTTCATACATATCTTACAATACTGACTATTAAACATAGTGGTATCGAGTACCATTTTTCGAGTTTTTCGTATGATACGATCTGGGAATGAACCCCGGTCTACCAATATATTAGTGAACACTAATCCAATGGGCTCAGTATTTGGGTAAGTTTATCAGACTATGAAAATGTATAAACAAATTACCAAAAGTGAATTCCAGCGGTACAAAAGAAGGAAGGAAGCGTATTAATTTTTTCATACTCTATGAGTAGAATTTATGTATCAAAATATTTTCTTATTTCATTTGCAGAGTAAATTTGATACATTTCAATATATATATATATATATATATATATATATATAATATATATATATATATATATATATATATATATATAAGTACATTTTAATTACACTAAAATGTGGTTAAATATTTTTTCCATGCCTGCTTCATATCTGTAACTGCTACAATTACACGCTAGATAACTACACAACTAATTGCTTGCATAGTCAACATGCTGCGTAATAATATATACCTCATTTGGATCTCATTTATTTTCTCTGTCTCTATCTCTCTTTCTTATTTTCTTATACCATTTTGTCTCTCCCTCTCTCTCGCTTTATATATATATATATATATATAATATATATATATATATATATATATTGGTAATTTAATCTGCTGCATCGATAATTAATGAGTGCTCGATATCAGAGATTTATCATATGTAGATATAATTTACAACAGGCGAGAAACTTATAGTCACCAAACACTGTTGACACTCTGCTTACGCTATTCCTACTTGGATTTATTGATCTATCTATTAATCTGTACAGAGAGAGAGAGAGAGAGAGAGAGAGAGAGAGAGAGAGAGAGAGAGGACTAATTATATATATATATTCATTTTTTATATATACATACACGTGTGTTTATGTATCTGTGTATGTAAACATGTTAGCCTGTGTGTGTTTTATTTTTGCATGAGTAAATGTGATTATATATATATATATATATTGAAGAGATATATTTCTGTTGTTAGGTAGCGTGACCAGTTCATTGAAATTTTAATGCTAATAATGTTATATTAACCAATATATTAATGCTCAGTATATCTTTTTTTTACTAAAGTAGAAACAAATAAACAAACATGTTTAGATTGAAAAGAAACAAGGAATAATATTTTGCTTTCCATTTTAATTTACTTAGCAACCTCAGTTTCTAATTACAGCACTATCAAAATACATAATTACTTTTAACATACTAGTTTCCAACACTTTGAAGATTTATTGTTACAAGCCTTATCAAAACCTCCACTGAAATTGTCTCGACACTTTAACACTCAGACCTTGTAAAAAAAAAATTCTAATTATACCAAAATTTTGCTAACGAAAATTTATAGTCTTTATTTTGTATTTTGAAATATTATATCAGTGGGTGTGTGTGGAAAGGTAAGTTTTATCAAAAAGAACACTTGAAATATACTAACTGTACTCAATAATATGAGTATATTGGGTCAGAAAATGTGTTTTCCCATGAAGAATGTTTTTACTTTTTTGTTCAAAGTGATGGGAAAACATCTCAGACGTTGTAAAAAGCTATAATTACTTATATAAATAAACAAATAACATAGGAAATGAGACTTGTCAATTACCGTTAAAAATCGATGATACCCTCAGTACACTATCAATGTAATTTAACATTATATACACATGTTGAAAACCCAGCAGCATTTTAATGTCCGTATACTTATAGTGAATATATCAAGAAGTTTTTTTTTTTATTGTAACTATAAAAACAGTTTTAATATATAGTGTGTTTTGTAAGAGGTTAGATTGTAAAATAAAAGTTTGATTTAGCAGTATGATTTTTAGGGTTTGGGTTTCAACAAAAACAAATAAATTACGTACTATGCTTACAAAGAGTTTAGATAGCAACAATAAAGCAGGTAATATACCGATGTATGCTTTTCAGAGTTTAGATTAGAGTAAAAAGCAAGTATAATACCGTAGTGTATTTTTTTTAAAGTTTTGATTTTAACAAAAAGCAAGTATAATATCATAATATTTTTTTTTTTTATTGCAACAAAAAGTAGACATAAACCGGAGTAGGTTTTAAGAGAGTTTTCTACATTTATAAAACTGCTGCATTAGTTTTAGTCTGTGTTTTACATAAAATTAAATCACAAAAATAATCACTTCTTCCCACTTCAAACAAGTTCACCAATAGTCTATTAAACTACTTGAGAAAGGTAGATCAAATTTCTTACCACAATAACAACGCATCCAATCGTAGATTTGTCTTATACAATATATAGTTAGTATCACCCATAGCTAATGACACGAAAGATAAGTTTTTATCAATCGACTGGGACTGCAGAATACACCAACAGCATTTCTGCTGAGGGAGTAGGACTCCACCAACAAATAGCCCAATCAGTTGGCGCTGCAGAATACATCGACTGCATCTTAGCTGAGGGATAACACTCTTCGAACGTATGGCCTAATCAGGTAGGGCAGCAGAATACTGCTCATCTCTGCTTAGGGGTAAGACACCCCCAACGAGTGTCCTAAATATGACATTAAACAATCTGATAGTTTGGTTCCAGTAATGCCATCGCTCCCAATTCCACTCAGTGATAGCACCTTATAGGGTCCTATCAATCGGTCAAATAGAACTTAACTGTGTACTTACGCTAAACGAATTGTTTGAAATAGAACTGCTTTTATGTATAAAAATGGATTTGGCATTAAATAACCTACAATGGTGGATATGCCATAAAAACCAAACCAAACCAAACCAAAGCCAATCAAAATATTTATTTCTTCTCCACCAACGAAACGAGAATTTATATTTTCTGGTAGAACATTATACAGTCATTGCAAATTATAAAAAAAGAACATGAATATATAGCAATTCAACAACAAATGTCATATATATATATATACCCCCATATATATATATATATATATATATAATATATATATATATATATATATTATAATATATATACTAACCTACTATCTACCAGCATTCACTGTTACCAGGAAAAAGAAAAAAAACCACCAGGAACTAGAGATAACACGTACGAAACTCCCTGATGAGCTGTTGAGGTGAAACTTTAGTAGGAGAATTCCGACTCGCGATTTAATTCAATATATATATATATATATATATATATATTATATATATATATAATTTTGGTTTCAGTTGTTTTGCATTTTTTTATTCAGTAGTTTCACTTCAGTATAATGACTCAACCAGGGAAAGGAGTAGCGCCCTCCCCTACACCTTGGTGTAAGTAGCTATCGAAAAGGGAGCCTTCTGGTCACCCTCGTCTACTATAATGACTCAGAGACACTGACACAGAGACAAAGACAAAGTCACGCACACACTCTTACAAACGTGCATGGAATCTTGCTTATAACCAGTAACTATTTTGAATGCGCGCTGATAACAAAACTATGGATCACCAGTATACTATACTGGTAAGTCTTTGAAATAACCGAAGTCGAACACTAATTACACTATCATGGTGATTGTCGAACTAATTTTCCTGGTGAAGGAATGAACACTCTCATCCACCTAGCAATAAGTTAAATTGGATCACTGCTATTTCTATGAGCACAACTTTGGCAGTAAATAACCTACGAAGGTTGATATGCTTTTAAACAAGTAATCCAACAAATCAAGCACTGCCAAACACTCTCAGAAATAATAACTTTAGACATTATGCTTCAATTTATTTTAATGCATTTATTGAGTAAACCTTTCATATATATATATATATATATATATATATATATATATATAAATATAATGTTTAACTTAATACCAGAACAATGACAGCCTTTTTCTTTTTCTAATTAAAAACAAATAAATTCTAGTGAGTGAGTTCGAACTCCACTGGTACTATTAAATTCGTTTTCAGACATCTGCTTTTGAGAAGGAGCATTTTCCTGCTCCCCAATTAAATAGTTTCACTAATGTTCTTCTAAAACGATGGCTCTGTCATTGTTCATTAGCCGTTAAACAAAGAAACTTTAAACTTTTAATCCTAATGTGTTTAAAGTATCTGACTTTTTTTTTTTTTTACAAAACCTCCTCTTTGGAATTGTGTTTTTCCATAAGCCACTCCTATTAAAGCAAATACAAATATATTCTTAATTCAATAAATGTGTTAAGCTTATTTTTCAATAAGAATGTATCATCCAACATTTTTTTTCTATTTAAAAATTATTAGTCCAAAAGTGATGTTTACTCTATGAGAAATAGTCAAGAATCGAGTGTTGGTGAACATTACTAAATTTATGAGTTATATCTTTACTGAATGACTACGCACTCATGTGAACTTGTAATGTAGTAAGTTATATATAGTCAACATACTGGGGTCAAGTCTCGAGAGAAGGCCAGTAACAATTTCTTTACTCCACGTTCATTATTGTTCAATTATCAGCTGATTAACTCCTAACGATAAGCGAATATAATTAATAAGTGGCATTTTTGGATCAACTGAAAGTCAAATGCTAGCCTTTTACTAGCATTTATTCCTTTCTTTTGAATCAACCAGACTATTGGTTTAATGAGGAAAGTGTTCGCCAATGGTCTGGAAGATCGGGGTTTAATCCAAGGTCGAGTCATACCAAAGACTAAAAAATGGTACTTGATTCTGCCTTGCATTATAAGGTAAAGATCAAGGGTAGAGTAGAGCAATTCAGGGAATGGAGTAGCATCCTCTTCTACATCTCAGTGTAGAAGCTATTGAAAAGGATGCCTGTGGTCCACCTTCGACTAAATTCGCCAACTTTACTTATATTAGATTCCGATGAGATGACACTAATTCTTTTGATTGACGAATTTTAAGAGACGTCTATATCACAGGATCTTATGACTCAAGGTGATCTTCTTTGTTAAGTAAATTTTTTTCGATCATATTTGTGAATAGTTATCTTCTTAGACTGGGTCGTATACATATGTCGTTTGCTGGGTTAAAAAGAAGTTAGAATAGTTTTAAAAATGTGTGCATATAAATTAATAAAATTAAAGAATAAATGAAATAAAATCAAATAAAACAGAAGAAAAAATACAGATACGCTCTGTTGTCTGACTGTATCAACTGTAGAGGGGGTAGCACCGAGCCGCCCCCAATCAAAATGGTGTCTTGGATATGACTTTAAAAGGTCGCTAATACTGAGGCACCAGCTCCGGAGCTCTGGGGAGTATTTTTTTTTTTTTCATTGCTTTAATTTCCAGATCTTCTCGGAACCGTAGGGTTATTACTTCTGTGGGTCTCCTCTACGGGTCAAATAGATCTGTTTAAAAATTATTTGCATTTTATAAGACCGTGTGAAAAAACAACATCTGACTAAAGAACTACGCAGCAATGTAAATATGGACATAAAATGAACGCAATTCCCAAATCTCGCAGCATTAAATAAACCTAGTAGAGTTGACATGCTGATAAAATAAACAAATTACCAACTCGATCAAAAACAAAAACGAATTATTAAAACTATGCAGTATATTCATCTCTCAAATTGAATAATGCTTATTAAAATATATTTGCAATCTATGGCACCTGAAGTGAATTTGATTCTCCCACTGTGAACTACTGCAAGTTTACTAAGCTTAACTAAGAAAGTATCAATATTCATGAGGTTTCTTAATGTAGAATAGCTTACCCGGCAGTCAGATTTTCTTAACAATAAAAGAAGCCGTCAGAAAAAAAAAATGGTTACCCCCACCCGACAGAGTATATTGGATTAGGTGTTAGCTTCTCTCACTTCAAAAGGGTCAAATTACTCTGGTTTGTCTGCTGGCATCATTACGGCTTCTTCTCTGGGGTGGTTCATTGACACACGTTTCTGTTTTCTTGTTGTAATAGACACAAAGTCTACACGCAAAAATCATATTCCGTCTCTGCAGCACCAATCACATTATTCTATCCGAAACGACTCTCTCGCGGAAATGCGTGATATGATTTCATGAATAGTAAACATTTATTCAACACTAGAAAAACAAGAAACTGATTTAAGTTGGCTTCTCACGTCAATGAGAATACCTAAAAAAAAAAAAAATAAAAATAAAAAAAAGGAAAAAAAAAAAAAAGGAAAAATACTGTTAGCTCTTAAAAATATCAGGCGTACCTTTATCTGAATCGATGGCAGAACCTCTATTTTTGATGTGAACTGTATTTACACTTGTTTAGTTTTGATTTGAAAAGAGAAACACCTGCTATAATCGCTTTTCGAGAGAATAAAATTGATGTATTTTACGAAGAAGAGATAGATGCAATGTTATTAAGAACAGCAACATCTGCGTTCATATTGTTAGCAAATGAACTCTGTCGGTGTAAAATTCAAGTGACGAGATTTTTTTAACTAAACTAATTACTCCATGCGGTGTGGATATTGTGAAAAAAGCAGAAAATTAAGATAGTTTCGAACCTGTAAGTTGGAAAAGAATTATTTAAAGACGATGGTTTGAATGGAAGAGCAACATCAAACCCAAGTAAAAGTAAAGTTGGCGACCGTAGTCGAGGGCGACTTGAAGGCTCCCTTTTCAATAGCTACTACACCGGGATGTAGGGGAGTGCGCTACTTCTTTCTTTGGATTGCTTCACTTTACCCCTGATACATACCTTATATTGCTGAGTGCTAAGCAAGGAGGCATTAAGTACCATTTTTAAAGTATTTGGTATGACGCGACCTGAGATTGAACCCAGGTCTCCCAGACCATTGGCGAACACTCTACCCGCTAGAGCAAACGTAAAACAGGTAAATATTTCTCGATGTCAATTCTCCCGTGTCGTTGGGGCGGGTGGGTAGAATAAACTGACTGTATTCCCTGCCAAGGGCTAAGAAACGCATGGAATGGCGTGTCCAGAGAAAATGGGGTGTGCAATATCCCTTCATTACCATTACTATCAAGTCGAAGACAAAAAAAAAAAATGTGTTGACAGTAATGGCTATTATCGTTGGAAAAGGAGGCAGTGACTTGGGCTCAAATCATTGTCAAGAATAGTTATATTTCCCAATCAGTTGAGAAGGAAAACTCTGAATTCAAACCAAATTTACTCCGTTTAAAAATTGACTTTGCGCCACCTCTTTCCCATGGCAGTAGGTACTATTTACCAACCCCTCCGCTCGGGCAGGATATGACACAAGGTCAATTTTTAAGCGGAGTTTAACAGGTTTGAATTCAGAGTTTTCCTTCTCCTAGACTAGTTGCCTCACCAAGGCTGAAGAACCTAGTCCGTCCTACTATTTACCCATAGCTGGAGGGAGAATAAGGGGGTTCATACCTTTCCCAAGGGTATTTGCCCGAAAGTGAACGTAATAGCGCGACTGGAGTACGAACTCGCGTACTACGATTCCGCAGTTCATCGCTTTAACCATTACACCACGAGGACACCCCATGGCAGTAGGTAGATGGTTAAATACATACATGGCAGTAGGTAGATGGTTAAATACATACTACAAATCTACTTTGATACAGTCTGGTAGTATCTCTTAGACTCTCATTTATGATTGACTTTTTAATTTGGTTTCACTCTTTAATAACTTATGAGCCCTTTATGGGTTCTCTAATTATAAAGCTATCTATCTATGGGTCAAGTAAACCTGTTTAAAAATTATACTTATTAGAGAGGACAATTTAAAAAAAAACGAACAAACGAAATAAAAAAAAAGAATAAAAAACAAAACAAAAACAACTTTAGAATCTAGGCAGAAAAAGTAAATATGAACGAACAATGAACGTGATTGCCTCGCCTATACAACCTAAAATATACCTTAATGGGTTGAATTGCCGTTAAAATCAAACAATTAATCAAAACAATCACCTATCCAATGTTACCAAGACAATTTATATATCCTTCACTGATAAACTGTCAACTAACTCAAGTTACGTCAATATTTTTAACTCTGCAAAAAGAGAAATATGAAAATATGCTGAACGATCGATATTTGTGCCTGGGAGCTTGAATATTAAAAAAAAAATCTATAATCATAGAACAAGCCTCATGAATAAAATGTAGGGCAATAGCTCAACGGTGTCTGGCTACGAAAATCAAAGATAATACAGACAAAACATCAATCAATCAATCGATCAGAAAAAAATTATTTTTTAAAGTACCATTATAAAAAGAAGATAAGAAAAGTAGGGATTTATGCCTTGGAGAAAAAAAAAATATGTACATAAAAATACCCCGTTAAGTTGTTCAACAAAATTCTGCATAAACATTAAAATGTCGTCATTTAAATGGATTTCTATGAGGCCATTGGCGTCCAGACAAGTTTGCATAATTATCTGCATCAGTAAAAATCAAACTACAACAAAAAAATGTGCTTGAAAAAAAAAAGTTTTAGGAAAAGAACCGACAAAAAGATGTAGGAAAATAGGAGAGAGAATATTAAACTCGTTGTTCTTCAAATCTAAAATAAACATGCCTGCAAAAAAAGTAAAATAAAAAGTTAACCACTTATAAGTAAGCATGTATATATAATTGCAGAGGGAATTCGTTTTATATATCTTGCTTTTCGGTTTAGTTAGGCTGAGAATCTTTCGCTTAGCGCATGGGTTAGTTAGGTGCAACATTAACGTAGGTGTTCACGCGCGTGCGGAGAGGATGTCTCATTCAGAGATGTTAAATTAAAAATCCCAAATAGTAATTGATACCAGGGGATGTGAGTGATGTCACGCACCGGAAGCGTCGGCTGAGATTTGAGTAAAAGCAGTTAGTTGAGTTCCTGCCTCCGAACAAGAAAGTTGAGATTCAAACCTGGGGGAGGCCAGACGATTTTGTGCGCTACGGGCGCCGCGCGTTGGTTGGGTTTAGAGCTGACGATGTAAAAGCAGTCTGAATAGAAAGATTGTGTCCCTCTCTCCTCATGTCGAAAAACCTTTAACTCAAAGGTTATAAAGTTTCGTACCTGAACCAATTTCGTGAGTTTCGTGTTTTTAGATTCCCTATGTCTATTTCCCACATCCGTATATCTGGTTATGTAACAAGTAAAGTTGGTGGCCTTAGTAGAGGGTGACCTGGAGGCTCCTTTTCAATAGCTACTCCGCTGTGGTGTAGGGAGGACGCTATTCCATTCCCTTATTTGATCCACTTAACCCTTTATCCTTACCTTACGAGGCTGAGTGTTAAACAAGGTTGTATCAAGTACTATTTTTGAGTCTTTAGTATGGGATTGAACTCCGGTTTCCTGGACTATTGGCAAAAACTCCACTCTACAACCACTTTTGAAATACTACTATTCATCTGATAATCTTGTTAACAAAATACGGGGAACTCAGAGTAACGGAAAATATTTAATATTGTGAAATTATATATATATGTATATTATTCATAGCAAACCCTTCACACGAGCAGGATTCAACCCAAGTTTAATATTTTACGGAGTTTAACAGGTTTGGATTCAGGATATTCCTTTTCCTTGACTAGTTGCCATACCAAGATTAAAGAATCAAGTTTGCCCTCCTATTTAGCCATAGGGGAAGAGAGAATTGTTAAACTCATTCTGTTCGCAAGCGTTTAAGCGCCACGTGAAATGCAAATAGATTCGTCCAGGATTTGAACTCGGGTCATAAGGCCCATTTCCCACGTCGCAAACGATTACACAACGAATATATATATATATATATATATATATATATGTGTGTGTGTGTGTGTGTGTGTGTGTGTTCATATATACATATAATTAATTTCATGGCGAATTTGATTGTGTCTATGTCATCGTAACTTATATATATAAATATGCGTGTGTGTGTGTGTGCTTTTGTGTGTTGAGCCATATACCAGGTTTGAAAGTGATAACACTTGTTTATAAAAATATACTCTCTCTTTTTTAACTTACGAAAAGTCGAAATGGTTTTCTGAGAGAGAGAGAGTGAGTGAGAGAGAGTCGGATAGACAAGGAACTGCTAAGATGCGATATCTTCATACTTACACAAGGTGGAAATACATCTCCAGAGAAACTTACTTCGTGTATCTTTCACGGGAATCTGATCGAGGGCCGCCGCTGTCCCTCGGCTCGCACCCAAAATAGCGTGACTGCTCGCTGCTTAACGCTGGATCTAATGACTGACTGCTGGTTTCTCGGGGTTGAAATCTTCCGTCGTTATATATATTTTGGACGCATACGGATTTCTTCCAAATTAATTCACGTGGCATTTCCGTTCTCCCTTGTTAACCTTAAGATACAACAGCACATTCTGTTTTGAAATCCATAAAATAACCGGCCTACCAAAGGTCAATTTGTGACATGTGTCTTTTTGTGTTCAGAACAAATGTGTCAAAGATTGAATAAAGGACCGTTCTACAAATTAAGGCATTTTTATTTCATTAAATTTAGTCAAAATTTTGCTGAAAAATTGAAGTTAAAAAATCTGTTCTCGTAAGTAAAAATAATAATAATCAGAGTGTAAACATTTTATGGGTAAAAGTAAGGACTGTAGCTGTTTTTGTTTGCTTAATATAAAGTGATATATTTTTGTGTGTCTATAGGATCTTTGCGTGTGTATGACACGATGTAAGAAAGAATCTAAATTTATGCGTTCAAGTACAGGATGGCTCGAAAAAGATGCAACCAATTACTATAATAATGATTTGTTACTGAGACAAGAAACTCCATGTCAGCTGGTATGAATTTATGCTTGATCTGGATTCATTACAGGTACAGCAAAAGATCTTTCTTTAAGATTCTTTGAAACGGTGTAAGTGAAAGACCAAATTCTTGGGAACGTCTTCGGAGGGATTTTTTTGGACTCATTTTGACAGAATCTTTCACTGCACCAACATTGTCTGAACATCTTGCAGTCAACTTCCTGCCAGATCTGGGATATTCTGCTTTCTTGATGAGGTTGTTAACTGACCCTGGGGTTTGAAATTTGTGTACCCTACGATAAATTTGGCCTTTCTAGGGATAATTTTTAAAGTTAAACTTACTGCGAAAGTTTGCTCCACAGTTTTGAATGATTTTGTCTCCAAAAAATTAATGACGCAAAATATTTTTCCTCTCTTGTCCCAGTCATTATGATAGAGGATTAATTGTTTTTCTTGTATATTTTTTAAAAATCTGAAACAAATAAGAACACTGCATTATTAGTAGTAGAGTCGTTAGCAGTCACATGGATTCAATGTATTTTGAGAGAGCCTGTATATTCAGTTACTACAGACAATATTCATCTGCAACCTAAGGTTGAAATATCAGTATTAATAAATCTGCGTAAACAGTAACATATTCCTTCAATTTAATATAGTTAAGCGATTTTGAAATAAAATGCATTCTTCAAAAATGTTCAATTTTAACTCAAAAGCAATAAAACGATAAGTCGAGCAGATACAGAATAAATCTATACCTACTGAAAACCTTTTATTTTTTCGCTTTTTATAAGATTAAGTAAGCTCGATAGTATGCTAAAAATGATGGTTCATCTATGACTCTAATTAGTTACAAAATGTATTTTTATCATTTCTGGCTGGGAAAAGATTTCTTAATTTTTTTTTGGCATGGATCCTATAAAATTTCCACAGAAACTCAAATATGCTCGTCTGTGAACTTTCTCAAAAAAATGTTCAGCTAGCGTGACAGCGCCCATTAGTCAAAGCAAAAATTAAGATTAAAAAATTACAGATTCTCGAGCATATTTTTTGCACAAAAATTAACAAGTTTTTATTAGTATCAATCGATTTCGTATACGTATATTCTAATATATCATACTCACTCATATATATATATATATATATATACACACACACACACACACACACACACACAGAGTCATGCCATATATATTTACCAACACATGACCACACCAGAATACACAAGCACTGAAACAAACACACATACACACAAACACACGCACGTACACACACACACACACACACACACACACACATATATATATATATATATATATATATCATAATCATTCTCAAGTCATACTGACTGGATTGAATCCCTTGATTCTCTTTCACCATCCGTCCCAAATAGCCATCCTTCTTGGCAAGACCAGTAGACAGCATGCAGCAACTGAACAGAGCTGCTACATATAGCTCTTTGCTGTTCATCTAACAATGGCGTGTCCATATGTTGAAGGCGTTTTATTGGTGGTTAGAAGGTACCGTCATAAATAGTACCTAGGAAATCACAACTTGCAAGAAATCTCGTTTAATCTGATCAGAGAGAATAGTTTTCCATGTGATAAACAACCAGTTATTAGTAGTCGACACCTTCTCTATTCGTATGCTAACTTCTTTTACAGTAGATGACATAATGTTTCCTTGGTATATGAGCTGGTCAATTAATTTCATGCCTCTAAAACTGAAGATGGCTCTTGTTTTTAAATATACGAACTCTATTTTATCATCTGTTCAGGTAAAGTCCAATGCCTATCGCTACTTGTGTTATATTGTCATCTCCAGCATCATAACGACACAATAAATAAACAGACGCAGTAATAAACGACACAGGAAGACTTCTTTAACAAAATATTTAACTTCTCACTTTATTTGTAAGGTTTCGAAATGGGTTACTCAAAGTTTGCGTGTGAGGGGGAGCTGGAGACCGAACATAACTGAAATATTTTGACCCCAAAGTTATGGCCGTCAGCGTTGTGTCTTTCTCGTTCTCCTAGGCTGCTCAACCGGACCCCTGAAATCCACTGTTCTGGGTGCTGGCTTTCCCTACTACATCTCGTCTAACAATCTCCAACTATACTGCTTGCCCTCCTTCTCGCCTGTCTTCCTCCTGTTCAATTCGTCGGCCTTATATTACGTTCAAAC
Organism: Sepioteuthis lessoniana; assembly: GCA_963585895.1. NCBI lineage: Eukaryota > Metazoa > Mollusca > Cephalopoda > Myopsida > Loliginidae > Sepioteuthis > Sepioteuthis lessoniana. The sequence continues at coordinate 93,614,375 of OY757909.1, forward strand.
TACGCAACTTCTTCCGATATCTAGCGACCGGAATGTGTCACTTCCGCTACCTTTGGAATGGCCTGTTTGATCGTCATCGAGCGGAAATAGCTGTCATGCAGTTCAGAGGTCACTCTCTTCCGGTGCGTCAGTCTATGAAAGTATTATGGGATTATTTTTACCTCGTCCCATTTCATCAGCCAATTTCCGCCCACGCAATTTCCTCTCATAACTGCCATTAGAATGTGTCACTTCCTTCCGGTGCATCACCTTGAATGGCATTTTTGGCCGGGTCAACAGGTCAAAACATAACAATTGCAGCCGGCATTAGGCTTGCGCAGGTATGTTTGTGAAAAACGATAGGTCACCTGCGTCGTCTGCATTGGTTACTGTTTCCTACCGTTTACTTCTTGTTTTTAAGGTAAAACCATTATTTACAACCCAACTACAATCTACGTTGATCATAAATATATATGGTAGTACATCTCCATGCAAGACTACAGTGACAATGTTAAAGAAACCAATCTTACCATCGTTTGAGTGAGTCGTTGCTTTCGTGGTTTCGTAAAGAATCATTGTTGTAGTAACCGTTTATTTTAGACAACATATTAGTTCGTATTGGCTTCATAATTAAAAAAAAGATAAATAAAAGCTTTTTTGATTTTGGTTCTGTCAATAGAATATAAAGCCTCGGAGAAATATCCATTGCCTCGAGATTTTTGCACGTACTTGTTTGATGATTCCACACAGAGTCAGAATCTGAAATGTTTTTAGGATCTGTTTCTGTGAAAGTAATTCCGATATTTCAAGAATGTTGTCAGTTTCCGGTAGGATATGATTCCGAAGCAGCGCATTATAAATCTAATAGATACTGCAATAAGAATATGCCATGATTGTTCTGAATGATTTCATTGTTGTCCTTTTTTTGTTGAAAAGGTTGATGCAGCCTTTTATCTATTATTCCGTTGTGTTTTTTAATACACAGCTTTGAATTATGGAAGTGCGTAGTCAAATTTTCTTGTCTGCCATATTTCAGTCGAGACCGGTAACATTTCTGCTTTTTTTTCCAGTAGTGTGACGAGTTCTTCCTCCATAAACAGTCCAAGTTCGATGTCTTCAAACCCATTGAAAATTTATTTAGTATTTTTATGCTTGATTTCAATAAAGTTGTTGGGAGATTCTTAAAAAAAATTCTTTCCACTTCTGAAGTCTTTCTTCTTGGCTGGCAGCTTTTTATTTTTCGCTCGAGGTACTTTTTTCCTCATACTTTATTTTCTGTCATGTTAATTGTAATTTTTTGTCAACTACCGATTTTATGATTTTATTTCAATGTATTAGATTTACTCTATTTTAGTTTATTTTTGTTAGTTCTCCTTGTTTGTTTGTTTGTTTGTTTGTTGGGTTTTATGGCATATCAAACTTTGTAGGTTATTTAACGCCAAATCCATTTTTATGTAAATAATCTGTTCAATTTAAAACAATTCAGTTTAGCATAAGTACAAAGTTTAATAATCAAAAACATTTCTATTTCAAACTATTAAAGCAGTTATATTTATCAATTCAGTTAAGTGCAAATACCGTTTTAATATCGAAAAAGCAGTTCTATTTCAAATGATTCAGTTCAGCATAAGCACGCAGTTTAAATGTAAGTACGGTTTAATTGTCAAAAACATTTCTATTTCAAGCTATTCAGTTTAATCAATTCATTTTAGCATAAGTATGCTGTTAGTTCTATTTAACCCATAGATAGGGCCCTATCAGGTGCTACCACTCTGGGCCAGAGTGGACCTGGGAGCAATAGCAATGAAGGGGGTACTCCGCATTCCCCAAAGCTCCAGTACTACTGGAACCTCACCATCACATTGTTTAGTGTCATATACAGGACACTCGTTCGGGGGGTTTTACCCCTCTGCAGAGGTGCAGTCAGTGTATTCTACAGTCCCAGCTGACTACGCAAGTTAGTTCTCATTGGACTATCTTAAATTTCTGCGTATTGGCGTTTGTTGGAATTTTTTTTTAGTAAGGATGCTTTTTATACATTTTCCATAATTGCATCTGTCTCCAAGAGAACTCTACATTTTGCTCTTGTTTTGATTGGTATGTAGTCAGCTTCATATATATATATATATCCTATTTACCCAACCCCTCCGCTCGGGCAGGATGTGACACAAGGTCAATATTTTAAGCGGAGTTTAGCAGGTTTGAATTCAGAGTTTTCCTTCTCCTAAACTAGTTGCCTCACCAAGGCTGAAGAACCCAGTCTGCCCTACTATTTACCCATAGCTGGAGGGAGAATAATTGGATTCATACCTTTCCCAAGGGTATTAGTGCTATGTGAAATGCAATCAGTCTTGTCCAGGAATTGAACTCGTATCGCCGTGTCCATATCCTGTGACGATAACCATTATATATATATATATATATATATATATATATATATATCATCATGTCGTGCTGGTAGCACGAATATCCCTGACCCTCACTTTTCCCTATCGTTCATCTCCTCAGGCAGGCCTTCTGGACAACATCCCGTATTCTCACATAGTTGCTGAATGTATGTTCGTGCTGGTCGTCCTGCTTTTGCACGGCCATGTGTGGGGTTCCATAAGAGTACAGCACTTATGAGCTCGTCCCTGCTTCTCCAGCAGTGTCCTGCGTGTCTGGTTCGTCTAACTTGAATAGTTTTAGTGATAGGAGGCAGGTGGCCGTCCAGTTGGTGTCTTGTGGGATGTTGCCGTCAGGACTTGTTCAAGATTGCACGCAGCATTCTTGTGTAATTGCCGTCTAGCTTCTTCTCCAGCCGTTTAGTTAGAGTCCATGTAGTGCATCCATATAGCAGTATCGATGTGACCGCTGCTTGGAAGAAGCTGCGTTTCATTTTATCGGTTAGGTCTGATTTCCATATAACCGATAGCCTATTGATAGCTGTCCATGCTTTCGTTAACCTCGTGTCGATGTCCTTTTCGCTTGATGCGACGCTGCTTCCTAGGTAAGTGAATTTGTCTACTAGTTTAAGAGGGGTTCCGTCTAGAGTGGAGATGTCACCCGTTTGTTATAGCACATATATTCCGTTTTGTGGGCATTGACATAGAGGCCTATGCCTGAAGCTGCTCGTTCCAAACTATGCAGTAGTGTTTCGGCTTGGCTGGGTGTATAGTTTCCTTTTTCACTATTTCTGAGATGAATCTATTTAATTTTTATCACTTATAATATTTGGACTTGCGTCTACATAAGCATCTTTATACTCACAATGCTACGGCCGATATGTCCTCGGCTTTATCAGATTTCATGTCGAACTTAGGAGCCCTCCTAGAACCTCGATCTGGATCCTTTATATAATCCACAGAGGTATATCGTTCTAATTCCGTTAACCATAACCGTGTACAAGTGTTATGCGTCAGTAAGTGTATGTATTATTTGTTAATCTTATCCGTAGTCGAGATTGAACTTGCAACCTCCAGATAAGTTTCACTCAGAAGCACTTTTCAATGGAAAACCTTATCCACTGCGCCATGTGGAATGCTCTTCATTGCAATTTCTTCCAGGTCCACTCTTACCTGAAGTGGTTGCAATTGCTTTGGTCCAATCTATGAATCGATAGTTCTGTTTCAAAATTATTCGTATTCAATGAGACTGTTTGCAAAGTGAAAACACTTTAAAGTATCAACATTACAAAAAAAGAGGAAAATATGAAGATGCAATGAACGATTCCCTAACCTCTAAGCATAAATTTACCCTTTCTATGTTGACATGCCATTAAAATCAGTCAATCAATCTACTGTTAAATTTAATTAAGTTTAGTGTAAGTTTTTAAACTACAGATGTATTTCCAAAAAGGCCTCTGCAAATGTTAAAATGAAAGAGCCTTTACCATATACCACACTTTACCACTTATGTCTTAAGATGAAAACAATGAATTCTCCATGCGCATCCAGCATTTGTTCTTGTTATTCATGTTCCGTGTCAGACGAAGCAATTAGCTTCTCTTGCTGTTATTTCAATAAGCTTGTTACAAAGGTGTCTGAAACAATATAACATGAAATCTATATCGTTCGACTTATCACCCTCACCTTGTAACAATGTGCAAATGAACGCTGAGCGATTGAAATTCTTTCACGCTCCATGCCATTATATGAAATAAAATTTCTATCCTTGTTGTCTCAAGGTGAAAAGTCTTAATTGATTTTCACCTGGGGTACAGATATCTAACATCCACCAGCTAGCAAATGGGACTTTTGATTTAAGATGCAGTTTGTGTGTAAGCTGAAAAATTCACAAGAGTCTTTCTTGAGTTAATTCAAAGCCAAAGGTTCGAG
>OY757909.1:93626169-93656169 GCA_963585895.1 Sepioteuthis lessoniana
GATCGTACCCCATGATAAGGGTTAAAACTCCCCCTACCCACGAAATATATATACTGAGTATAACACTAATCTGTATCTTATTTTGAGGCTCCAGTTCTGGAGATCTAAATGAAGTACCCCTTTATTGCTATTACTCCAAAATCTAGTTTGAGCCGGCTTTATACCTGTTTCGGTTTCACTTATCAGTCAAATAAATCTGTTAAAAAATTATCTGTAGGCAAGAAGACCGTGAGCAAAACTATCTTACGAAAGAACAGCACAGATATGTAAATATTAACGAATAATGAACAAGATTACCTACCGTTTAGATATAAAATAACCCTTGACGGTTTGATATATCGTTGAAACTATTGAATCAATTAATCAGTTCATATTGGTGGCTATTGGTTTTTATATTTTGAGTCTAAAATTCTGCTTTCATATTCATTTTATATAGCCTTACATGTATGTTCAAATTCATACAATAAATGAAACATGGCAATTTATTTACTGAGGAGTTATGTATTTTAACATTTAAGACATTTGTGATTGCCTTTGTGATAGAACGCAGAATATATATATATATATATACATATATATATATATATATATATATATATAGTTTTTTTTCTACCCTTGTTTTTAGAAGATAAAAATCAAATTCAAGGGTAAATCTATAGAGTAATATTTTATGATATGTCACGATAAGATGTTTAAAGGAAATACACTATTTTAATTGTAAGTTTTACGACAATGTTTGAGAGTCGTAATTGATACGTATATAAACATTACCTTTAATAAACTTGAGAATAATTTTCCGGGTGTAGACATTACACAGATTCATGAAAATATTCTCTGCATCATGTTGAACACAGTGATAAGAAATTCATAGGAATATAATTGAAGTTTATTTCGAATCTTTATTGCATCTGAAATCAATTATATGTTCGTAATTCAATCACAAAGAGGGAAAAAGCACACTATATAAATTGACAGAAATAATCGATTACTAGATAAACACTAATATTTATCTTCTTGGTGGCCGTAAGAAAAACTCATTTTTTACATTAGACATTCACTGGAAAATGAAGATCATTTGATTGAAAGAATAGAAGATTTTTTTTATTGGTTTTGGTCATTATTCAAAATAGTAATCTAAGCCGATTCCTCAGCTATATAAAAAAAGATTTCAGTGTTTATTGAGATTCAGAATGAAATTGTTCATCCAGATTTTTTGAACCTGGGCAAATTGACAATATGCAGCGAGCGATTTGTTTGCTTGAATGATGCTTAGTAAGAATATTGGACGGAAATGTCCAACATATTTGTCCCATGAAGATAATATTAAAAGCACACACACACACACACACACACACACACACACACACACACACACACACACACACACACACACACACACACACACACACACACACGAACACAAAAAAATTGGGTTTTGCGAAATACTTCTAACGGCATTGGGCCAATAAGTTAAAAATCAGTCGTATCATAAGAGAAGCAATAGAAAACCTAACATCATATGATACCGGTATATGTAAAAAGTACCCTCGTATATATATATATATATATATATATATATATATATATATATAAGTAATGTTGACGACCGCAATCGAGGGTAATCCGAAGGTTACCTTTTCAATAGCTACTACACCAAAGTGTAGGGGAGGGCACTTCTCCTTTTCCTAGATTGATCCACTTTACCCTCGATCTATACATTATAATGCTGAGTGTTTAGCAAAGAGGCATCAAGTATGATTTTTTGAGACTTTGGTATGATTCGACATATATATATATATATATATATATATATATATATATATATATATATCGGGTAATAAATCAGAGTAGTTGACGAATTAGGAGAAAAAAGAATGAAAAACAAAATAAGGAAAAAATGACCTAGAGGTGTTGGTACGGTTCTTTTTAGTTCTTCTTCATATATTTATAAATTGTTGATCGGAGTATGACTCTAAAATAGTTCCTTTGATAAAAGTGGAATGTACCCCTTCGTTACTATTACACCTACGTCCACTTTGAATCGGTGTGTTAGTAGTCCCCATGAGTCAAAAGATCTTTTAAAAAGTTATTAGTATTCGCTGGGACCGTTTCCATGAAATATAGGAAACAAATGAACACAAAACTGCTAATATGGTCGTAGAAAGAGTGCAATTCCCAAAACTGTAAGCATGAAATAACCCTAGACGGATTGAAATGACGTTAAAATCATTCAAACAATCAAATGATCTTTTTTCATTTGCATTGTTTGATAAAATCGGCCAGCCATCTCTAATTTTACACATAAATCTATTGACGAGTATACAGATCAATGCACAAAACATAGATATATACACCTGTTCTGCATGCTTTCGTTGAATTTTTTGTGCATACCTTTGTATATTTCGGATACATGGTTTTACATATTGTATTCATTTGAGCTCATATACTGTAAGATTCAATGGAAGTGTTTGTGATGTAACGGTTATCGCGGTACAAAACTGACACGAGGATCCGATTTCGAATCCCGCACTTGTCTGTTTGCATTTTAGACGGTGCCAATACATTTGAAGGTTTTATAAATCCAAATATTCTTACTCTAGTTATTTGTAAACAGTAGGATAGACTGGACACTTTTATTTTGGCATAGCAACCAGTCTAGGAGAAGGAACATTTAAAACTACAAAATTCAACTTGCTAAATTGACTTTGTTCTAGATCTGTAATGTGGAGAGGATTCGGTTAAGAAACATAAGTACATTAACATTTTACGGTATTTTCCTCAATTGTATGTAAAAAAAAGTTATATTCTAAATATTTCTATGTGTTTACACTTGCATTTATATATATATATATATATATATATATATATAAATATATAAATCGTTTCACAATATTTTTAGGTTTTAGATTAAAGAATGAGTAAAAAGTTTAAATCTAAATTCATTTAAATCCCATTTAATCAGTCGTGTTTCCATAAGTTTTACTTTGCTACAAACCTGCTGAAAAAGCCATATATATATATATATATATATATATATATATATATATATATATATATATATATATATATATAGGGAGATATTCTGTTTTGTACTTTGAAACCATAAAGTTCAAAGATAGAAAAATACCACCCAAGCATAAACCAAAAAACTGTAAATAGATTAACACCTATATCTCTTAGCTAAATATACAAGAGAAGCGAACACAAAAAAATTGTATTCTTGCGTTCATTATTTATTTCATTAATTTTCTTTATCTTCGTATTTTAAAGTTAAAATATCAAGGGAGAAGCCTTTTATTATATGTTCGAAAAAAAAAACAGAATTACGCGCACGTTTATCATCTCTCTACCGGCAGGCAATGTTAAAAAATATATATATTAAAAGTTTGAAAGTAACTTTGCAAATTGAAAGTTTACTCTTAATCAAAAATAAGTATATGTATAGTCTTGATAGTGTTTAGATTCTAGACCAGATGTCTGGGTGTACTTTGGAAGGAATTCAAATATTCACACATACTCCGCACATCGTATCAATAATTTCTATTGCCATCGTAGCACCTGCTTAAGAAAAATGGTGAAGTGTGTATGTTATGCAAAACTCGCCTTTTAATTAGGTGTTTTTCTTTATTTGAAGAAAAAGTTACGGGTTTTGAATGATCGAATTTATAGATATGCATACATAAATACAAACACCCTACATACATTATGTAATATATTACAGAGACAATGACAAATGCACCTCTCTCTCTCTGTCCCTCTCTGTCTCTGTATCTCTCTGTCTCTCTCTCTCTCTCACTGCTGTTTCTTGATTGTAACTTATTTCATTTATCTTTTTTGTTTCTTCATGTATTTGAATTTTTCAAGTTTAATTTTTTTTTCTTTTATTTATTTTCATTTTTTTTAATCTATTTATATCCATGAGTATCAGGAGTCGTAAGCTTTCCGGTGACTTCGAAGAAATTTGTTTATGCCTATATTTGGATATAAGTTCTGATAGTATATTTAGGAGTTTCCTTAGCTTTTCTTTCTGTGGTATTTATGTATATTTTTTTCAACTTAAATTTTACATTGTTTTGAGGTGTTGTAAATTGATGCGACGTTTTTTTTTTAAATTTCCATGTTATTTTATGTTTATTTTTGATTTAGGCTTGTTATAAAACATTTATTTTTTTTGCCAATTTCTGTTTCGGGACCATCTAGTTTTTATTCATTTATTTATACGATTTTTCAGAGTCAGTTTTTAATTGGTGGATTCTGTTCGACTTTGTAAACCAACGTCAGTCTTTTAAATCTTGAAATAGAGATGACTGGAAAATAGAGTAAAGGCTAAAAAAGATAATTTAATCCGTAGGTGGAGAGAGTTTGTGCCTTTTCAGCCGAGACAAAGACTTGTAAATTTTACAGCAAATGACGGAATTGGTATCATCCAGCAACAAAGGAAGGGTGTTCTTTTTTACATCTCTCATGAAGTTTCATGTGGTAGGCCATTCCAGCCTTAGAGAAAAAAACGTTATCACAAACATCACACCTTGATGTAAACTCCTGAATCTGAGAGTGTGAAAATTTCTTTTTCTTCAACTGTTGCCTTAAATGTCCATGCCTTTTACGATTTTCTTCAACGAAAGCACATTCTGTTTTAAAAGACATACATACATACATTTTAAATGTCATACAAATATACATACACATGTGTGTATGTGTTTGTGTGCATGTTTGTGTTTATATATGAATATTCTCATGAAGTGTGTTGATAAGAAGTCGATGTTGAAACGGTATTTGCCCCTTTTGCGTTCAACCCACGTATTCAAGCGAATTTTCCCTTGGTCAAAGAACCTCTTGAATTCCTCTTTTGATATAGTTAGAAAACATATCCTTGTAAGTTTTCAAGTGATCTTCAAGTCCTAAAATCTGATCCTTGAGTTTCGTTTTTAGTTTGTCAAACAATAAAGGCAAAGTTGCTCAGAGTTATATACAGTTTGGTTGGGAGGTCATTGAAAAAAAACATAACCGTAGGAAAAGCAACAAATCAAAACGAAAATAAAATCAAGGTAGAAATACGATGTTTCAACAACAGACATTATAACACAACAATAAAAAAGGTATAAACAATAAATTGAAAAGGAAACTAAAATTCAACTAGTAGATACCCTTTTTAAAGAATGGTTTAGCTAGATTCAATTGACTGGAAATGGTTTTAAATAAATAGAAAAAGAACTGCTTAACAAATGGTTTTTGAAGAAGGACAATAAAATCCAAATAATTACGTGTCCTTCTGAGGCTATACGTTATAAATCTATATTGTAACGGTGCAATATTTGTATGAGAGAATAAAGTAGAATAAAGAAAATAGTTATTAGTATTAAAATCTCCTCGGAAAATAAAATGATTTCCGACCCAATTTACCATTTACTAATAACAATTGTGTGAGGTCTATGTGCATACCATTCTAACTAATTTCTCAAAGGAGATAAATATGAAATGCAAATTATAAAGAAGTTATTTTTTGCCATTAATTATAACATGAATTATATAAATAGAATCTGAATCAGAGAACACGCACACACACACACACAAATGTACACACGCACACAGAAACACAAACACACTGATACAAACACAGGGACACAAACACACAGAGACACAAGCAAACACAGCACAAAAGACAGACGAATACACACATATACACACACACATAAACAAACATAGACACAAACACATAGAGAAAAAACACTGCCACAAACACAGACGCACCCCCCACACATACATGCTAGCACAATGACACAAGCACCAAGACACAAACATAGGGAGACACGAGCAAACACCGCCACAAACACACCCATACACACACACACACAGACACACACATGTACATTTATATCTATGACTGAACAAGTAATAGGAGATTGCTTCGCTGTTTTTAGCAAAAAGGGTCTTGAGGTTTTCCTCTTTTGAAAGGGGCAGGGTTCTAAATATTTTCCGGCAATTAGAAATGGTAAAGAATTCGATATTGGTATTTTGTCTACGGATAAAACTGGTGTTTCGAATGATGTTACATTCGTAATCATATTCTTGATAATTCCCAGAGAAAGGTCCAAAGCGCTTCAAAAAAACAAAAAACAAAAAAAACGTAAAGACAAAAATGGAAAGAATTAATTCAATTACTTGATGCGTAAATAAGTTCATTTGTAAAAAAATAAAACCCATTCAATGAAGATAGAAGTCATTTCCCGTCTCGTCTCGTCTCGTCTCTTTCTTGAAAACACACACACACACACACACACACACACATATATATATATATATATAAATATATATATATATATATATATATATATATATATATATATATATATATATATATTGAGGTAGAGTGAGAGAGAGAGAGAGTAGAGATAGATAGATAGATAGATAGATAGATAGAATCGCATTTGCTTGCGTGCATGAGTGTGTGTTGTCTTGATTGTAAATGCATATATGTGAATATGTTTGTGTATATAACTTCCATCAAATAATGAAATCTTTAATTATAGAAATTTCAATCTTCCTTGGTCAATGTCAATCCTAATTTGATATTAATTAATGCAAAGCAAATAACGTGGGGACGTGGGGGTCATGAATGTTCCCGAAAAGAGGTTTTTGAAACAAAGATCTTCTCTCTCGCATATATATATATATATATATATATATATATATATATATATATATATATATATATATATATATATATATATATATATATATATATATAGTATTATTTTGTCCAGTTAAACCAGAGTTGGGAGTAATTCTTTCAGGACAAGAAAATCATTCAGGAGCTGAACATTTAAAGTTTTCCCCTCCCCCTCCACCCCATGTGTCTATTCTGTTTTATTTATCCATTGGATCTGAGGAAGTCCTGTTATATTTTTCTTCGTGTTTTGGTTTACACCAGAAGCTGAAAAACAGGATGGAAATAAATTTATAATCCTAAATTAACCGGTCTTTGTTTTTTTTGTTAAAGATATATATATATATATATATATATATATATATATATATATATATATATTGGGAAATGACACTTAGATAAAGGTTTTAATTATGCACACACGCATCTATCATTATCAAATTAGCTTTGTGGTAGTAGCATGACGCCATAAATATGAGGCTCACAGTGACAATAAAATTCACTAATAATACTCTGTTAATAAATCCTACTAATCTTTACACCATGGGAGGTCCTTATACGTAAAATAACGACACATACAATATATATATATATATATATATATATATATATATGTATGTATATATATATATATATATATATATATGTGTGTGTGTGTGTGTGTGTGTGTGTGTGTGTGTGTGGTGGATTGTAGGCATGCCGAATTTTATGTTTTTTATTATTCAATATTTTGGTGTCAATATTTCTAATGTAGTTATCTACTTTTCTTTGAATAATTAATCTCAGAAGTCTTGTCACTATAAGGATGTACATCGAAACTAATTTATATAATAACTGATATGTTTGTATTTCACTAAGAATAATGTGAAAGGTTGTAAAATGCAATAGAGTGAGTTGATCTTATGTAAAAACAGCATTTTAGTATCGTACGCGATGCCATAAACATTTGTACAATTCGGTATAGAAATTATTCCATTCGGGCCATAGTTTAATCTGGAGAAATGATGAAAAATACTAGCCTGGTTAGAATCATTTCCATATCAAATTATCCTATTTTATAGGATGGTTTCTGAATAAAAAGTGAAGATGCAATACGAACTAGATGGAAAACATTTTTGGTTTTCTGATCCTTCAAGTTTTTGTTTTCGGTGAGTTTTTTTTTTTTTCAGAACAGCGTTGATATTTTCCTCGATATAGTAAAACTTCTTTCATCGAATTCCTGCATATTTCACGGATAAAACTCCTAAAGAATAAGAAGCCATAAGAAATATTAACAATATACCGTAACTTCATAAAATGAAAATACTACAATAAAATATTAATATAAATATCTGTCTCTTTCAAAATTATGTATCTCACTAGTTTTACATTGGGAGATCTTCAACGGTTATTTAAGGTCATTATCTCACATCTTTTTGTTAAGAGAAAAAAATATAGAATTAACTCCGAGAACAGATAAGAAATTAAACATTCATTTTTTTCCTTTCATTTAAAAGTTAACAAAATGAAGTAAAAAAAAAAGCCAATAAATAAATAAATTTCAAACTACCCTTTTGATTTTTTATGTGCAGAGTGAGCAAATATTTACTTGAAGCAACTCATTCCGAATTCACTACTTGTAATTCTTCAGTTTCCCTAGATTAAGCAATTCAGTTGTGGTAACTCTCTTTTAAAGGTTTATATGTTTGTATGAAAATCAGTCTAACAGTGCAAATATTCCATCTGTTGAAAATGCCCTGTGAAACATTCTGTAATAAGCTGGCATTACAAATTTTAGGTGACCGAAGACTTTTGCTTGATACTCTTTTGAAACTATTCAAATTAAAAAGGAGGGAAGTGTTTTAATTTTTTCAAATAAATATGTTTTTACTTAAACCCACTGTTATGTCATTAGGTGTGTATCCGTATGAGACATAGAGAGAATGAGAGAGGGGTGTATGTGCGTGAATGAGAGGGAGAGAGAGACTGCTGTTAGAGTGTATGCATTTATTTGTACAAAAAATGCATTGTATTTCACGGAAAAGAAATTAAAAAAAAAAAATTAACACTCTGAGATAAATGTATATTGCGGAAAGAGTAGGGTTGTGTACTGTAGATTCTTTAATCTTTGGAACATGTCTTGTCTTTAACTGGCTTTTTTGTAAAAACTTTTAAATAATCCAAGTACTAAAAATATACGAATGTTTATCGCACAGTGGTAGAAACCTCGTTTTTAGATGTCATCATCTCGTAGCCGTTTATATTATAATATAATCGTTGATATAAGAAAAATCAACCCCTCTGCATAATCTGCTTGAATCATGTTGTTCACCATAGATTTCTTATCTATCGTGTTTTGGTTCCAACTAGTGTCAGTGTGTTTTGAAATATTCAAATATATGCAGTTGTATTGCTAGTTGGAATGAAAGGTTTGATGTAAAATCGCAGTTTTGCCAGACTAAAACGTTACAGATATATTTCTCATAAATGTACAAAATCAAATTGATATACTACAGCAAATTAGTACTAGTGGGACAATTCCGCTCTCAGGATCACGATTTTATTAGGGATGCTATATTTCCCATCATAGAAATAATCTAAAAAAAAAATTATAACATAAGAAAACACGTATTTAACAATATCACGACGATACTCGAAACCCGTGTACATGAACGGATGAAGTGTCTTCAAACACTGAACCAAAATGTCTTTAGCATCAATCCTATTCAGAAAAATGTTTTTTTTTAAAAAAAGCTACCAACACTGACATTTTACCGATACTCTGATATAAAATGAAGCATATCCCTAACATTTACTCAATAAGTGGAATTTCTATGTTTCTCATAGACAAATATCGTATATAACTTTTTATATAAAGATTTTTATTACAATTTTTTTTTCTAAAATTGGTGGGGTTGTATTATACATAGCGTGAATTTGTAAATTTTATGTCCATGTAATATTGAAAATTTATAAGACAAAACATAACATATCTTTCCAAAAATTAAATAAATATTCACCAACTGATTTAAACAGAGAAATAATAAAATGAAAATATAGATTTTCATATTAAATATAATAAATTTGATAATACAAATACATTGATCTTTATTTTTATTAAAAGTCAAAATAGGGGACTATTTTAAGCAACCCATCCAAGTAATTGGTACAGGGATCTACAAATAAAACCTGTAATCCGCGTGACATTTGAACTGTGAAAAGTCAAGGGACCTAAAATTAACATGAATATTAGTTTTTTCTTCATTGAAACAAAGATTCATTTTATACTCAAAAATTATAATCACTACGCAGTAAATATGGCTTACAAATAAAACATAGAATTGAAATGGGAAGGAAACTTTTGAGTTAATAGCAAAACACCCAAATTCGCATTTGAGTGACCAAAACTATCACAGGTGATTTTAAATACATTCACTCATGTTCAACATATATCTCCCAAATAGAAAGCTCGCTCTCAGGTGTCTATGATAGTAAAGGTCAAATAAAATTCAGCTAAGAACACTTGGACACAAAAAATAATTAATATTCAACGAATGAAACGACATGGTTCAATTTTGTGTGGCTTCGTCTCACCATATTTACATCTAAAATTATTTCAAAGTCTTTTAAATAAATGTTTTTTCACTAACAATTCACTTGATGGTGACCTAAGTTCGAACACTTTCCGAACCGGTCCATTGGCCTATTAGGTAAAGTGTCACCAATAGTTCTGGTACTTGATATATCCTTGCTTAACGCTCAGAGTAAGATGGAGCAATCTCAGGAAAGAAGTAGCGCCTCCACTTTACCTTAGTTTAGTAGCTATTGAAAAAGGAATCTTTCGGTTGCCATCAACTACGCTCGACAGCTTTATTCACATTACAGTAGTATTTGGTAGTAACTATTTCACTCAGAGGATGTTTGGCAGAAAAGATGCGGTATAATTTGAAGATTGCTCAATATATAAGCTAGATCTATTATATAAGAGATAAATAAATAAATATTAGTTTTTATATATATTTATTTAATAGCATGGATACTTATCTGCGACTACAGGTTTCCTGTCGTCTTATAACGACAATCATCTCTGCCTGACACACACACACACTCACACACACACACATATATATATATATATATATATATATATATATATATATATATATATATATATATATATATATATATATATAATTATTTATATATACATCACTATACACAATAAAAATTTAAAAGTAAATTATTCGACAAAATCTCCAACCGTCTCCCGACTTCAGGCACCTTTTGCTACACATCACTACACATATATTCATGAGACAATATCAAATCTGTCCCGTGGAACATGTATCATCACATACACACACACACACACACACACACATACAAAGATTTATACGAAATTCTAACGTAAACAATCCTTTAAATATATTTTTTCGATTTATCGTTTTTTTTTCTTTTTCTGCCTGATGAAAAGAGAGTATGAAAAAAGTGGTTTTTGATAAGCATCCATGCAATTAAATCTATAAAAAAATCTTATATATATTTATTAATTATAATATTATATAATAGCTCGTTGACATATATTGAGAACTTTCTAAATTATATAACATCTGGTCTTCCACTAACCCACTAAGATAATGATAACAATATGCTGTTGTAATATATATATATATATATATATATATATATATATATATATATATATTATCTGTAGATGACAATATATATCATCATCACCATCAGAACATTTCTAAACTGATTGAAAAATATATGGAGTCAGCTTATATCCTGGAAGTTATTTCTTAATCATTCACTTTGCGGTCACAATCAATTGGCCACCCTCGTATTGAAAGGGTCAGATTAAATGATATCCTCACTGCTAGGTGGAAGTGTGGATTCATTTTGTGAACCCCAATAAAATGAATAAATTCATTTTCTTGATTCATCTATTTTTGGTGGATGGGTTTCATGAAATCAAGTGCTCACATGAACAGAGAAGAAAGAAAATTATTCAGAATTACGTGAAGAGCCCGTCCCAAAATAAACAAAGAAACTTGAGATCTCTTTATGCCCATTATCAAGCTAACTTCTTGCACGTCTATCGGAGACTAAATGGAGTAATTAAAGCTACAGAAGCCATAATGTTAGAGGCAAGGTCCGTTTTTTTTCCCTCTGTATTTCTCCTCTACCCATCCGACGATTATCCATCACCGACATTCACTCGTCTCTGACTACATTACAAGAGTCCAGCATAAAAAGATATCAAATTACAGACAAATCTGTACCTGATGTATTTCTCGACAATTGACGGATGTCATGAAATACCAGTGAAAGTTTTTTTTTATGAAGAACATATTAACCAACAGCTTCGTTTTGGATATGATTTATATCTGAATGTCTACGTTAGAAATGGATCTTATCTTCAGCATTATCACGGTGAAATATAAAAAGCAAAGTATCGAATTTCGTCACATCTATTCCCAAAGTGTATGTCAAAGAATATAATTATTTTACAGAATTATTCATTCGTATGGAATTTCTGCCAAAATTCACTCCAGATATTTCAAGAAAGTACATGAGGCATTGGCAGAATAAGTATAATCATCTCAGGAAATCGCTAACTGAGTTCAAATTCTTCACAAAAATGTTTGTTTTTCTATTTGAGAAAATTTCGTCAGGGAAAGACACGAACAGATTTCTTTTCACTGATATTCATTGATAATCATCATGTCATGCCGCTAGCACAGATATCCCTGACTCTCTCTCGCCACTTATCCCTATCTTTCATCGCCTCCGGCAGGTCTTCTACGCTACATCCCGTATCCTCACATAGCTGCAGTATGTATGTTCGAGCTGGTCGTTCGCTTTTGTTCGGCCATATGCGGGGGTCCATAGGAGTACATAACTTATGAGCTCGTCCCTGCTTCTCCAGCAGTGTCCTGCATGTCTGTTTCGCCTAACTAGGATAGTTTTTGTGATGGGAGGCCGGTGGTTGTATAGTTGGTGCCGTCTGGGGTGTTGCCGCCAGGACTTGTTCAATATTGCTCGCAACATTCTTGTGTAATTACCGTCTAGCTTCTTCTCCAGCCGTTTAGTTAGCGTCCAAGTAGTGCATCCATACAGCACTATCGATACGACCGCTGCCTGTAAGAAACTGCGTTTCATTTTATCGGTCAGGTCTGATTTCCATATGATGTAAGTAGATCACATCTATTGGTGAAAAAGATTTATTAAAAAATAATTCAAAATCGATAGGATGTAGAGCAATCAAAACAAAAAAAATCAAAGCAAGAACAAGCAAACAAACAAAAAACAAATAAAATTAATTTAGAAACAACAATCACCAATGTATATTTGACGGTAAAATGAACGTTATTCACTCACATCTCGGTATAAAATAACCCTAGACAGGTTGCATGATGGTAAAATCAATCAATATATCAATCAATTAACTATGATTAGATATTAGATCAAATGGTTTTTCAACATTGAATGTATTTACCCTACCTCTCTACCACGAACAGAATACGGCACAAGGTTAATTTTAGCGAAGTTTTAGATTTAAAGTAACAGCTTTCATTCTCCTAGAATAGTTGTCATACCAAGATTAAAGAGCTCAGTCTTTCTTAGAATTTATCCTATGGTTTGAGGGAGAATAGCTGCATGCATATCATTCCCGAGGGTATAAGCGCGATGTCACATGCAAACAAAATCATTCAGGAGTAGAACTCGTTTCACTGTGTCCATTTTCTACGACGATAACCGTTACAGCATGGACGCCTTATAAACAGACAAACATTTCAAGAAGAAATGACCATTCTTATTGAAGAACTAGGAGCTATAGTTCCTACAGGAGCACCACTTCGTGTTCAGTATTATTGTGGTAGCTCAAGCAGCGACACGAATGCTAAATTGTATAGGGCCTTGTCCTCTTGAATAAGAAAAGAAGGGAGACCTTAAGAATGGGCAAATGTTGGTCTTCCTTACAACCATTTTATTCCTGTGCTGAGATCCATATTATACCCAAACCAAGAGTTGCCATAAATTTTCAGACTGCTAGCATTTAAACAACCCATCCGTATGCCAAACCCATTAAAAGAGAATATCTTATCATTATGGGGACACAAGTTTGCTTTATATTTGACTAAATGTGCAAATGGCGAGAAGTCTGAAATCCACAGTTATTGATATTCCTCCGTATATCTGAGATTTGGTGCCAGGAGATTTTGGTGTTTTGTTTTTTCTCCTGAAAATGAAATAGCCATTAAATAGTTAACACTTTTATCTCCCGCTGAAGATAAAGTTACTCGGCACAATTCGATAAAAATTAAACCTGAAATTTTCTACATGAGCAGATGGAAAAGCAGATAGACCTTCTCGGAAAAAAAAATTCTGAAGATAAATATATTTAGTTCATTTTGATACAAATTCTATTAGGTCTAAAACTTGTTTTATGAGGTTGAATACCTTATTTCTGAATCAACTGTTTACATATTGTATTTAAAATATCCGAAATCTTTCGCTTAAGTTTCACTTGGTTGAACACTTTGTTATCTTCATCTTCAAATCCAAATGCACAAAGAAAAGTATCTCTTGAAGTTCTAATTTTATATTATATACTGTTCGCAATTCAGTACTAATGACCCTGGGGCCCAGCCGGGTCACCGACGAAAAAAGATCAACCACGAAGACTCTCACGATAAGTTCGGGAGAGGTGGCAGAGAAGATTTGGGATTTAAAAAATTGACCCGATAGTAACTGACAAGAAACGAATAATGTTTTGGAGTTACCAGAACCATCTTCTCCACTGAGAATAGGATACAATTTGTTTAACAAGAGATATTTCTTCATCGAGACAAAAATGCCCTTTCACGTTTTCGTCACTTGAGAATGGGACAGAGCAAAGTAGAATCATCAATAATAAAGCGATAAAGTAGCCTTTTCTCTATACCCTTATGTCTGACTCATTCATTTTTCTGATGTGAACTCATCCTCATCCCTTTATTTGGCTTTTCATCTCTTTCTTTGATGCACCGCGACGGCCTTTTAAGCATTGATTTCTGGGAGTTTAACCAAAGAAATAGATGCTTAACTTTTAGTATTGATCGTACGCGAGTTGATGTGTACCATAGCCATATACGAATATGCGTGAAACGTACATAGAATGTACATAACATATATACGTAGAACAGAGGAATCCCGAAACACGAAAAACAGTTACGACTTGTTAGTTCGGGTACGAAACTTTTTATTACTTTTGAGTTTAAAGGTTCTTCGACATAAGGAGAGAGAGGCATAATCTTTCTATGCTGTCTTTTCCATCTGTCCACCCCCCAACCCACCACAATGCCCCTGGCCTGGCTTCGGCGAGCGAGCGAAAGTCGACCCTTCTTGTTGGATGTCTCGTTCTCAACTCACATGACTTTTTCAAATCTCCCAAAATCCTCCATGCGCGCTTCTGGTGCATAACGTCATTCACATCCCCAAGTGATTTTTATTTTAACATCGGTGAACGACACATCCTCTCCGCTTTCGCGTCAACACCTGTGCTCAAGTTTGCACCTAACTAACCCATGTGCTGAGCCAAAAGGTTCACAGCTTAACTAAACCCAAAGGCATAAAACGAAATCCCTCGGCCATTATATTACAGATGTTTTCTTGCATATCAACACTTACTGGTATTAATTTAATGCTAAGTCCTGTTTGAACACGTTGTTTGCTATCGATAAGCTATCGATCATATGGAAGTCTGACCTTTCCGATAAAATAAAACGGAATTTTTTCCATGCAGCGGTTACGGATGCACCACATGGACACTGACATACGTATAGAGAAACAACTTGGGGGAAACTGTACAATAATTCTACGATCTATATAGAACAAATCCTGGAAGCAATGCCCCACGAAACAGCGGTTATACGGCCACTTACTGCCCATCTCTTAAACCATACGAATAAAATAAACAAAGTAAGACCCTTTTGGAATAGCAGGAAAGAACTCATATGAAACGTTCTCTGATGGACCCTTTCACATGGACATGCTAGTGTTGTCCGACCAACAAGAAATTATGTGCAACTGCTCTATACGGACAGACGGTGTAGTCACGATGGCCACTCTGGAGCGATAGATGATAGGAACGAATAGCGAGAAAAGAGAGAGAGAGAGAGAGAGAGAGAGAGAGAGAGAGAATTAAGGAAAATCAGGTTTGGTTTCTTTGTTTAATGGCATATCAACCTTTGTAGGTTATTTAATGCCAAAGCTATTCTCCAAGAAGAACAGTAGTGATACTATTTAAGCCATAGCTGGGAGGATAAGGGGGTTCATACCTTTCACATGGGTAATTGCCCGAAAGTGAACGTAATAGCGCGACTGGAGTACGAACTTACGAAGATTCCGCAGTCCATCGCTTTAACCATTACACCATGAGGACCCCACCCCCAGAAAAATCAGACTAGCAGTGCTAATTGATGATATATATATATATATATATATATATATATATATATATATATATATATATATGTGTGTGTGTGTGTGTGTGTGTGTGTGTGTGTGTGTATGTGTGTGTGTGTGTGTGTGTATCAATTGTAAACAAATAGTTTGTAGATGATTTTATTCCAAGCGATTTGTTACAGCTCATTTGTTTGTACACAGTCAAATAGTTTCAAGTATTCCTTCCAAGGGCAAATAATTCTATTTAATATCATTTGTTTTCACACCAACTGTTTCAAGTATTGTTTGTTACAGTAATAATTCTATTTTACAATACTCCTTTGTAATAGAAATGATTAGCTCACAGGTGTATGGTTTCAAATAAGTAATAAGAATTATCCTTACTAAAAGACTAAACAGTTCAATTTAACACATAAAAGGAACCCTAAAATAGTCAACCACTCCAAGTCTAAATTGACCCGTGATTAATGAGAATGAGGGGGTATTCAACTATCTCCTTAGCTCTAATATTGGAGACTCACTATCTGATGCAGTTTATTGTATTAGCCAAGACACTTGTTAAGACGTATCTTACCTCAATAGAAAGGTGCAGTCGGCATATTGTACAGCCCCAGCCGATATGTGTGAAAATCTGTCAACGATACATAGATTTTAATACGTATTTAATTACTATTTCTAAATATTTCCTTTGCGATTTTTACAGTCATAAACCTCTTATTGTTAAAAAACATAATGACTATTTACTCGCACATGCAGAAGATATTTCATATCAGATTATCTGTTTTAGGATTAGAGGAACGCATCATTTATTAGTCATGATAAGTTCTACATAATTCGCTTCTGTAAAGCGCCGTTTTTCCACAGGAAGTCATAAAATTCTCATTAAAAAGGAAAATTAAATATTAAATAATATAAACATACGCTGTTATAGTGGAAAAAGCGCTTTGCCGTTTCCCACAAAATGTTTCTCTAGCATCAAAATCATGAACACATAGGAATTCAACAATTATATATATGTATATATAAATATATATAATTGTAGAATTCACATATATATATATATATATATATATATGTGTGTGTGTGTGTGTGTGTGTGTGTGTGTGTGTGTGTTCGTGTACACGTTTGCGTGCGTGCGCGCAGTGGGGTTGTGTGTGTGTGTGTGTGTGTGTGTGTGTGTGTGTGTGTGTGTGTGTGTGTGTGTGTGTGTGTCCTCACTCCACTCGCAAAAGAATTAACTGTTGTCACTCGTGTAATGCAAAGCTCTTCTAACGAATTGAACACTCCGGTGTCTGCGTAAAATGTAAACAAATGTAAACATTTAAACATACGTTAAATTCTGTTGTCTACTTTTGGATTGCTGGTGGCTGTCAGGATATATTATCGGGCTTGAAGTAGAGTTGGACGCGTATCGATTCCAGTTTGAGGAACCTCGTGTGTCTTGCCATACTGATGAATTGTAATTCAACGACAAAGTCTGTCTGTGGATGGCAATATATATATATATATATATATATATATATATATATATATATACGGGTAATTCTATGTTCTTATTGAGGATTTGAAATGACTTATGATTAATATCTAACGGCCCACTCTTTTCTACTGACCAGGCTCAAAATAATCGTACTTGTGTCACTGTTGTTTTGTCATCGAGCCAGCTACTTCCCATTAATGTTAAATTTTGTACACTCAAGAGTGCAGCATAATGCATGAAACAAAGATAAATTAATATATCTAAATTTTGGCAACAAACTGCTATCGCACTTCTACTTTTTTGGTTATGACAAACATTATCTTTAAAGAAAACTATTGTTATAATCAACGACTAAAAAAAGCTAAGTGTTTGATTGTGTTTTACTTTTCGAAATATATGACAAAAGCCCCTAGAACTTTCTTTCAAGATTCCCCTTTAATCTGATTAAATGAGTTAAATTAAAGGTTTTGAAAACTCATACATACATATAAAGTTTCAGTCTGTAATTAAATAAGCAATGTGGTTATTAAAGTTGGGGTTTTCCAATTAAAAGTACATATGACCTAATATAGTTAAAAGGTTTCCTTTCTATGAATATTCTTGTCATAAATAAGATTTTTGTTTAGTTCATC
This sequence comes from Sepioteuthis lessoniana, assembly GCA_963585895.1. Lineage (NCBI taxonomy): Eukaryota > Metazoa > Mollusca > Cephalopoda > Myopsida > Loliginidae > Sepioteuthis > Sepioteuthis lessoniana. The sequence continues at coordinate 93,644,381 of OY757909.1, forward strand.
GGGCTATACAAATGCAGGGACAGGAGTCACGTGTCTTTTCCGCAATTGTTTAATATTTCTTTCAATTGCCAATAATTGGTCCATTCGACAAATCGTAAAAGTTTTTATGCGTCTATTTTTTCTAAATATAACATACTCATTTGTTATTTTCAACAAAGCCATTATCATGAAGAAAAAAGTCATTGAAGGACAAGAAAATAGGCTTACTATGTATGTTCAGTCGAAACAATGATATTGCGACCCATATTTTTTTTTATTCAAATTGATATGGATAATACTTAGAAAACCAATTCCGTTATCATATATGCTCAGTTTTACCATATTTGTTGAAATAGCAGGTATAACTATGGAGAAATCCTGTTAGTTTTATGGCTTTATTTGAAACCAGTCCTCAAAACTGATTTAGCTGCTCCCACTAAGCTTCTATTGGAAAGGAAGGAATGATATATAACCTTTCGGCCCAAAACTAGATAAAGTATTTTAAGGATCTTCAAGATAAGTACTTTAAAATGCAATAAATAGGAGAACTCAACCATCAGGGATTGGAAACCTTGAAAGTTAGAATATATGTTAAGCCTAGAAACTACAAAGATACTCTAAAAAAGTTCACCATTTACATTTAGAGGGTTAAGAACAATTTGAAAATATAAGAATTCGCTGGAGAACATTTAACACGTCAAGTAAGCAGAAATATATTTTGATTAAATTTCGATATTACAATATCCTGCAAAGAGAGATTTTTCTTTGATAAAAATCATATTCCAAAGATATAATCTTACAGAATCTAAGTCTTTCAATCGTTTTCATTCATACTCATTGTATTTGATACTACGTCAGTTAGCTGCAGACATAACACAAAGTTTCTTGAAACGATTTACAAATTGACTATTTTGGTTTCCATTCTACCCCAAAATGTTACTTTTGTGAGATTTAATTATTCTAAATTGTGAAAAGGAGCCCCGGACCATAAAGTTTAGAAAAATAGGAAAGACCAAGAAATGAATGGTAGAAATACTCAGAACAATCAAATAAGGAGTATGCACTGATCAAATTTAACTGATATAATCAAGCTTTAGTTTTTCGATTGAATTCGTAAATAAGAAATGAAACTGATTTGTAGATTAACTTGTTTGCTCAACGTTCATTTTTGGGTTTACTTTCTACTTTCACTTTCACTTTTACTATTTATTTAAGGTTAATGTCTTTTCTATGTGTAAACATATCAATGCATTCTATCGAAAATCACTTTTTGTGTAAGATAGAACGTCATTTTAACAGAAATGCTATCAACCGAGACACAAGCCAATAGTTATATATATGAACAAATGAGTTATCAATAATATATAATGATTCATCCTGTCACATATACTAAGAAGATTAACACATACTCATCTATCTCTCTATCTATCTTGGTAATGAAGTTTGCTATATTAATAAGTAAGGAAAACAACTTTGATACAGTAGATAAGTAAGTAAAGTTGGCGAACGTAGTCGAGGATAATCCGAAGGCTCCCTTTTCAATAGCTACTAGATCAAGGTGTAGGAAAGGGCGCTACTCTATTCCCTGGATTGCTCCAAGTTACCCTTGATCCTTACCTTATAATGCTGAGTGTTAAGGAAGACGGCATAAAGTACCATTTTTGAGTCTTTGTTATGACTCGACTGAGATTGAACCCCTGTTTCCCGGACAATTGGTGAACACTCTACTCATTAGGCCAGTTGTCCGGTCGCATATATATTAAAGTCAGGATAGCGTAGATCCGGTCAAAGGTATTTGGTAACTGTAACGTTCTTGCCTATGTGTTCATCAGGCCAATGATAAACGCTGAGACGGTAAACTGAAAATTGCCAACCGTCTATAACACTGTGTCTACGTTCTCCTAACTTTATATATATATATATATATATATAGAGAGAGAGATAGTCGTTGAGATTTAGCAATACACACACATACACACATATCTATTTTTCTCTCTCTATATATATTTATATATATAATATTTTGCAAATTTCTTGATATTATTCAGAGAAATTATTTTATTTCGTGTGAGTTTTTCATATGAGACCTGATTTACGTGATACGTTTGTGTCTCAAAATCCTAAAGTCTCATTTTCTAGAACGCATTATGGTTTGAGCATATATTGTTTGGTAATACTTTCAAAATTCAATATCTTGCACAATGGATCATCTTATCTATACAGTCTTGTAACTTTTTTTGTGATAGCTTGCTGCATTCACTATGTGATTAACTGTTTCATCTTTTTTCTCCGAATAACCTACACATGCAATTTTATTATGTCTGATAGATTTTTGCTTCAACATAATTGATATTGATGGAGTTGTTTTGTGCTACAGTTGGTAGACATTCATTTTCTTTCTTTATATTTTCCTTTCGTAGCCATGTCAACGGCTCATCGTATGCAAAATCGCAAGTTTGTTGTTTAAAGTATCTACATAGTTCTTTTTCTTCCCATTTCTTTTTCGCCTTTTTTTCATCATGAACTAATATTCTCTATGGTTTTATTAGGTACTCTAATTAACCTTTCTTTTTCTTTTTTTTTTTATGTAGTCCATGTCCTGATGCCTCAATGCAATCATCAATGTTGGCAAGTCTTATTCCTCCTTTTTTTACTTATAGAGTACATCAATGTCATCTCTCTAATTTAACACCTTCTGCATAGTCATCAACGTCCTTCTTTATTTGGTTAATTTGTATTCGTTCTTCCCTTGTCCATTTTTTAAAAAGGTCCCGAGTAACTCACAAAGAGGACTACCCAGGTGTCGTTTTTTCAATGAGATTTTTGCAAAGTTTTTGGTTTCGAGAAGCTCTCTCTCTTTTTATTTTCCATACTTTTTTTTCTTATTTTTCTTTCGTCTCCCCTTATTTGATGATTTCCGCTTCCAGTACCTTCAAGTACTTGTAATTCTCCTTTTCTTCTCGCATTCTAATGCTTTCCTTAGAGGTAGTTCTATTCCTTCCCCACTATTTCTTTTCTTACCTTTTATTATGATCATGATACATTTTACCATGAAAAATGTCAGTCCTATATCCTTTCTGTATATTCTTATTGTTTCTCTCAGGGTGTCCAGTTCTTTTTCATTCATTCAAATAACTTTATATTATCCATGTACACAAGGTCATTAATATCTTCTTGTGATTTATTAGATGTGTAACTTGCACCCTGTACATCTTACTCGGTAGTTGAGTGGCATCATTGCTATTACGAACAGTAGTTGTAAAAAAAAAAATGCCACTTTGGATTTTAACCTTTACAAGGTTGTTCCTCCAGCTGCTGATTCCATGTTCCAGTTTTCCTGGCATTCATAATGAAGTTTCAGATTTTGTCAGATATTTTTGCACATTTCCAGCACTTTATTATGCAAGATTGCGGGATCCTTTCAGAGACTTTTTTGTAATCAATCCATCGCCAGGCTACATTATTAAAATTATTTTACTCTTTTGAGGGTTTTTTCCACCAATGTTAGCTGATGCTTTGTCATTGGAGTTTGAGTGACAGCAAGTCTCCTCTAGTCTTTAGGATTCTTCTCGGTGTTCTCGTCTGAGTGGTCTTTATTTGTCGTCACATTTTAAAGTCTTCCTCTCCCTTTACTAAGCCATTGTTGATTGTTCCTAGTTCACAAATTAGAACTGGTATCACTTTATTATTATTATTATTATTATTATTATTATTATTTACACCTCTTCTAGTTGTTCATACCAGCGTTAGCCAATGGTTTCTCCCTGAATTTTGAGTGACAGCAAGTCTCTTCAAGTCCCCGCGACTCTTCTCAGTAATCGGGCTGACCTCCCCAATGCTACAGTGTTAATGGTCTTCACTCGTCCTCTTATTACGAAGTCATCCAGTCCCTTATATCAATCTTTTGGTGACCGTAGTGAAAGGACCAATTACAATTGTTATCACTGCCACCTTCATGTTCCATAGCTTTTCCAATTCCCAAGAAAGAAGTAAATTCTTATCTTTCTTTTCGTTGTCTTTCAATTTTACTCTGAGGTTAGCCAGAACAGCAAAGTCCACAATTCATCTAATTCTTTGTTGTAGGAGGTGCCCGTGGTGTAATGGTTATCGTCACAGGGTATGAACACGGCGATACGAGTTCAATTCCTGGACAAGACTGATTGCATTTCACATAGCACTAATACCCTTGGGAAAGGTATGAATCCAATTATTCTCCCTCCAGCTGTGGGTAAATAGTAGGGCAGACTAGGTTCTTCAGCCTTGGTGAGGCAACTAGTCTGGGAGAAGGAAAACTCTGAATTCAAACCTGTTAAACTCCGCTTAAAAATTGACATTGTGTCATATCCTGCCCGAGCGGAGGGGTTAGGTAAATAGGATCTAATTCTTTGTTGTTGTTGTTGTTGTTGTTGACTATTACCAGGTCTGGTCGTCTTGCCGAGATTACGTAATTCGTTTGTACCTCAAAATCTTAGCAGAGTTTGTACATCTCATTCTCTTGGTCAAATTCTGTGTTGTGCATTTGTTCGTATGGTAAAATTTCAATTTCTTGCACAAATTACTCCTTGCAAATTTTTCATTGCAGTTTTAACTGGTGGTTTTTAAAGGTAGTCGGAGTCATAGCCAGTATTCTCTGGTCTCCTTAGTCTTTCAGAACTCTTATAAATAATCCAGCCGATTTCAGCAGCGCTCTGGAGTGGAAGGTTTTCATTCTTCCTCTGATAACTAGTTACCAAAATCTTTTTTCCAGGACTTTGGTGACCTATTAAAGATCACCAATTAGAATTGGTATTATTGTCAACTTTATTTACAACAGCTTTTTTTTAGTTCTTCGGCAAGAATTAAGCATTTATCTAACTTTTTGCTTTCTTTATATTGACTATATCTTCCTCTATAACAACAAAATCCAGAATTTGACTAGTTCTTTTCTAGTTAATAAACACTAGGTCTGATGTTCTGCTCAACATGGGAGAATACCTTTGTATCTGAAAATCTCAGTATTTTATACGCCTAATTTTCTTGGACAAACTCTTGTAAGTTCATATAACATTTATTATCAAGCCAAAAGTTTACCCTCTTGCAGAAGTTTCCATAGATCATCTTACCCTTCCAAGTGAGTTGAGTTTATATCAACGGATACACTTCTCTTGATATTGCCTGAGTCTTATAACCTTACCAGAGTCAAAGCAGTGATAGGAAAACGAGAACCAATAGCAATCCTTTGTATCCAGAAATGATTCTTCTGAAGGGGACTGATCTGCACAGAACACCGTCTGACATTACAGTGAGCCAATATTTTTTAAAACTTTGTTTACATAAATGAAATGATTAAATTATCAGTTTTCACTTTTTCTTTTTAAGAAACATTTGCTAGTAGATAAAAATAATAATCAAAAAACAACAGTTAAAAAAAAATCTTAATAAAATTACATCTCTAATCTAATTAAAAGAGATCTTTCGTACTTTTTAAAAAAATCAAAATGAATTATTTTATCATTAGTTTTATCAAATAAGATGTATTTGTTAAATTGTTTTGCATTGCTTTATTATTAAACTTCTTCTTCTGGTTGAATACGAAGTCACCGTGAGGGAATTTTATACTGGAATTAGATTTGTGGGTACCACGGGGAATTTAATGGTTACCAAACTAGACTGGAAAACCTAAATGAGTGAGTTCAAGTCTTTTTCGGAGCCCCATGATTTGTAAATTCATATTAAGATTAGTTTTGTTGTGACACAATGCCAGAAGTATAGGCTTCCCAATTAGAATCAAACTTACTTAAAACAGTCTTCTTATCTACCTCACTTACCACTACATCAAGTGAGGCAACCTTAATTAACATGGTGTGGCTTGCTGCATTAAATAATACATTGTGAAAAATACGCACATTTTTACTGATATTTCTGGGTTTACCTGATTAGAGTTACCACGAAATTTAGTTCAAATGTCTCCCAAAAAATTGCGTATCCACCTAATTAATTAGCATTTGAATTCCTGGATATAATTGAGCCTGGCTCACCAAGCTCTCTCACTAAATATATACACACACACACACACGCATACACATGTTTGTAAAGAAAAGGTTCCGGGTGCAGTGATCAGTAAATAAGGTCATGCTGACAGTAATGTGGGACACGAAAAGACCCATCATTATTGATTTCTTTAAAAAGATGCAACTGTAAACAGTGCTTCCTATTACCGACTCTTCAGACAATATTTCACATTATTCAGTGAATGAACGTTTTATATGCAATTTGGTTGTTTTTAAGAGGAACTGTTTTAGAGTAGGCCCACTATACATAACATATACTCTATTGATTCAAGTAAACCAACATATTAAATTCATATATAATTTAAACTCCCCATTTTGGGTTTAGATTCTGATACAATTTATTCAATCATAAATATATACAGGGTGTTTCAGAAAAAATTGTTTGCAATTCGTGGTCAAGTAATTTGACCGATTCTCATTCAAATGATCTTGATTTGTGGCAACAAGTTTAGAAGCAGGTCACAATTCAATGTTAACATTTTATTCTTTTTTTTTTCTTTTCAGGTATAAAAATGCTCTTCACTGGAAAAGAAAAGATGTAACTGTTAAACATCTTTGGAATTTCTAGTTGTTTCTACATATCATCATCATCATGTCCTGCTGGTAGCACGGATATCCCTGACTCTCTCTCACCACTTTTCCCTATCGTTCATCGCCCCAGGTAGGTCTTCAGGGCTACATCCTGTATCCTCACATAGTTGCTGAATGTATGTTCGTGCTGGTCGCCCTGCTTTTGCACGGCCATGTGTGGGGATCCATAAGAGTACATCACTTATGAGTTCGTCCTTGCTTCTCCAGCAGAGTCCTGCATGTCTGGTTTGTCTAAATTGAATAGTTTTCGTGATAGGAGGCAGGTGGCCGTACAGTTGGTGTCTTGTGGGGTGTTGCCGCCAGGACTTGTTCAAGATAGCTTGCAGCATTCTTGTGTAATTGCCGTCTAGCTTTTTCTCCAGCCGTTTTGTTAGAGTCCATGTAGTGCATCCATATAGCAGCATCGATGTGACCGCTGCCTGGAAGAAACTGCGTTTCATTTTATCGGTTAGGTCTGGTTTCCATATAATCGATAGCGTATTGATAGCTGTCCATGCTTTCGTTAACCTCGTTTCGATGTCCTTTTCGGTTGATGCAACGCTGATTCAGTTAGGATTTGTGAGCATTTGAAAGAGAGTTTATTGGGTTATTAGATTGTGAGGTGGAATCATTTTTTCAAAAACACCCTGAACATCTTAACTTATCCTATTTACCCAACCCCTCCGCTCGGGCAGGATATGACACAAGGTCAGTTTTTAAGCGGAGTTTAACAGGTTTCAATTCAGAGTTTTCCTTCTCTTAGACTTGTTGCCTCTCCAAGGCTGAAGAACCTAGTCTGTCCTACTATTTACCCATAGCTGGAGGGAGAATAATTGGATTCATACCTTTCCCAAGGGTATTAGTGCTATGTGAAATGCAATCAGTATCGTCCAGGATTTGAACTCATGACCGTGTCCAATTCCTACGACGATAACCATTCAACCAAGGGCACCTCCTGCACATCTTAACTGATATCGATTTTTTAAACGGCCTGTATATACCTGGCTAAATATATGCATCTTTTTTTTGTGTATCTAACAAATTAATGAATATATATTTACTGTAAGAATTTTTTATCATAAAACAATTTACCTTAATATATCTTGAATCCGTTACGTAAAATTTTCTGTGGTTTATACAATCATCAGACAGAAATATTTATTAATTACGGGATCAAGTTTCTGTCAAATGATTGTGTACACCACAAGAGACTTTAGGTAACAGATTTCTTGTTATCATTATCACAATATTTTTTTCAGATTCATTGTTGCTCTGCTATAAAAGTATAAGAACTTGTTCAAGCCAACATTTTTCATTCATTTCTCTTTATAACAATTAATATTTTACTCCCTGTGCATTTTGACTCTACCGTTTACTGATCAACTTTCATTGGAGTCTCCTCAGTTCTCTGGTCGATCTTTGCTCAGTCGGCTGGGGCTGTGGAATACACCGACTGTTTCTCGGCTGTGGGGTAAGTCCTGACCCCAATGAGTGTCCTGGATTTAACACTAAACAATCTGATGGTGAGATTCCAGTAATGCTGGAGCTTTGTGGGATGCAGAGTACCCCTTCATTGCCATCGCTTCCAGGTCCACTCTGGCCCAGAGTGGTAGCAACTGATAGGGCCCTATCTATGGGTTAAATAGAACAAACCTGAAATGTTTGAATTAAAACTGTTTGACTAAACTGAGTAGCTTGAACTAGAAATGGTTTTGACAATTAAACTGTGTACTCATGCAAAACGTAATTGTTTAAAATAGAACTGACTCTTTGCATAAAAATTGATTTGGTGTTAAATAACCAACAATGGTTCATATGCCATAAAACCCAACCAACCAACAGGTTGATCTCAACGATATTATAGTTTTGGTTTCGATTCGTCTTTAAAGCTTTAACTCTTCCAACCCATTTCCAAGTTTTCTGGGAACTATCCAAGCGCACCAATTACAACTTGTATTACTTCCACTGTCGTGTAGCACATCTTTCGCAGTTTTCTGGCAAGGTCCCTGTATTTGTCTCTCTTTTGATTTTCTTTTATTTTCACTCAGTGGTCCACAGGGACGGAAAAGTCCTCTATATTGCAGGTTCTATTTTATTGTTGGTTGTTATTTATCCAATGGTTTGGTCCTCTAGCCTGGACAAGGGTTTCTGTTTGTATCTCAAAATCCCATATAATTTCATGCATCTCGTTCTCCAGGATTAATCCTTGTTTGAGTATGCACTGTTTGGTGGTATATTCAAAATTCAATTTCTTTCACAATTCTCAGTGTATAACCTTCCCTACCCAGTGGTGTCAAGTCTTATACTCCTTTTCCCCTAGTTTGTGACATGCTGTTATCATGATTAATGCTTTTGTCCCTTTCCTCACATAATCTACACTGGCTATTCTGTTGTGTCAAATCGATTTTCGTTTGATTATTATTATTTTACTCATTTGAGATTTCACATCAGCGTAAGCTGATGGGTTTCTACTGACGTTTGAGCGAGAGCAAATCACCGCAATTCACAAGGACTCTTCTCAGTATTCTAACTTGACATAATAATGCAGTTGTGTGGATGGTCACTACTTGTCCTGTTATTTCCAAATCTTTTAATCCCTTTATCTATCCTTTGGTGACTGTACCCAGTGTATCCTTTACAATTGGTATCACCGTCACCATGTCCAAAGACTTTTTAGTTCTATGGCAAGGTCTTAGTACTGATCTCTCTTTACACTTTCTTTTATTTTTATTCTGTGGTCCGCCAGGACGGAAAAGTCAAGTATTCGGCGGGTTGTCTTTTTGTTTGTTGCCTTTCACTAGGTCTGGTTGTGTTATATAATAGCCGAGGGATTTCGGTTCATGCCTTTGAGTTTAGTTAGGCTGAGAACCTTTCGGCCCAGCACATGGGTTAGTAGGATGGAACATTGAGGCAGGTGATGACGCAGGCGCGCGCGGCCGGATGGAAGTGTCACTCAGATGTCATAATAACGCGGTGACAGGGTGCGGGTGACGTCACGCACAAGAAGCGCGCGGAGGTTTGTGTGAGATTTGAAGAAAGTAAGAGTTGAGAATTAGACGCCAAACGAGAAGGATCGATTTTGGAGCTCGCAGGCGCGAGGCGAACTTGCGCCCTATGGGGGCCGCTCGAGTTTGGGGCCAACTGAATAAGAGCATAGAAGATTGTGTCTCTCCTCCTTACGCCGTAACCTTTAACTCAAAGTTAATAAAAAGGTTTCGTACCTGAAAAAGAAGTCGTTACGTGTTTTCGAATTCCGAGATTCCTATGTTCTTTATATGTTCTATCGTTATGAACATTCGATGTCTATTTCACCCATTTTGCACATGGCCATATTCGTGTATCTGACTACGCTACAGTTGTTTGGCTGAGATTAGGTGACCTGTTTTTATTTCAAAATCCCTTGCCTTAACATTTGGTTTTTCACTGTATAATTACTATTATTTTAGTCTTTTACGAGCTTTTCACACCAGCAATGGCGTATGGTTTTTCACTCGGGTTTCAGTGATGCCAAGTCGCCTCATGTCTCCAGGACACTTCTCAGTATTCTGGAAGATCTCAATAATGCTGTAGTTTCGGTAGTCTCCATTCGTCCCCTTATTTCCAAGTCCTACAGTCCCCTGTATCAATCTTTTGGTGACTGTACTGAAAGCACCAATTATAATTGGTGTCACTGTCCCTTTCATGTTTCATAATTGTTTTCAATTTCCTATCAAGGTCCAGGTATTAATATTTCTTTCGCCTTCTTTCAATTTCACTTTATGGTCAGCCGAAACAGCAAAGTTTACAATTTGGTTGTTTGTCTTTTTTTTTCTTTTTTTTTATTCCTAGGTCTGTTTGTCTTGCCGAGATTAGGTGATTCTTTTGTTCTTCAAAATCCAAGAGGTGTCTGGGCGTCTCATTCTCCAGGACTGATTCTGGGTTGTGCATATATCATTTGTTCGTATGGTCAAATTTGAATTTTGAATTTCACATTGGATCACCTTGCTCACTCGGTCGTGTCAAATCTTATATTCTTTCTTTGCTATTTTGCTGCATTCACTTATTATTTAACTGATGGTTTCGTCTCTATCACCACATAACCAACATCTGCCATTTTGTTGCGTCTTTTCTATTATTGTTTTAATATGGTTGGATCTTATGGTGTAGTTTTGCGCTACAACAAGAAGAGGTTCCATCTCTCTCTTAAGATTTCCCTTTTTTAACCACATCCACGTTTTTTCGAGTGAGATGTCGCTTGTTAGTCGCTTAAATCCTCCTTAATGGAGTGGTTTTTCTTCCCACTTTTGTTATTATTATTATTTCTTTTCTATTTTTATTTATTATTATTCACTCATTAGAGCTTTTCATATCAGCGTTAGCTGATGATTTTCCACTGGAGTCTGAGTGACAGCAAGTGTCCTCAAGTCTCCAGGACTCTTCTTAGTATTCTGACCGTTCTCATTAATGCTGTCGTTTGGATGGTCTCCACCATTCCGCCAACTTCCAAGTCCTCCAATCCCTTTAGTAATCCTTCAGTTACTGTTTCAAACGCACCAATTACAATTGGTATAATTGTCACCTGTATGTTCCACATTTTTTTCAGTTCCCTAAGCAAGGTCGAGGTACTTATCCTTCTTTTCACATTCTTTCAGTTTTATTCTGTGGTCAGCCAGGACAGGAAAGTCGACTATTTTGCAAGTTCTCCTTTTTTGTTGATTATTATTAAGTCTGGTCTTCTGGTCGGGATTAGGTGATTCGTTTGTATGTGAAAGTCCCATAGGAGTTTATGCGTGGCATTTTCTAGAACAGGTACTGGGTTGTGCATATACCATTTGTTAGTATGTTCGAATTCAAATTTCTTACACATTTCCCAGTGTATCACCTTGCCGACCCAGTCGTGTCTCGCCTAATACTCCCTACGTTCTAATTTGCTGCATTCGCTCATTATATGATTGATGGTTATTATTATTATTATTATTATTATTATTATTATTATTATTATATGCCTCAACAATATAGTTACTCAGATATTTACATCTGTATAGTATTAGTTCTTTTAAATATAAGTGTGTGTAATCCAAAGGCTCCCTTTTCTATTACTTGGGGAAGGCGCTACTCCTTTCCCTGGATTGTTGCACTTAACGTCTATCCGTTCCTTATAACTCTAAGCGTTAAACTAATCGGCAACAAGTATCGTTTTTCGAGTCTTTG
>OY757909.1:93661169-93709440 GCA_963585895.1 Sepioteuthis lessoniana
TGGGAATCATTAACAGACAAAACGTGTTTCAGGACAAACAAAAAGATAGGATCATAGAAACACCACGAAACCCACTATGTTTCATTGGCAACAAAACACACATATACTTAAAACCCAGGAAATAAAACTTACCTATTCTCAAGAGTTAACTATATGTGAACCAACTACATAAATAGACTACACCCGGAGAACTCGAAACGATGCATGTGGAAGCGACCAGACATCCAAGATAGACGAAAAAATTACCCCACCGGTTGTTTCATGAGGACGAATGGGAATGTTTAAAGATACTAATCTCAGCTAATACGGAAAGCAACCACCTTCAATAGGGATCATGATTTTGCAAAAAAAAATTTCACAATCGCTGAAGAGAATATACCAAAAGCTCCAACATCCACTGAACCAATCAAAACATCGTTTAACAATAAATGCACAAATTCCATAAAAATCTGTCTCCCAATCCGAGGAAATTTAAAAATAACCGAACTAATGAAAACTTTGAGATTTACTTAAAAAAAGCAGAACCAAAACATGGAAAGCTATCAGAGAAGATAACCGAAATTCATGGAAAAAACTGTTGAGCCAAAATAAACCTAAACGCCAAAACCAAACAATTATGGGATACAATCCGAAGAATAACAGACGAAACCCGCAAGGACCCAATAAAACATCTAATCTGCAACAAGAACAAAATTACCAAGAATTATAGGCATTCCAAAGAAGCTAAGTAAAACTTTCTCTGAAAACTTCTCATCAAAGAATAAAAAAATAAAATTCCAACCCATAAAATATAATGAAGAAAAGAGAAGTTATAACACAAAATCAGGAAACAATGAAATATACAAACAAACTTTTAACAAAACAAAATAAGATAAAAGAAACACACAAATCCCCAGATACAACTGTTGGCCCTGATGTGATTTATAATATTCCGAAAGTAACTTCCAAAAATATTGCTAAAATACCAACCAGAAATCCTCTCTGAAATATATATTTGTGGCTATGTTCCTAAACTATGGAAAGAAGCCATTGTAATTCAAATGCCAAAATCAAACAAGGACCACCGAAACACAATAAACTGCTGACCTATCGCACAAACCAGTCCTATATGCAGAACATTCGAAAAATACTAAACGAAAGAATAAACCAAAAAATTAAAGTCTGTGTACCAACAACGTTTTAAATAGGAAAGAAAAAGACACATAGATAACCTAATTCGACTTGGATCCAAATACGGAAGGAATTTCTCATGAAAGGACAATAAGTCATAGTCTTTTTCGATAAAGAAAAACCATATAACAAAGCCAGGAAATACAACATGAAAAGAGACCTGAGAGAACTTATTCAGAGAGGTAGAATGGCGATTTTCATTTGCAGCTTATAAGATTAGGCAGCTTTTTAAAATTAAGAATCTGCAACACACTATCAAACGAAAAGGAACATAAACGGGAATCCACATAGAAAACATCCTACCTGTCACCCCCTTTTTAATATCAACAAGTAACTTTAGTAAAAACGATGGAGTAAATTTTGTTCTCTAAGTGGACGACTTCCTAATATGCCACTATGCAAAACAACAGAAAACAAGCTTAAGCTTAGCACAAAATGTAAAGCATATTTGGCCATAGAAAACGACTTCCAGACAAACAAAAATGTCAACATTTTTGCCAGCACAGAAAATTACATCATGGCCTTACTCTTAGAATTAGATAATGATAATTAAATCTCCGCAGTTACTCAATACAAATGATATGATATTTGACAAGAAACCCATACATATCTCACATAAACTTTTAGAACTTGTATTTATAGCTCCACGTAGCTATACCAAGACATAGACCACACGGAAGGTCACTCCGCACAATCAAACTATTGATTCTTCATCAGATACATATTCGATTAGGGCAGTTAGATATATAGAGCAACAATAAAATCACGCATCAAGGAAGTTTGGTTGGTTTGGTTATGTTTTATGGCATATCAACAATTGATGGTCATTTAAGGCCTTATCCTTTTTTTACATATATATTACATATATGATTTGTAAACAGATTTTGTTGATTCAAACAGTTAAATGATCAAGCAGTTCAATTTTGAACAATTAAATTTCGCATAATTCCTTTCTTAGTACACAGTTTTAAAGGCAAACAGTTCTACTTGACCCACAGCTAGGACCATATCAGGTGCTATCAATCTGGGATCTGAGTCGACCAGGAAACGATAGCAATAGAAGAATTATTCTGCAATCCCCAAAACTAGGGCATTGCTGGAACCCATCAGATTGTTTAGTGCCATATACAGGACACCACTCTTTGGTTGGGGTCTTATCAGTCTGCAGAGATGCAGTCGGTGTATTCTACAACCTCAGCCGACTGGGCTATTTGAAAAAATGAACAGAGTACTCGACCAAGGACTAAAATTGAACTTGTGTGTCTTTCAAACAACTATAAAGATTATATAAGGATCTAAAGAATCCCTAATAGCAATTAGACAAAAAAAGGCTAATACTACAATTCTAATTATAACTCCTTTCATGTCCGACAAATCCTATCTAAATTGCGTCTTTTACCTACAATACTCAGCCCTGTACAACCAAATAGAAAATACTATTAAACAATATAGTCAACGAAAAAAATCATCAATGACATCCAAATAAATAGAAACCAATACACGATTTCATAAAAAGGTACCCCTTTGACAATGAACCCACCAAAAAGAAATACAAAATTTAGTCCGGCCCAATCGCTGGGGCTGCAAAATACAATGATTTCATCTTTCCCGAGGGGGTAAGACCCCCCAAATGAGTGTCCTGGATATGGCAGTAGGCAAACGGATGGTGATGCTTCAGTAATGCTGGAGTTTTGGGGTATGCGGAGAACCTCTTTATTGGCATTGCTCCCAGGTCCACTCTGAACTGGAGTGGTAGCACCTATCTATATTTGATCCACAGATGGATCAAAGAAACAAACTGTTTGACTGAAATTAACTGTTTTTACATTTAACTGTGTGTTTAAACTGCGTACTTATACTAAACTGAATTGTCTGAGATAGAACTGTTTTGACATTTAGCTATGTGTAAACAAAAAAGTATACGTATATTAAATTGAATTGTTTGCCATTTTTATAAAAATTACCTAATTCGGCCTTGAATGACCCAAAAGGTTTAATAAGCCAAAAACATACGCAACAAACCAACCAACATTTATTAAATACTGTAAACTATAAACAAACCCTACCACTTATGTAGAATACTTATTCAAGCAAATTAAGCACACTGGACACCAATCAATTAACACTGATAGAGAGAGGACTGGATGTTCAGCCATACATAAAAAAAACAACTTATGAAACGCCTTTAAAATAAGACGTCTACATACAGAGCGGAAGCTTTTACCATTGACTCAGCTTCGAGCAAACACCAAAAATTATTCCTCTTTACCGACTCTATTTAGTACTTACAGGATTAAAAAAGCAAGAAAAATTACTAACCCTTCTGAGAAAGAATTTATTTCATAGAATAAATATTGTGATCCAATATAAAAAAAAAATGATAATACTGTGCTAGATAAAAAGCCACACTGGCATCCATTGAAATCAAGAAGTCAACAAAGCACAAAAAAACCACTAAAAAAGAACCTTTAAAACACAAAGATCCCATAGATTAATGATTCATAAAACAAACAAACAGTATAAAAAATATACAAAATACAAACATGGATGAATATAACCCAGGATATAGAAAAAAGAAAGAGAAAAAGAGGTACTGGCTAGATTCCGTATAGGACATATACGTAAACCTTAACTCTAAAAAATGCTTGCCCAGTCATCTGGGCAGTAGGATACACCCACTGCTTTTCTGCCGAGAGGTTATACTCCCTCAACGAGTGTCCTGTTATATAACACAAAACAATCTGATGGTGAGGTTCAAGTAATGTTGGAGCTTTGGTGCATGCGTTGTACCCCTTTGCTCTCAGGTCCATTTTGACTCGGACTGGTTGCACCTGATAGGGTCTTATCTACGGGTCAAATAGAACTAAACTGTGTACTTATGTTAAACTGAATTGTTTGAAATGGAACTGTTTTTGTCATTGTAGCTGTGTACTTATGCTAAACCGAATTGTTTGAAATAGAACTTTAGACATTTAAGTGTGGGGAAACAAAACAAAACAAGACACCAAAAAACTATACTCATAATAAACTGAATTTTTAGAAATAGAAATGTATATTTATAAAATAGATTTGGCATTAGTATCTTACAATGGTCGATTAGCCATAAAACCAAACCAAACCAATAAAAAATAAAGAACCCTCAATTTGTATACCATGCCAACAATGCAGTATAACAAACTGATGAACTGCTGTGAGCCTCAGCAAGTCAGAACAGATTATCTACACGAATTATTACTAAATAATAAGCCTGTGAATATACCGAATTTCATCAGAGTGTTTTTTTAGAAAAAATATATGAAAAATGAATAAATAAACTGAAATAAGCAAAATATGAAATATGGAATAATTCTTTTAAAAGCAAATATATGTTCATACAAAGCCTTCGCTTATAAATCATCAGTGTTATATATTGATCCTCGATCGAGCCGTCAATCAAGAGATGCAAATGTGTAAATAAGCGGAAGAACAGCGGAAGCAGGTGGGCATTAGAAAATGATATAACCAGGTGCCCGGGCGGTTCGAGTCAGTTGGAGACAGGATGCCAAAGTGAGAACCAGTGCAGATTGAGGGCTTTGGGCCCCACGGTTGAGCAACCCAAGCCAAGATGCGAAAGAAGTGCTGCTATGGTCGAGAGAAGAACTTGGGTCAATATAGCAGTTCGTTCTTGTCTCTACTTATTTCTCACACACCGCAAACATCACCTTTTCGAAAATAAAGTGTGAGAGATTTGTATTTTTATAAAGAAGTGTATTCGTTCGTTATTGAAGTCGTCATTATCAGTTATGTTCGCGTGTATATTTGTATACACGTAGTTTGCGGCAATAGAACAATCAGTTTTTATTAAGTAAACGCAAAGAATTGGATTACCAGTAAACAATATCCAAACCAAATTGCTGATCTAACGGAATCTCTTGAGTTTTTTTGCCATCGATCCCTATCGTCCATCGCTCCTGGAAGATTTTTTAAACTTTATCCAGTGTCTGCATAGACCTGATATATGTATGTCTTTAAAGGTCCGTCAACGCCGGTGTGTCCATGTGAAGAAGTCCACAAGAGATCGTCGCTTTAGAGATCATCCTTAAACGCAAACTATTTTCGTCATTCCTATTTTGATTTTTTCTCCTTGTGTTTCGTTAGATTTCAGGAGTGCATAAATTCAGTATTACCGACAAAGCCACTGATAGGAATAAATCTTGTTTTATTTTATCAGTGAGATACAATTTACATACGCTCGACAACCAGTCAATAGCAGTTCACGCCTTCCCTACGTGTATGTTGACATTACTTTCAGTAGATGAGATATTGCTACCGAGGTATGTGAACTGGTACACAAATATCAAAAGCTTGCCACTTAAAGTGAAGATGGCTCCTTCTGGTTTGGACCGTATAAACCATTGTTTTGGGCGTTCAGGGAGAGGCCAATATATTTCCCTGCTAGCTCCAGGCTACGCAACAAAGATTCGACTTGGGCAGATGTATTTGCGAGTGCTGCTTGCTTATCAGTCTCTATCCGTGATAGTTTCTGCTGGATACCATCTGCTTCTTATCTTATTTAAAATTTAAAGTTGTTTTCTTTTATTAGATCTATTTGGGCGGTAATATATCAACTTGCAAGTCTTAAGTGACACTAACGAAGAAGTCAGTGTAGTCTCGGTCGAGCGAAGCGTGTTTATGCCAAGAATCATTATAGCGGTGGCATTTTTTTGAGGAGACCATATGCTAGAAATATTTGCTTCATCTTTCCTCTGTATATGGAATCAAATTCTTTGCAGTAATCTACGAACAATAGTTTCACCTTTAGATGTTTCGACGTATAGTCAGACTCTGTAAAGCTGCTGCTCAATTTCTCTAAAAATTGTTCTGATTTTTTAAAAATATTTTTATAAAATTCAGGTTTCGTACGATTGATAAACAGATCATTACAAATCTCAGCATTTGATGTAGTAAGGGTTAGGCCTCTGTAGTTCACTTTTCTTGGAAAAAAGGAGAAGGATACAACTTTTCATGTATTTCTCTCTTGTGTCTTGTTTATGCACAGCGTTGCAAAATCGAAGAAGTGTATCATCAAATGCCTTTGCTTTTCATATTTCTGGTGCTATTCATTTAGGACTATGACTTTTTTAGTTTTTATTTTTTCCGTATTACGTAAAGTTTCGGTCTCCGTAAACTTTTCCAGTTTGATGTATATTTGAGCAACATTAATGTTTTCGCCAAGTTTATCAGTAATTTCAGGAGGTTTTAAAAGCAGATTCTTATAATAATCTTTCTACTGATAAAGTCTTTCTTCCTGGCAATCAGCTTTTTGTTTTGCTTTCAATGTACTTTTCCTTTCACTAAGATCATTTACTTTTCCAGGCCTTCTGGGGCTGTAGAATACACCGACTGCATCTCTGCAGAAGGGGTAAGACGCCCACCCAACGAGTGTCGTAGAGATGACATAGAACAATCTCAGGATGATGTTCCTCTAATGCTGGAGCTTTTGGGAATGTGGAGTACCCTTTCATTGCCATTGCACCCAGCTCAACTCTGACCCGGAGTGGTATCACCTGATAAGGTCCTATCTATGGGTCAAATAGAACTAAACCGCTGTTTCTAGAGGTTACTGTTTCTGCATTTTGTACTCCTGTTAAACTGAATTGTTTGAAATAGAACTGATTATTCTCATGAAAATGGATTTGGCGTTAAATAACCTGCAAAGTTTGATATGCCATAAAACCTAACCAACTAACTGTTTCTGCATTTAAATTGTATATCTAAGCTAAACTGAACTGCTTAAAATAAAACTGTTTTGATATTTAAACTGCGTATTTGTGCAACACTGAATTGCTCGAAATAGAACTGTTTTGACATCTAAACTTCGTACATCTGAAATAAAACTGTTTTACATTTAACTCTGTGTATTGCCCAATCTGCTGGGGTTGTAGAATACACCCACTGCAGAGATGCAGTGGGGTAAGACACCCCAATGAGAGTCATGGATATGACATTAAACACTCTGATGGTGAGGTTCAAGTATTGTTGGAGCTTTGGGAAATTCAGAGTACCCGTTTATTGCCATCACTCCCTGGTCCACTCTGGCCCGGAGTGGTAACACTAGACAGGGTCCTATCTATGAGTCAAATAGAACTAAACTTCTTACTTATGTTAAACTGTATTGTTTGATATAGAACTATTTTTGACATTGAAACTGTACTTAGGCTAAACTGCATTGTGTGAAATAGAACTGTTTTGACATTTAGCTGTGTGCTGACAAAAAACTATACTTATACTAAGCTGAATTGTTTGAATTAGAACTGTTTGACTAACCTGGATAGTTTGAAATAGAAAAGTTTTTGACAATTAAACTCTGTACTTACATTTAAACTGCGTACTTATGCTCAAGTGAATTGTTTGAAATTGAACTGTTTTTGACATTGAAACTCTAGTTAAACTGAACTGAATTGTTTGAAATAGAACTGATCGTTTGTATAAAATGAATTTGGCATTAAATATCATACGATGGTTGATATGCCATAAAACCCAAACCAGCCAACTAAAATACTTTACTGTGTGCCGTGCAAACTGATATTGTATAACTTCAATGTTTGCAAATTATTCCTTGTGCTTTTTACTTTTTTCTGCATTAGTTTTTGTAGGGTTTCTTTTATCAAGGAAGGATGCTTTTTTCTTGTTATCTTGTTTTTCTCGAACTCTTATTGACTCGCAAGGAACTCAGCATTTACTTGCTTTGCTTTGTACGCTGCTGCTTCTATGTCTTACGTAACTGTTTTTCATTGAGCACATCTTTCATAGGTTTCCTGAAGACTATCTAAATTGTTTCTTATAGTTACTATATAACTATTGATTGCCTATGTCATGACTAGCAAGCGGCGATCAGTAAGAATATACTGCTATACCTATTTGTTTATCATTTCTTTGTTGACTCAGCCAAGTCATTGCTGAAATTATTTTGTGCTCTGAAGAAACTACTTCCGAATATAAATAGTTCTTTCAGTTTATATTACTAATACAACACTGAGGTAGCTGCAAAAGCTTCCAACCTGTAGTTTCTTTTGTATGTATGTATGTATGTATGTATGTATGCATGTTCATTATCCTCTTTAAAAAATTTGTTTATAACTGTTTCGGCCAATTTTTGCTATCTATCTATCTATCTCCAACTATAAAATGTCTCGATCAAACTAATTTACTTTTTTCTAGTCTGTTTCACACACACACACACACACACACACACACACACACACACACACACATGTAATATTACGGACGGGCGCTGTCATCAATCAATGAAGGCGTCACGAGACTAGGGCATGCGCGCAGAATGACCTGCAAAGTTAGACGTGATTTTAAAATAATCACTGATGCATTATCACGTGTTTCACAAGTGACATCGAACATTTGAGGATCTTCGATTTGTTCCCCAAAATTTCTATATAAGAAAACAAGTAATGAGATTTTGCCAGAGTTGTAGGCAGTTGTCAAAACGGGTGAGTTAATGGTTCTGGAGGCCCCGATCCGTCCTACCCCAGTCTGCTACGACCTATCTGCTATGACAGGCGTGTGTCAAACAGCCAGCTCTCATTCACATTCCGTCACCACTGAGAGGAAGGGAGAAGAAGGATCAACAAAAATGAACTTTTCGAATTGCAGTGATCATAGCTGAATAAAAACGACTGCTATATTTTCTTCCCTTACCTTCGAGTTTGAGAATTTCTTTTTCTGCGGACTTCTTTCTTTACAGCACAAAACGTTGTTCTTCTGGCACACACACACACACACACACACACACACACGCACACAAATTATGAATTCATCTGGTGCAGTTCCATTTTCCTCACTCAAGTGCAACCAATCCTCTCGACATGAATTTAAATACTAACACTTTTTTTGATTATTTGCCTCTGCTAATCACAAACCGATTTACATTTGCCAGTTACAGTAAAATCTTTTATCATTCACTATGCTAATACCACATGACATCAACTGAATTTCTTAAGCTCATTCAATCCTTTATAATTATTCTTGAGTTTTATTCAAAACTTTATTTCTATTTTCTTTAATCTATATTGAGCATTTATGAAGGACTTTCTACCTCAATCCAACCAAAATTCCAGATTGCAGAGTTACAGGTTTCATTTATCTCTCACTTCCCCTTGTTGGCACCGTTTGCATTAAAAGCAATGAATAGAAAAGAATAGGAAGTGTTTTAGCAAATAATGCCATTGTTTTTATTTGTTTGCATCTTTTAAAGAGCCTTATTCTTCTCTTGAAATGATCTTTTTACCCATTTTGCAGATCTGGTTCCTTCTATTATTTAGGAATCACAAAGCACAAGAAATCTCTTAAAGAGTTTCTCATTTGATAATTATTCCTTGTTTAGCGATCAATATCTCGCATTTGCAATGGTTATTCAGAATTCTTTAATATTATTTGCAATCCTTTACCTAATCGCCCTCTGAATCAGTGACGACAAACTTTCATATTTTCTTAATTTTTTAAAACTATTCTATGCTGTACACGTTACAAACAACGGACACATCATTCATAATCATATTTTCAATATTTTTTACTCAAAGTAAATGCCAATGAGGATAATAAGGGATTCTCTTGGAAAATAAATAAAGGCCCCTTTATTAAAATTTCATATAATTCACCAAGAGGCGATCGTAGTTTAATTGTTTCCCTCAAAAGAAAATGGACACGGCGATTAGAGTTCAAATTATAGTCGAATAGTCGAGGCTGTTTGCATTTTCTCAAACCACTAATACCTTTTACAAACGGTTTGAATCCCATAATTTACTCTACAGCAATCAGTATATAACTGGGCAGATAAGTTTCCTTAAAGTTGGTATCGGTTTAAAAGAAAACAAATCTGAATTGAACCGTGTTGAACTCGGTGTAAAAATTGATCAAGTGTAGCTTCCTTGGTCGGATATTTTAAAGAGCCTTATTCTTCTTTTGATCTTTTTATTCATTTTGCGGATCTGGTTCCTTCTATTATTTAGGCAACACAAACCACATGAAACTTCTGAAAGAGTTTCTCATTTGATAATTATTTCTTGTTTAGCGATGAATGTCTCGCATTTGCAATGGTTATAAATAAATATATATATATATATATATATATATATATATATATATATATATATATATATATATTCGTTTTTATACATATATTTAATATCATCGGTGCTTATCAGCGACCACAGGTTTCATGCCATCTTTATACGACAATCGTATCAAGACGGCATGAAACCAATAATCGCAGAAAAGCCCCCGTGCTATTATGTATAAAAACTAAAATGTATTCATTTATTATTATAATATATAATAACACTCTCAGATATATTGAGCACTCTCCAAATTATGCCGTATTTCCTCTGCCACTAACCTACCAAGTGAGACAGTCACAATCATATAATGTTGTAGAAAAATGCGTTAACATTTTTATGAAATTGTTTCTTAAGACGTTTTTTGCCAACGGTCATATCAAATACAAATCATTTTTAAACAGGTACCACCAGTGCGGGTCAATGTTGATATGAAAATAATGAAAATGAAGGAGTGCTCCATACCGCCCAGATCTTCACAACTGGAGACTCACTACCAGTTGCAGTTTAGAATCATAAGCAGGACACTCTAAGTGAATGAAAAACATTCTTTATACATGTATTAGATCTCTATGATATGTAAGCATCAGTCAAAATTATACATTTTCTTTTTTAAGTGGAGGGATTATATTGTGAATTGAATTACCATGGAGGTGCCCGTGGTGTAATGGTTATCGTCGCAGGATATCGACACTGCGACACGAGTTAAAATTCTGGACCTGACAGATTGCATTTCACATAGCACTAATACCCTTGGGAAAGGTATGAATCCAAATATTCTCCCTTCAGCTATGGGTAAATAGTAGGGCAGACTAGGTTCTTCAGCCTTGGTGAGGAAACTAGTCTAGGAGAAGGAAAACTCTGAATTGAAACCTGTTAAACTCCGCTTAAAAATTGACCTTGTATCATATCCTGCCCGAGCGGAGGGGGTGGTAAATATGATTTATAACAGGCACCTCTAACGTTGTGGTCCGATCGGCTCGGGCTGTAGAATACACTGACTGCATCTCTGCAGATGGATAAGACTCCTCTAACGAATGTCTGCGTATGACACTTAATAATCTCATGGTGAGGCTTCATTATGCTAGATCTTTAGTGAAATCCAGAATACCCCTTCATTGCCATCGTTCTAGGTCTACGCTGGATGGTAGTGCCTGAGTGGGTCCAATCTATGGCTAAAATAGAAATATTTCACATTTAAACTGAGAGCAAAAAAATGACTTATGCTAAATTGAATTTTTAAAAAATAGAACTGGTTGATCATTTAACTGGGTGTAAAACAAATGATTGATTTGAAATTGTATTATTCATGATACATAGCCATACTTGGGACTATTTAACTGATTTTGAATTGAATTACAATGACCAGAAAATGCGGCGAACACTTGCGCGTGACATACGGAAACACTGAACAGCTGTTTCGACCTTATTATGTTTCATCAGCAGCTTATACCATAATCTACACCACTGGAGATCGAACCAATGACCACAGAATGCCGAGCTGAAGCTCTATAACTGAGCCACAGTTCTCATCACACACAAATCAGGCTAAATTAACTTGTCATGGTATACACGGCTCATGAGACCTTATAACGTCTAAACAGCTTTCCAGGGTTTCTGTATGTCGCGCGGAATTGTTAGCCGGATTTTCTGGTTATGGTAATTCAATTCACAATATAATTCCTCCACTAAAAAAAGAACATGTATAATTTTGACTGATGCTTACATATCATATAGATCTAATACATGTATAAACCGGATTTGGCATTAAATAACCTACAATGGTTGATATGCCATTATACCAAACTAAAATAAACTCAATCTTTGGACAAAATCATGAAAATTATTCTTGTGTATAATACGCACTGATGGTTTTAAATATATAGAAACAAGACTTAACTGAAATGTAGGATTTGTTTAACGTTTTATCGGTTCGTAATGAGTAAAAGTAAGAGTTTCTATAATTTAAACTGTCTTGAATTAAAAAAAATATGTACACAGTATTTAGTGTAAACTCACAGAAATATTCACACGAATAAATCAACTAGCTTGCTGCGAAAATATGTTCTTAAAGGGAGAAACAACATGGAGAAACAGACTTACTTTCCAATTTTTCTGTGACAGCGTAAAAATATTATAGACAATCTCACTTTTTTCTGTGCGGGTGTAAAAAATAGAATAAACAATAGAGATAACTTTCAGTAATTGTGTCACAAAAATACTGGGGCTAATAACCCCAAAAAGTTAAGTTAATACTTCTCGTATAAGCACTCCTTACCGTGCGCCTTAGATATAAATAATGTCGGTACTACGAATTGATAGTTCAAATGCATTTTTCTCTTCAACACATTATCAAATGCTGACGAAAATCTTTCGACTCCATTAAAATTTGTCTGCACTCATGAAACTATAAAAAATAGAAAGAGTATGAAAAGGAAAATAAACATTCATTACATGCAGTTTTATTAGGGTGTCTTTTCATTCCATCCCAAAGATTCGTTAATGGCTCACGAGACAGTGGTTCAATCCCAGGCTGAGTCATACCATAGAATCAAAAAATTGTACTTGATACCTCCTTGCTTAACTCACAGCATTATAAGGCAGGTATCAATAGTAAAGTTGAGAAATCCAGGGAAAGAAGTAGCGCCCCCCTCTACATCTCAATGTAGTAACTAAAGAAAAGAAAACCTTCTGGTTGCCCTTGACTACGGTCGCCAACTTTAAAACTTTGAGCGTCATACAGAGTATAAAGCCCACAGGATATAAGATTGCACTTATAACCATAAAATGGCAGCTCTCTATGTTTGACTTACGAATCAAATCAATCCAGGAGTGTAAATATCGTGGTGTAGAGGCTAACGTGATCGACTGCAACATCGTAGTAAACGAGTTCGAGCTAGATCCAGCCTTTCACTTTCGGACTAATACCCTTTGGAAAAAGTATGAACTCTCTTATTCCCAAACTAAGCGTTCCATAGTCTCAATACTGTTCCTCTATAAGGATGGCTTTGGTTTTAAATAAATCATGAATATTGAAATTCCATCAAACGAAAAAACAACCAAACTAAAAATACCCCTATTATTGTAATATTTCCCCAGTACAGCTTTCCTTCAATCTTTTTACAATCAATGAAACCTGAGATTCATGCAATTGTTAATACTGGTCACGAAATTCAATGCAAAGAGTCTAGCCTCTTTTCTGATGTAGTGAATTTTTAAGTGCTCCAGAATCCGATTGTTTGCACCAAATCTCTTGTGAGGCGAACTTACGAGAAATCTCCGTGTGAATAGGGCAATTAACCCTTATGAATCAACTTGATCTTCCTTCACAATTATCGATATTCTTTCTACGTACCTTTTCAATTTTTTCGACGAATCAATCAAGAGATAAAAATCTTTAAACATGATTCCTCAAAAACAAGAGTTTTAGTATCAAAATAGGTGATATTAGATACGTATGAACTCTTGTAGGTTATTGAATGTCAAATATTATTCACAGATATAATGATTTGTGAATGCACAGTTTGTAGATAAAATCTTTAAACGAGCCTCTGTTCAATTGTTTGCACAGGCTATTCTTATGATATGTTAGTTTATAGTTTTTTCTTGTAATTTGAGATAATTAATATACAGACTAGTACTACTATTGTTTGCAAATAATGATAAAAATAATAATAATAATAATAATAATAATAATAATATGTATATATATATATATATATATATATATATATATATATATATATGACTGTATAGGTAATTTCTGTAATATACTTATTGACTATTATCACCCTGTGTCATATTGACAAGTATTATCAAAATAAAGTAATCTACGGAAGTTTAAGATCGATAGGAATATATACATATATATATATATATATATATATATATATATATATATATATATATATATATATATATATATATATATATATCCGCAGATTCAAAACAAACTAATATTGTTCCATGATAAGAAATCAAAACTTTAAGTACTTATAGAGTGAAATAATATATACTCACCATGTTGTTTTTGCTTGATAAATAGAAAATATTCAATTGCAGTCATGTCATGCTTGGAACTTTCGTTAGAAAATGTAACTAAGTCTGCGAGTACAACAAACACGCGTGTGCACACACACACACACACACACACACACACACACACACACACACACACACACACACACACACACACACACACACACAAAAGACAAATTTACCAATTGTAATTACTAGTTGTACAATTAGAAATTAAACAAAATCTTCCATTTTTGATTGTTTCTTTGTCTCTCCCTCTGTAATAAATAAGTCTTTTTTAAAGATATTTTGAGAAAATATCTCCAAGTAAACAACTGAAATCTAATTATGAAAAGTGCCAAACGTTCCATTTTAATAAAATATGAAAGCAATTAGAACTTTCTTAAAAACATCAATCTAAAAATGATATCAGTGAAAGGATTTCTTCAAAGATGGCAAATCTTGCTTTAAAATAACTGTTTACGTGATGAGACGTCTCTGTAGATATTCAAATTGCCGTCTTTATCAATTCTAATTTAATTCAAATGTAATATGGTAACTAGTTTTTGAGCTAATTAATAGCTTCACTGTCTAAGAAGTAACAGAGTAATCCTTTCAACTATTCTCCCTAAAGTCTAAACGATTTTAACTTTTCTGATATGAGGAAATATCGTTGAATTCTAATTTCGCTAATACAATATATCTATGTTCTTAGCGTACTGCTCCATAAAAACTTCTGTGAGAGGTCAGATCATCAACAAGGCGTGCCGACAGTACGGACTCCAATGACTTTCCCGCCTCCTTCCCTATTTCTTTCTCCCACATGATCTATTTCCATTGACTACAGTTCCTTGTCCGTACACAGTAGATGGACATTTTTTGCAAATTTTACAAGTCATATTCCCTTGGAGAACGTTGTTTATACAGTGCCTAGCATGTCTTGCTAGTCTTACTTGGTTGGTTCCTGAGATGGGAGGTAAATGGCCATGTCCCTGCAGTTTTGTAGAACGCTACTTCCCAGCATTGCTGTGTACTTCCCATCTAGCTTTTTCTCCGAGTATGTCGATATAGTCCACGTGGCACAGAACATTATTTATTACTGACCCAAGGAGTGTTTGGAAGAATATCGTTTTTTTTTCTTTTTATCAGAGCGATAAGATTTTTATACGATCGTTAACCTGCCAAAAGACGATACTCTCAGAAATATCTAAATACAATTTAGGGACTAAACAACAGCCCAGTTTTCTGGGGCTGTAGAATACACTGACTGCGTCTCTCTAAGACCCCCCCCCCACTAAACGAGTGTCCGAAATATGACATAAAACTATCTGATGGCGAGATATCCAGCCTTGAATATTTGTGGAATTTAGAGTACCCATTTATTGTTATTGCTCCCTGGTCAACTCTCACCCGGACTGCTAGAAGCTGAGAGGGTACTATGTATGAGTCAAATAGAACAAACAAATGACTGACCTTAAATTGTGACTGTTATATAGCAATACTTGAAACCATTAAACAGCGCGCAAAAAGAGATCCAGCTCCTTTAAGAATGTTATCGACAAAATGTGTTAAATTATCTCATATAAATTTAATTTGTATATATATAAAAGAGGATTCAGCATTAAATAACCTACAATAGTTGATTTGCCATAAAACCGAACTAAACTACAACTATACTATATTTCTTGCATAATTTCAATAATTACTAAAACAAATCACAGGACCTAGATTAATCAAGTACCTCCCAATATCTTACTTTTCATCTATTGAAATCAAATATTATACCTAATTGACAGTCTCCAAACACCAGTAAACTTTGTTTCCCCATGTGTGAACGAGAACAAATGGTTAATTGATATAAACTCTCACAATAGGTTCGAGAATCAGACACACTCGCGAGTTGGAAATGTTTATAGTAAGTCCATCTAGCAGAGCGACGCGAGACCGCCTAAATTTCTGGATTAATACCTTCAAACATTGTAGTTGGAGATCGATTAGTCAAAAAACAGATATTTTCTTCAGAGTTTCACAAATCCCATATCTCCCAGCTTTTTAAACAGGCCCTAAGCGAAGTTGTATCATCGATGATGAAGAGCAGCATTTTTCTGTTACATGTCTGACTTTTTCATTTTTCTTAAGTGAACTTTTTATCATCTCTTGATCTTGTCTCTTCTCTACCGACTTTTTTCGAGATCCCACAACACAGCAGTTTATATATGCTCCCCAACACCCATGGGTTGGGGAGCATATATAAGAATTTGCCGGCTGTTGAAATGCAATAGCTCTTCTAATTAATTGAATACTCCTGTAGCCAATAACGTATACACGTAAGAAATCCCTTCTTTTACTCTGATAATGACGATGTCTCTGAGTTAAGATATCCGTATAAGGTAAAGTAAGATCTCGGCTTGTAGCATCCTGCGGGTTCAGTCACACTAAGGAGTCGTGATACTGCGAAACAATCCGTTCATGGATGACAATACGCACACACATATATATATATATATATAGTCTCCGCGCAAAGCCATGAGAAATGCCGTTGTTATAATAACTTGAGGCACTGCTTGATACTATTTAAAGCAAGAGAGGGAGTGAGAGAGCGAGAGAGAGAGAGAGAGAGAGAGAGATTATCACTTATAACTAATTGTTTTCTATCTGAACTTTCTCTAAGTCAGTCTTCTCCGTTCTCAGCAGCACTTCGTGTTCGTTCTCTTTGATTTCTTTCTCTTTCTAACTTGATATTTCTTTGGTTGTCTTTTTATGCTCTTCAGACAAAGATATGAGCGGATCTTTCTTAGGTATAAAATTAATATCTAATGTTTAATTTGAGGACACAATCGTATTAGTGATTCACAGGAACCAAAAATAAAGGTATTTAAATGAAGCTTTCACTATTGAAGAACTCGCTGGAATATATATATGCTGAATCAACCTTTCAGGATGGTTTAACGTCAAAGCCATCCTTGTTGAAGAACCGTAATGATACTATTCAAACCATAGCTGGAGGGATAAACGGGTTCTTACCTTTTTCATGGGTATTAGTCCAAAAATGAACGCAACAGTGTTACGGGATTTCGAACTTGCTTAATACGATAACACAGTCCAGAATGCTAGTTACGACAATACGTGGAAGTTCTCGAATTTCGGTCCACTCCCTGAACACACTTCGAATACATATATAAAAAATTTCGAAAAATTCAGGTTGAAAACTCTACTATAATATCACATAAAATTAATAATCCACGACTACAAATCCTCGAAGCCCTATATATAAAAACAAAAAAAAAAACATATAAAATCGCGAAAAATGCTTATAGCTTGTTATTATTTTCATTTTTTTTTGCATGAGTTATTAATCATACAAAAAAACTAGAAAGTTTTAAAACAATGCTATTTTTCTTGAAAAAGTTTGATTTCCGTTGATAGCGTTTTGTTTATTAGAATCTCAGTTTAATCCAACTATACGTTTATGTAATATTTTTGGCGATTAAAAAACGTTAAAAAAACTTTAAAAACATTCTTTACGTTTACAAAACCACTGATGGCCTATGAAACGTCCAGAAGTCCTCCGGGGAAATTTAGAAAATTAATATACCAACTCCAATCTAAAACCAAAGCACTTGAAAAGAAACTTAAGAATGTATTGACTGCATGTGTCTTTATTATTCAATCAAACCTGATTACATGAAGGACTTCTGCCCAATTATACATATATAATAGGTAGAAAGTTATCCAATTGCCAGGAAGATCATTATTCAATCCCTGGTTGAGACATAATAAAGACAAAAAAAAAATAGTACTTAACAATCAGCATAATCAAGGGAAAAAGCGGAGAACCCCAGGGAAAGAATTAGTGCCCTCTCCTACAAGAGGGTGTAGTAGCTATTGAAAAAGGGACCCTTCCTGTCGCTCTCGACTAAAGTAACCAACCTTTATGATAAATATATATAGTTTGCTACTTTTATAAATAAAGAGAGCTCAATATCGTTGATGGAGTATATACAATGGTTAGGGGATAACCAAGATAGTCTCATTAAATGTGACCAAATAAGTTTTATTTTCCAATATAATTCCTTTTGTGATCCACGCACTTCTTACATCGGTGTTGCAATGCTTATTGTCTATGAACCCAGAATCGACATTGTTTGAGCGTAACGTAATGAAAGGATTTTCTAGCCAATTTGCTTTTTATCCGAACTTCATATATTTAAATCAAGATAGCGTAGACGCAGAATCTATGACATTTAGTGCGTGTCAGTTTCTTGTCTAGGTGATTATTAGACCAAGTGATCAACTGACTTAATCTGATTATCACATAAGGAAGAAACTTGCTGTCAGCAAATATATTTTGCCATGGATATCACCGATAACGTTCTCTGGTCAATATATGTAATGGAAAATCTTTCAGACTAAAACGGTGTCAGTATTAATGTACGGCTGCACCACTAGTTCTTTTACAAAGCGCTTAGAAAAGAGCAAGGTGTGAACTATACAGGGATTCTATGCGTCGTTGTGAACAGCACTTGGCAAAAGCACCTAACAAAACAGCAACTGTACGGCCACTTACCTCAAATCTCACAAAACATCAAAGTAAGACAAATGAGACAACGCCAGGACTGCTCAAAGGAAGTGAGGAATTCATAACTGAAGTTATCTTTGCATGGACAAACGAGTCTTGGAAAACTAACAAAGTCCTATATTTATCAGAAATTAAAAATATTTATCAGAAAGTAGATGACAGATAAAAGTTAAGACATGAACAGTGGATGAAAATAATTAACTATGATATAAATAATCTTATATATATATATATAAGTATTCTTTGGTCCAGTTAAACCGGAGTTGGGAGTAATTCCACCAGGACAAGAAATTATTCATGAGTGAATATTTAAATTTTCCTGGTAAAGAGCTCAATGTAACGATAATACAGAGCAATAAATTCTATAAGAAAAACAACAAAACCGGTCACATAGGATTATAAATGTATTTCCATCCTGTTACGCATTTTTGAAATTTCCAAAAATAGGAAAAAATATTAACAGGACTTCTTCAGATCTTTTAGATAAAAAAACTAGAATAGACACAGAAAAGTGGGAGGGGATAGAAGAGGGGTGAAGAGTTATCTACTCATTAAGCCTACTTCCGTTTTAAATTTTAATTTCGGTTAGAAATGTTGTAAATTTATTTTAAACAATTTTTTTTAATTTTCTGCTTTTCAATTAAATTTTGACCTAAATTACATATTTTTTATTGAATTAGATTTAAACTTTAATTAATAACCTTACGTAATGATAGAGTAATAGATATTTTAAACTAAAACAATTATTTCATTTATCTAAATTATTTTTAAATTTCAAAACTATTTAGAAACCATTAATTAGTTACACTTTTTATGAGTAGTACGTATGTATTATATTCTTTTTCACAATTTTCTATCTAACATTTTATTTTATTTATTCATTTACATTAATTCTCAATTTAAATCTATGCTTTTTTTTATAAAAAAAATATTAGTTAATTATCTATAGCTTAAATTTAGCCCTTTGTCTACACCTAGCTATTAATTCACTTCTCTTATTTAATAATTTTTTTGACTCTGGAAAAAGCAAAATGTGGATTTTTTCCTCAAGACACAGATTGCACCTACTATCGAAAGACTTTGGGGTGTTTGATCTTTTTAATATGGACCATTGAATGTCAGGAGTCAACCCTTTACTTTTCAATCAGAAAGTAAATAATAGATAAAAGGTAAGACATGAAGAGTGGATGAAAATAATTAACTACGATATAAAAAAAAGTATATATATATATATATATATATATATATATATATATATATATATATATATACGTGTGCGTGTGTGTGTGTGTCAGTTTTTAGTTACTGAACCGCTTGGTGGCACCTTATAATTTGACTCTAGTTTGACACAGAAATCACTGATAACTTTCTTTGGTTAAAATGTATCCTCTATACGGGAGCAAGTGATATATTTCAAATATAAACATTTTTTTACATCTTTATTGTGGTCCACACGCCTAAACTTACCCAAACCGAAGTAAATATTTTTTTCCTCAAGTGTCAGTCATCTTTTTCATATTGGAACACACCTTCCAAAGACTTTGAAAAAGCAAATTCATTGGAAACATTTTTTCAAGTTTATCGACGCATGAAAGGAACAAAAAATGAAATTGGACTTTATTTATGCTCCCCTGATTGGATGTGACGTTTGTTGTTTGTCGGTAGACAAGAATTTATCTGGTTTGTGAAATGTCCGACTGAATATATAAAGACATGCAGAAGATGCAGTGGGATTCGCTCCGCAAGTAAACACGTTGCTTTTAGACCAAGTTTATTATGATCTTTAACATAGCTTAAAATAAATCAGCAGATCAATTATAAGCGAGTATAACTTTTTAATTGATAACTCTAAATTATCAAAAATTACATCGCCAAAAAAAGACATTTTTTGCCACACACACACACACACACACACACACACACACACACACTATTATTGTCATCCACAAAGAGACTTTTTTCAAACACAACTCATCAATGTGGCTAGACACGGGAGAAGCTTGAAGCCAAAGTTAGGTCAGGCTGATAACATAACCCTATAGCGAGGGTAAACCACAAAACAAGCTAAAAAATTTCACGTGTGTGTATTAATTTCTTTTGATTTACATTTTACGTAATCAGAGACCGAAGTGGTCAATTTGGTTGGAAGAACTTTTGATTACGCGAGTGGCAACCGTTAACATGTGCTCAAACCTCGGGGAGGCGTATATATAATCATTCACAGGCATACCGTTTCATATATATATATATATATATATATATATATATATATATATATATATATATATATATATATATATATATGTATATATATATATATGTTGGCGGCTGATCAGGATATGATATTGCACGTGCTTTCACACGTTGTATGATGAAAAAATATATATATAAAGAAGTAAATTTCTGTTCAAATACATCTAATGATCTAGTTAATAGACAAGTGAAATAAATTCATTATGGGCTATATTTATTTATTTTCTTGTTCTAAATGATATTTTACTCTGTATAGGTTTCTTTAAATATATTTATATATATCAATTAGCTGTGCATTGAGCACTTTTTCAAGGATTAATCCTTTTAAATCAATATACAGGCTTAATATATATATATATATATATATATATATATATCGAAAGCCATAAAAGAGTTGACTCCTCCTCTCTCTTTCTTTCTCTCTCTCTGTGTGTGTCTCTCTCTCTCTCTGTCTGTCCACCACCAGTTGACCATGATATAGGAGTGGAACCTTTAATATAAATACTAAAATTAGTAATAATTTAATCCTTCATTTGTTGAAATAGTATGCATACGTTTGGAAGTGATTCCGTTTCCAGAATTTTTTTCACAGAGGTCAGTAAATTTATTCTACTAAACTATTCATTTAAAAATGCACATTTGATTTAAAATAGTAATGTCTTAAATCTCAAGCTGTATTATGTGTTGTTTAAATGAAGAATGAAGACTTTTGCGAGTTAATTTTCAGGAAAACTTTACTTTTGGAAGGCGAACTTCTAAATTTGCTAAAGAAAACCCCCAAAATGGCCCCCCCCCCCTGAAAAGAAAGGAAGGAAAAAAAAAAAAAAAAAATCCAAAACACCTCAAATGTAGTCTAACACGTGCTAAAGACGAAAGCCATAAAAGAGTTGACTCCTCCTCTCTCTTTCTTTCTCTCTCTCTGTGTGTGTCTCTCTCTCTCTCTGTCTGTCCACCACCAGTTGACCATGATATAGGAGTGGAACCTTTAATATAAATACTAAAATTAGTAATAATTTAATCCTTCATTTGTTGAAATAGTATGCATACGTTTGGAAGTGATTCCGTTTCCAGAATTTTTTTCACAGAGGTCAGTAAATTTATTCTACTAAACTATTCATTTAAAAATGCACATTTGATTTAAAATAGTAATGTCTTAAATCTCAAGCTGTATTATGTGTTGTTTAAATGAAGAATGAAGACTTTTGCGAGTTAATTTTCAGGAAAACTTTACTTTTGGAAGGCGAACTTCTAAATTTGCTAAAGAAAACCCCCAAAATGGCCCCCTGAAAAGAAAGGAAAAAAAAAAAAAAAAAATCCAAAACACCTCAAATGTAGTCTAACACGTGCTAAAGACGAAAGCCATAAAAGAGTTGACTCCTCCTCTCTCTTTCTTTCTCTCTCTCTGTGTGTGTCTCTCTCTCTCTCTGTCTGTCCACCACCAGTTGACCATGATATAGGAGTGGAACCTTTAATATAAATACTAAAATTAGTAATAATTTAATCCTTCATTTGTTGAAATAGTATGCATACGTTTGGAAGTGATTCCGTTTCCAGAATTTTTTTCACAGAGGTCAGTAAATTTATTCTACTAAACTATTCATTTAAAAATGCACATTTGATTTAAAATAGTAATGTCTTAAATCTCAAGCTGTATTATGTGTTGTTTAAATGAAGAATGAAGACTTTTGCGAGTTAATTTTCAGGAAAACTTTACTTTTGGAAGGCGAACTTCTAAATTTGCTAAAGAAAACCCCCAAAATGGCCCCCCCCCTGAAAAGAAAGGAAAAAAAAAAAAAAAAAAATCCAAAACACCTCAAATGTAGTCTAACACGTGCTAAAGACGAAAGCCATAAAAGAGTTGACTCCTCCTCTCTCTTTCTTTCTCTCTCTCTCTGTGTGTCTCTCTCTCTCTCTGTCTGTCCACCACCAGTTGACCATGATATAGGAGTGGAACCTTTAATATAAATACTAAAATTAGTAATAATTTAATCCTTCATTTGTTGAAATAGTATGCATACGTTTGGAAGTGATTCCGTTTCCAGAATTTTTTTCACAGAGGTCAGTAAATTTATTCTACTAAACTATTCATTTAAAAATGCACATTTGATTTAAAATAGTAATGTCTTAAATCTCAAGCTGTATTATGTGTTGTTTAAATGAAGAATGAAGACTTTTGCGAGTTAATTTTCAGGAAAACTTTACTTTTGGAAGGCGAACTTCTAAATTTGCTAAAGAAAACCCCCAAAATGGCCCCCCCCCTGAAAAGAAAGGAAAAAAAAAAAAAAAAAAAAAAAAAAAAATCCAAAACACCTCAAATGTAGTCTAACACGTGCTAAAGACGAAAGCCATAAAAGAGTTGACTCCTCCTCTCTCTTTCTTTCTCTCTCTCTCTGTGTGTCTCTCTCTCTCTCTGTCTGTCCACCACCAGTTGACCATGATATAGGAGTGGAACCTTTAATATAAATACTAAAATTAGTAATAATTTAATCCTTCATTTGTTGAAATAGTATGCATACGTTTGGAAGTGATTCCGTTTCCAGAATTTTTTTCACAGAGGTCAGTAAATTTATTCTACTAAACTATTCATTTAAAAATGCACATTTGATTTAAAATAGTAATGTCTTAAATCTCAAGCTGTATTATGTGTTGTTTAAATGAAGAATGAAGACTTTTGCGAGTTAATTTTCAGGAAAACTTTACTTTTGGAAGGCGAACTTCTAAATTTGCTAAAGAAAACCCCCAAAATGGCCCCCCCCTGAAAAGAAAGGAAAAAAAAAAAAAAAAAAAAAAAAAAAAAATCCAAAACACCTCAAATGTAGTCTAACACGTGCTAAAGACGAAAGCCATAAAAGAGTTGACTCCTCCTCTCTCTTTCTTTCTCTCTCTCTCTGTGTGTCTCTCTCTCTCTCTGTCTGTCCACCACCAGTTGACCATGATATAGGAGTGGAACCTTTAATATAAATACTAAAATTAGTAATAATTTAATCCTTCATTTGTTGAAATAGTATGCATACGTTTGGAAGTGATTCCGTTTCCAGAATTTTTTTCACAGAGGTCAGTAAATTTATTCTACTAAACTATTCATTTAAAAATGCACATTTGATTTAAAATAGTAATGTCTTAAATCTCAAGCTGTATTATGTGTTGTTTAAATGAAGAATGAAGACTTTTGCGAGTTAATTTTCAGGAAAACTTTACTTTTGGAAGGCGAACTTCTAAATTTGCTAAAGAAAACCCCCAAAATGGCCCCCCCCTGAAAAGAAAGGAAAAAAAAAAAAAAAAAAAAAAAAAAAAAAATCCAAAACACCTCAAATGTAGTCTAACACGTGCTAAAGACGAAAGCCATAAAAGAGTTGACTCCTCCTCTCTCTTTCTTTCTCTCTCTCTCTGTGTGTCTCTCTCTCTCTCTGTCTGTCCACCACCAGTTGACCATGATATAGGAGTGGAACCTTTAATATAAATACTAAAATTAGTAATAATTTAATCCTTCATTTGTTGAAATAGTATGCATACGTTTGGAAGTGATTCCGTTTCCAGAATTTTTTTCACAGAGGTCAGTAAATTTATTCTACTAAACTATTCATTTAAAAATGCACATTTGATTTAAAATAGTAATGTCTTAAATCTCAAGCTGTATTATGTGTTGTTTAAATGAAGAATGAAGACTTTTGCGAGTTAATTTTCAGGAAAACTTTACTTTTGGAAGGCGAACTTCTAAATTTGCTAAAGAAAACCCCCAAAATGGCCCCCCCCTGAAAAGAAAGGAAAAAAAAAAAAAAAAAAAAAAAAAAAAAATCCAAAACACCTCAAATGTAGTCTAACACGTGCTAAAGACGAAAGCCATAAAAGAGTTGACTCCTCCTCTCTCTTTCTTTCTCTCTCTCTCTGTGTGTCTCTCTCTCTCTCTGTCTGTCCACCACCAGTTGACCATGATATAGGAGTGGAACCTTTAATATAAATACTAAAATTAGTAATAATTTAATCCTTCATTTGTTGAAATAGTATGCATACGTTTGGAAGTGATTCCGTTTCCAGAATTTTTTTCACAGAGGTCAGTAAATTTATTCTACTAAACTATTCATTTAAAAATGCACATTTGATTTAAAATAGTAATGTCTTAAATCTCAAGCTGTATTATGTGTTGTTTAAATGAAGAATGAAGACTTTTGCGAGTTAATTTTCAGGAAAACTTTACTTTTGGAAGGCGAACTTCTAAATTTGCTAAAGAAAACCCCCAAAATGGCCCCCCCCTGAAAAGAAAGGAAAAAAAAAAAAAAAAAAAAAAAAAAAAATCCAAAACACCTCAAATGTAGTCTAACACGTGCTAAAGACGAAAGCCATAAAAGAGTTGACTCCTCCTCTCTCTTTCTTTCTCTCTCTCTCTGTGTGTCTCTCTCTCTCTCTGTCTGTCCACCACCAGTTGACCATGATATAGGAGTGGAACCTTTAATATAAATACTAAAATTAGTAATAATTTAATCCTTCATTTGTTGAAATAGTATGCATACGTTTGGAAGTGATTCCGTTTCCAGAATTTTTTTCACAGAGGTCAGTAAATTTATTCTACTAAACTATTCATTTAAAAATGCACATTTGATTTAAAATAGTAATGTCTTAAATCTCAAGCTGTATTATGTGTTGTTTAAATGAAGAATGAAGACTTTTGCGAGTTAATTTTCAGGAAAACTTTACTTTTGGAAGGCGAACTTCTAAATTTGCTAAAGAAAACCCCCAAAATGGCCCCCCCCTGAAAAGAAAGGAAAAAAAAAAAAAAAAAAAAAAAAAAAAAAATCCAAAACACCTCAAATGTAGTCTAACACGTGCTAAAGACGAAAGCCATAAAAGAGTTGACTCCTCCTCTCTCTTTCTTTCTCTCTCTCTCTGTGTGTCTCTCTCTCTCTCTGTCTGTCCACCACCAGTTGACCATGATATAGGAGTGGAACCTTTAATATAAATACTAAAATTAGTAATAATTTAATCCTTCATTTGTTGAAATAGTATGCATACGTTTGGAAGTGATTCCGTTTCCAGAATTTTTTTCACAGAGGTCAGTAAATTTATTCTACTAAACTATTCATTTAAAAATGCACATTTGATTTAAAATAGTAATGTCTTAAATCTCAAGCTGTATTATGTGTTGTTTAAATGAAGAATGAAGACTTTTGCGAGTTAATTTTCAGGAAAACTTTACTTTTGGAAGGCGAACTTCTAAATTTGCTAAAGAAAACCCCCAAAATGGCCCCCCCCTGAAAAGAAAGGAAAAAAAAAAAAAAAAAAAAAAAAAAAAATCCAAAACACCTCAAATGTAGTCTAACACGTGCTAAAGACGAAAGCCATAAAAGAGTTGACTCCTCCTCTCTCTTTCTTTCTCTCTCTCTCTGTGTGTCTCTCTCTCTCTCTGTCTGTCCACCACCAGTTGACCATGATATAGGAGTGGAACCTTTAATATAAATACTAAAATTAGTAATAATTTAATCCTTCATTTGTTGAAATAGTATGCATACGTTTGGAAGTGATTCCGTTTCCAGAATTTTTTTCACAGAGGTCAGTAAATTTATTCTACTAAACTATTCATTTAAAAATGCACATTTGATTTAAAATAGTAATGTCTTAAATCTCAAGCTGTATTATGTGTTGTTTAAATGAAGAATGAAGACTTTTGCGAGTTAATTTTCAGGAAAACTTTACTTTTGGAAGGCGAACTTCTAAATTTGCTAAAGAAAACCCCCAAAATGGCCCCCCCCTGAAAAGAAAGGAAAAAAAAAAAAAAAAAAAAAAAAAAAAAAATCCAAAACACCTCAAATGTAGTCTAACACGTGCTAAAGACGAAAGCCATAAAAGAGTTGACTCCTCCTCTCTCTTTCTTTCTCTCTCTCTCTGTGTGTCTCTCTCTCTCTCTGTCTGTCCACCACCAGTTGACCATGATATAGGAGTGGAACCTTTAATATAAATACTAAAATTAGTAATAATTTAATCCTTCATTTGTTGAAATAGTATGCATACGTTTGGAAGTGATTCCGTTTCCAGAATTTTTTTCACAGAGGTCAGTAAATTTATTCTACTAAACTATTCATTTAAAAATGCACATTTGATTTAAAATAGTAATGTCTTAAATCTCAAGCTGTATTATGTGTTGTTTAAATGAAGAATGAAGACTTTTGCGAGTTAATTTTCAGGAAAACTTTACTTTTGGAAGGCGAACTTCTAAATTTGCTAAAGAAAACCCCCAAAATGGCCCCCCCCTGAAAAGAAAGGAAAAAAAAAAAAAAAAAAAAAAAAAAAAAAAATCCAAAACACCTCAAATGTAGTCTAACACGTGCTAAAGACGAAAGCCATAAAAGAGTTGACTCCTCCTCTCTCTTTC
Source organism: Sepioteuthis lessoniana (assembly GCA_963585895.1). Classification (NCBI taxonomy): domain Eukaryota; kingdom Metazoa; phylum Mollusca; class Cephalopoda; order Myopsida; family Loliginidae; genus Sepioteuthis; species Sepioteuthis lessoniana. Next base: position 93,688,663 of record OY757909.1, read on the forward strand.
TTTCTCTCTCTCTCTGTGTGTCTCTCTCTCTCTCTCTCTGTCTGTCCACCACCAGTTGACCATGATATAGGAGTGGAACCTTTAATATAAATACTAAAATTAGTAATAATTTAATCCTTCATTTGTTGAAATAGTATGCATACGTTTGGAAGTGATTCCGTTTCCAGAATTTTTTTCACAGAGGTCAGTAAATTTATTCTACTAAACTATTCATTTAAAAATGCACATTTGATTTAAAATAGTAATGTCTTAAATCTCAAGCTGTATTATGTGTTGTTTAAATGAAGAATGAAGACTTTTGCGAGTTAATTTTCAGGAAAACTTTACTTTTGGAAGGCGAACTTCTAAATTTGCTAAAGAAAACCCCCAAAATGGCCCCCCCCTGAAAAGAAAGGAAAAAAAAAAAAAAAAAAAAAAAAAAAAATCCAAAACACCTCAAATGTAGTCTAACACGTGCTAAAGACGAAAGCCATAAAAGAGTTGACTCCTCCTCTCTCTTTCTTTCTCTCTCTCTGTCTGTGTGTCTCTCTCTCTCTCTGTCTGTCCACCACCAGTTGACCATGATATAGGAGTGGAACCTTTAATATAAATACTAAAATTAGTAATAATTTAATCCTTCATTTGTTGAAATAGTATGCATACGTTTGGAAGTGATTCCGTTTCCAGAATTTTTTTCACAGAGGTCAGTAAATTTATTCTACTAAACTATTCATTTAAAAATGCACATTTGATTTAAAATAGTAATGTCTTAAATCTCAAGCTGTATTATGTGTTGTTTAAATGAAGAATGAAGACTTTTGCGAGTTAATTTTCAGGAAAACTTTACTTTTGGAAGGCGAACTTCTAAATTTGCTAAAGAAAACCCCCAAAATGGCCCCCCCCTGAAAAGAAAGGAAAAAAAAAAAAAAAAAAAAAAAAAAAAAATCCAAAACACCTCAAATGTAGTCTAACACGTGCTAAAGACGAAAGCCATAAAAGAGTTGACTCCTCCTCTCTCTTTCTTTCTCTCTCTCTGTCTGTGTGTCTCTCTCTCTCTCTGTCTGTCCACCACCAGTTGACCATGATATAGGAGTGGAACCTTTAATATAAATACTAAAATTAGTAATAATTTAATCCTTCATTTGTTGAAATAGTATGCATACGTTTGGAAGTGAATCCGTTTCCAGAATTTTTTTCACAGAGGTCAGTAAATTTATTCTACTAAACTATTCATTTAAAAATGCACATTTGATTTAAAATAGTAATGTCTTAAATCTCAAGCTGTATTATGTGTTGTTTAAATGAAGAATGAAGACTTTTGCGAGTTAATTTTCAGGAAAACTTTACTTTTGGAAGGCGAACTTCTAAATTTGCTAAAGAAAACCCCCAAAATGGCCCCCCCCTGAAAAGAAAGGAAAAAAAAAAAAAAAAAAAAAAAAAAAAAAATCCAAAACACCTCAAATGTAGTCTAACACGTGCTAAAGACGAAAGCCATAAAAGAGTTGACTCCTCCTCTCTCTTTCTTTCTCTCTCTCTCTGTGTGTCTCTCTCTCTCTCTGTCTGTCCACCACCAGTTGACCATGATATAGGAGTGGAACCTTTAATATAAATACTAAAATTAGTAATAATTTAATCCTTCATTTGTTGAAATAGTATGCATACGTTTGGAAGTGATTCCGTTTCCAGAATTTTTTTCACAGAGGTCAGTAAATTTATTCTACTAAACTATTCATTTAAAAATGCACATTTGATTTAAAATAGTAATGTCTTAAATCTCAAGCTGTATTATGTGTTGTTTAAATGAAGAATGAAGACTTTTGCGAGTTAATTTTCAGGAAAACTTTACTTTTGGAAGGCGAACTTCTAAATTTGCTAAAGAAAACCCCCAAAATGGCCCCCCCCTGAAAAGAAAGGAAAAAAAAAAAAAAAAAAAAAAAAAAAAAAAATCCAAAACACCTCAAATGTAGTCTAACACGTGCTAAAGACGAAAGCCATAAAAGAGTTGACTCCTCCTCTCTCTTTCTTTCTCTCTCTCTCTGTGTGTCTCTCTCTCTCTCTCTCTGTCTGTCCACCACCAGTTGACCATGATATAGGAGTGGAACCTTTAATATAAATACTAAAATTAGTAATAATTTAATCCTTCATTTGTTGAAATAGTATGCATACGTTTGGAAGTGATTCCGTTTCCAGAATTTTTTTCACAGAGGTCAGTAAATTTATTCTACTAAACTATTCATTTAAAAATGCACATTTGATTTAAAATAGTAATGTCTTAAATCTCAAGCTGTATTATGTGTTGTTTAAATGAAGAATGAAGACTTTTGCGAGTTAATTTTCAGGAAAACTTTACTTTTGGAAGGCGAACTTCTAAATTTGCTAAAGAAAACCCCCAAAATGGCCCCCCCCTGAAAAGAAAGGAAAAAAAAAAAAAAAAAAAAAAAAAAAAAAATCCAAAACACCTCAAATGTAGTCTAACACGTGCTAAAGACGAAAGCCATAAAAGAGTTGACTCCTCCTCTCTCTTTCTTTCTCTCTCTCTGTCTGTGTGTCTCTCTCTCTCTCTGTCTGTCCACCACCAGTTGACCATGATATAGGAGTGGAACCTTTAATATAAATACTAAAATTAGTAATAATTTAATCCTTCATTTGTTGAAATAGTATGCATACGTTTGGAAGTGATTCCGTTTCCAGAATTTTTTTCACAGAGGTCAGTAAATTTATTCTACTAAACTATTCATTTAAAAATGCACATTTGATTTAAAATAGTAATGTCTTAAATCTCAAGCTGTATTATGTGTTGTTTAAATGAAGAATGAAGACTTTTGCGAGTTAATTTTCAGGAAAACTTTACTTTTGGAAGGCGAACTTCTAAATTTGCTAAAGAAAACCCCCAAAATGGCCCCCCCCTGAAAAGAAAGGAAAAAAAAAAAAAAAAAAAAAAAAAAAAAATCCAAAACACCTCAAATGTAGTCTAACACGTGCTAAAGACGAAAGCCATAAAAGAGTTGACTCCTCCTCTCTCTTTCTTTCTCTCTCTCTCTGTGTGTCTCTCTCTCTCTCTCTCTGTCTGTCCACCACCAGTTGACCATGATATAGGAGTGGAACCTTTAATATAAATACTAAAATTAGTAATAATTTAATCCTTCATTTGTTGAAATAGTATGCATACGTTTGGAAGTGATTCCGTTTCCAGAATTTTTTTCACAGAGGTCAGTAAATTTATTCTACTAAACTATTCATTTAAAAATGCACATTTGATTTAAAATAGTAATGTCTTAAATCTCAAGCTGTATTATGTGTTGTTTAAATGAAGAATGAAGACTTTTGCGAGTTAATTTTCAGGAAAACTTTACTTTTGGAAGGCGAACTTCTAAATTTGCTAAAGAAAACCCCCAAAATGGCCCCCCCCTGAAAAGAAAGGAAAAAAAAAAAAAAAAAAAAAAAAAAAAAATCCAAAACACCTCAAATGTAGTCTAACACGTGCTAAAGACGAAAGCCATAAAAGAGTTGACTCCTCCTCTCTCTTTCTTTCTCTCTCTCTGTCTGTGTGTCTCTCTCTCTCTCTGTCTGTCCACCACCAGTTGACCATGATATAGGAGTGGAACCTTTAATATAAATACTAAAATTAGTAATAATTTAATCCTTCATTTGTTGAAATAGTATGCATACGTTTGGAAGTGATTCCGTTTCCAGAATTTTTTTCACAGAGGTCAGTAAATTTATTCTACTAAACTATTCATTTAAAAATGCACATTTGATTTAAAATAGTAATGTCTTAAATCTCAAGCTGTATTATGTGTTGTTTAAATGAAGAATGAAGACTTTTGCGAGTTAATTTTCAGGAAAACTTTACTTTTGGAAGGCGAACTTCTAAATTTGCTAAAGAAAACCCCCAAAATGGCCCCCCCCTGAAAAGAAAGGAAAAAAAAAAAAAAAAAAAAAAAAAAAAAATCCAAAACACCTCAAATGTAGTCTAACACGTGCTAAAGACGAAAGCCATAAAAGAGTTGACTCCTCCTCTCTCTTTCTTTCTCTCTCTCTGTCTGTGTGTCTCTCTCTCTCTCTGTCTGTCCACCACCAGTTGACCATGATATAGGAGTGGAACCTTTAATATAAATACTAAAATTAGTAATAATTTAATCCTTCATTTGTTGAAATAGTATGCATACGTTTGGAAGTGATTCCGTTTCCAGAATTTTTTTCACAGAGGTCAGTAAATTTATTCTACTAAACTATTCATTTAAAAATGCACATTTGATTTAAAATAGTAATGTCTTAAATCTCAAGCTGTATTATGTGTTGTTTAAATGAAGAATGAAGACTTTTGCGAGTTAATTTTCAGGAAAACTTTACTTTTGGAAGGCGAACTTCTAAATTTGCTAAAGAAAACCCCCAAAATGGCCCCCCCCTGAAAAGAAAGGAAAAAAAAAAAAAAAAAAAAAAAAAAAAATCCAAAACACCTCAAATGTAGTCTAACACGTGCTAAAGACGAAAGCCATAAAAGAGTTGACTCCTCCTCTCTCTTTCTTTCTCTCTCTCTGTCTGTGTGTCTCTCTCTCTCTCTGTCTGTCCACCACCAGTTGACCATGATATAGGAGTGGAACCTTTAATATAAATACTAAAATTAGTAATAATTTAATCCTTCATTTGTTGAAATAGTATGCATACGTTTGGAAGTGATTCCGTTTCCAGAATTTTTTTCACAGAGGTCAGTAAATTTATTCTACTAAACTATTCATTTAAAAATGCACATTTGATTTAAAATAGTAATGTCTTAAATCTCAAGCTGTATTATGTGTTGTTTAAATGAAGAATGAAGACTTTTGCGAGTTAATTTTCAGGAAAACTTTACTTTTGGAAGGCGAACTTCTAAATTTGCTAAAGAAAACCCCCAAAATGGCCCCCCCCTGAAAAGAAAGGAAAAAAAAAAAAAAAAAAAAAAAAAAAAAATCCAAAACACCTCAAATGTAGTCTAACACGTGCTAAAGACGAAAGCCATAAAAGAGTTGACTCCTCCTCTCTCTTTCTTTCTCTCTCTCTGTCTGTGTGTCTCTCTCTCTCTCTGTCTGTCCACCACCAGTTGACCATGATATAGGAGTGGAACCTTTAATATAAATACTAAAATTAGTAATAATTTAATCCTTCATTTGTTGAAATAGTATGCATACGTTTGGAAGTGATTCCGTTTCCAGAATTTTTTTCACAGAGGTCAGTAAATTTATTCTACTAAACTATTCATTTAAAAATGCACATTTGATTTAAAATAGTAATGTCTTAAATCTCAAGCTGTATTATGTGTTGTTTAAATGAAGAATGAAGACTTTTGCGAGTTAATTTTCAGGAAAACTTTACTTTTGGAAGGCGAACTTCTAAATTTGCTAAAGAAAACCCCCAAAATGGCCCCCCCCTGAAAAGAAAGGAAAAAAAAAAAAAAAAAAAAAAAAAAAAAATCCAAAACACCTCAAATGTAGTCTAACACGTGCTAAAGACGAAAGCCATAAAAGAGTTGACTCCTCCTCTCTCTTTCTTTCTCTCTCTCTGTCTGTGTGTCTCTCTCTCTCTCTGTCTGTCCACCACCAGTTGACCATGATATAGGAGTGGAACCTTTAATATAAATACTAAAATTAGTAATAATTTAATCCTTCATTTGTTGAAATAGTATGCATACGTTTGGAAGTGATTCCGTTTCCAGAATTTTTTTCACAGAGGTCAGTAAATTTATTCTACTAAACTATTCATTTAAAAATGCACATTTGATTTAAAATAGTAATGTCTTAAATCTCAAGCTGTATTATGTGTTGTTTAAATGAAGAATGAAGACTTTTGCGAGTTAATTTTCAGGAAAACTTTACTTTTGGAAGGCGAACTTCTAAATTTGCTAAAGAAAACCCCCAAAATGGCCCCCCCCTGAAAAGAAAGGAAAAAAAAAAAAAAAAAAAAAAAAAAAAAATCCAAAACACCTCAAATGTAGTCTAACACGTGCTAAAGACGAAAGCCATAAAAGAGTTGACTCCTCCTCTCTCTTTCTTTCTCTCTCTCTGTCTGTGTGTCTCTCTCTCTCTCTGTCTGTCCACCACCAGTTGACCATGATATAGGAGTGGAACCTTTAATATAAATACTAAAATTAGTAATAATTTAATCCTTCATTTGTTGAAATAGTATGCATACGTTTGGAAGTGATTCCGTTTCCAGAATTTTTTTCACAGAGGTCAGTAAATTTATTCTACTAAACTATTCATTTAAAAATGCACATTTGATTTAAAATAGTAATGTCTTAAATCTCAAGCTGTATTATGTGTTGTTTAAATGAAGAATGAAGACTTTTGCGAGTTAATTTTCAGGAAAACTTTACTTTTGGAAGGCGAACTTCTAAATTTGCTAAAGAAAACCCCCAAAATGGCCCCCCCCTGAAAAGAAAGGAAAAAAAAAAAAAAAAAAAAAAAAAAAATCCAAAACACCTCAAATGTAGTCTAACACGTGCTAAAGACGAAAGCCATAAAAGAGTTGACTCCTCCTCTCTCTTTCTTTCTCTCTCTCTGTCTGTGTGTCTCTCTCTCTCTCTGTCTGTCCACCACCAGTTGACCATGATATAGGAGTGGAACCTTTAATATAAATACTAAAATTAGTAATAATTTAATCCTTCATTTGTTGAAATAGTATGCATACGTTTGGAAGTGATTCCGTTTCCAGAATTTTTTTCACAGAGGTCAGTAAATTTATTCTACTAAACTATTCATTTAAAAATGCACATTTGATTTAAAATAGTAATGTCTTAAATCTCAAGCTGTATTATGTGTTGTTTAAATGAAGAATGAAGACTTTTGCGAGTTAATTTTCAGGAAAACTTTACTTTTGGAAGGCGAACTTCTAAATTTGCTAAAGAAAACCCCCAAAATGGCCCCCCCCTGAAAAGAAAGGAAAAAAAAAAAAAAAAAAAAAAAAAAAAATCCAAAACACCTCAAATGTAGTCTAACACGTGCTAAAGACGAAAGCCATAAAAGAGTTGACTCCTCCTCTCTCTTTCTTTCTCTCTCTCTGTCTGTGTGTCTCTCTCTCTCTCTGTCTGTCCACCACCAGTTGACCATGATATAGGAGTGGAACCTTTAATATAAATACTAAAATTAGTAATAATTTAATCCTTCATTTGTTGAAATAGTATGCATACGTTTGGAAGTGATTCCGTTTCCAGAATTTTTTTCACAGAGGTCAGTAAATTTATTCTACTAAACTATTCATTTAAAAATGCACATTTGATTTAAAATAGTAATGTCTTAAATCTCAAGCTGTATTATGTGTTGTTTAAATGAAGAATGAAGACTTTTGCGAGTTAATTTTCAGGAAAACTTTACTTTTGGAAGGCGAACTTCTAAATTTGCTAAAGAAAACCCCCAAAATGGCCCCCCCCTGAAAAGAAAGGAAAAAAAAAAAAAAAAAAAAAAAAAAAATCCAAAACACCTCAAATGTAGTCTAACACGTGCTAAAGACGAAAGCCATAAAAGAGTTGACTCCTCCTCTCTCTTTCTTTCTCTCTCTCTGTCTGTGTGTCTCTCTCTCTCTCTGTCTGTCCACCACCAGTTGACCATGATATAGGAGTGGAACCTTTAATATAAATACTAAAATTAGTAATAATTTAATCCTTCATTTGTTGAAATAGTATGCATACGTTTGGAAGTGATTCCGTTTCCAGAATTTTTTTCACAGAGGTCAGTAAATTTATTCTACTAAACTATTCATTTAAAAATGCACATTTGATTTAAAATAGTAATGTCTTAAATCTCAAGCTGTATTATGTGTTGTTTAAATGAAGAATGAAGACTTTTGCGAGTTAATTTTCAGGAAAACTTTACTTTTGGAAGGCGAACTTCTAAATTTGCTAAAGAAAACCCCCAAAATGGCCCCCCCCTGAAAAGAAAGGAAAAAAAAAAAAAAAAAAAAAAAAAAAAATCCAAAACACCTCAAATGTAGTCTAACACGTGCTAAAGACGAAAGCCATAAAAGAGTTGACTCCTCCTCTCTCTTTCTTTCTCTCTCTCTGTCTGTGTGTCTCTCTCTCTCTCTGTCTGTCCACCACCAGTTGACCATGATATAGGAGTGGAACCTTTAATATAAATACTAAAATTAGTAATAATTTAATCCTTCATTTGTTGAAATAGTATGCATACGTTTGGAAGTGATTCCGTTTCCAGAATTTTTTTCACAGAGGTCAGTAAATTTATTCTACTAAACTATTCATTTAAAAATGCACATTTGATTTAAAATAGTAATGTCTTAAATCTCAAGCTGTATTATGTGTTGTTTAAATGAAGAATGAAGACTTTTGCGAGTTAATTTTCAGGAAAACTTTACTTTTGGAAGGCGAACTTCTAAATTTGCTAAAGAAAACCCCCAAAATGGCCCCCCCCTGAAAAGAAAGGAAAAAAAAAAAAAAAAAAAAAAAAAAAAATCCAAAACACCTCAAATGTAGTCTAACACGTGCTAAAGACGAAAGCCATAAAAGAGTTGACTCCTCCTCTCTCTTTCTTTCTCTCTCTCTGTCTGTGTGTCTCTCTCTCTCTCTGTCTGTCCACCACCAGTTGACCATGATATAGGAGTGGAACCTTTAATATAAATACTAAAATTAGTAATAATTTAATCCTTCATTTGTTGAAATAGTATGCATACGTTTGGAAGTGATTCCGTTTCCAGAATTTTTTTCACAGAGGTCAGTAAATTTATTCTACTAAACTATTCATTTAAAAATGCACATTTGATTTAAAATAGTAATGTCTTAAATCTCAAGCTGTATTATGTGTTGTTTAAATGAAGAATGAAGACTTTTGCGAGTTAATTTTCAGGAAAACTTTACTTTTGGAAGGCGAACTTCTAAATTTGCTAAAGAAAACCCCCAAAATGGCCCCCCCCTGAAAAGAAAGGAAAAAAAAAAAAAAAAAAAAAAAAAAAAAATCCAAAACACCTCAAATGTAGTCTAACACGTGCTAAAGACGAAAGCCATAAAAGAGTTGACTCCTCCTCTCTCTTTCTTTCTCTCTCTCTGTCTGTGTGTCTCTCTCTCTCTCTGTCTGTCCACCACCAGTTGACCATGATATAGGAGTGGAACCTTTAATATAAATACTAAAATTAGTAATAATTTAATCCTTCATTTGTTGAAATAGTATGCATACGTTTGGAAGTGATTCCGTTTCCAGAATTTTTTTCACAGAGGTCAGTAAATTTATTCTACTAAACTATTCATTTAAAAATGCACATTTGATTTAAAATAGTAATGTCTTAAATCTCAAGCTGTATTATGTGTTGTTTAAATGAAGAATGAAGACTTTTGCGAGTTAATTTTCAGGAAAACTTTACTTTTGGAAGGCGAACTTCTAAATTTGCTAAAGAAAACCCCCAAAATGGCCCCCCCCTGAAAAGAAAGGAAAAAAAAAAAAAAAAAAAAAAAAAAAAAATCCAAAACACCTCAAATGTAGTCTAACACGTGCTAAAGACGAAAGCCATAAAAGAGTTGACTCCTCCTCTCTCTTTCTTTCTCTCTCTCTGTCTGTGTGTCTCTCTCTCTCTCTGTCTGTCCACCACCAGTTGACCATGATATAGGAGTGGAACCTTTAATATAAATACTAAAATTAGTAATAATTTAATCCTTCATTTGTTGAAATAGTATGCATACGTTTGGAAGTGATTCCGTTTCCAGAATTTTTTTCACAGAGGTCAGTAAATTTATTCTACTAAACTATTCATTTAAAAATGCACATTTGATTTAAAATAGTAATGTCTTAAATCTCAAGCTGTATTATGTGTTGTTTAAATGAAGAATGAAGACTTTTGCGAGTTAATTTTCAGGAAAACTTTACTTTTGGAAGGCGAACTTCTAAATTTGCTAAAGAAAACCCCCAAAATGGCCCCCCCCTGAAAAGAAAGGAAAAAAAAAAAAAAAAAAAAAAAAAAAAAATCCAAAACACCTCAAATGTAGTCTAACACGTGCTAAAGACGAAAGCCATAAAAGAGTTGACTCCTCCTCTCTCTTTCTTTCTCTCTCTCTGTCTGTGTGTCTCTCTCTCTCTCTGTCTGTCCACCACCAGTTGACCATGATATAGGAGTGGAACCTTTAATATAAATACTAAAATTAGTAATAATTTAATCCTTCATTTGTTGAAATAGTATGCATACGTTTGGAAGTGATTCCGTTTCCAGAATTTTTTTCACAGAGGTCAGTAAATTTATTCTACTAAACTATTCATTTAAAAATGCACATTTGATTTAAAATAGTAATGTCTTAAATCTCAAGCTGTATTATGTGTTGTTTAAATGAAGAATGAAGACTTTTGCGAGTTAATTTTCAGGAAAACTTTACTTTTGGAAGGCGAACTTCTAAATTTGCTAAAGAAAACCCCCAAAATGGCCCCCCCCTGAAAAGAAAGGAAAAAAAAAAAAAAAAAAAAAAAAAAAATCCAAAACACCTCAAATGTAGTCTAACACGTGCTAAAGACGAAAGCCATAAAAGAGTTGACTCCTCCTCTCTCTTTCTTTCTCTCTCTCTGTCTGTGTGTCTCTCTCTCTCTCTGTCTGTCCACCACCAGTTGACCATGATATAGGAGTGGAACCTTTAATATAAATACTAAAATTAGTAATAATTTAATCCTTCATTTGTTGAAATAGTATGCATACGTTTGGAAGTGATTCCGTTTCCAGAATTTTTTTCACAGAGGTCAGTAAATTTATTCTACTAAACTATTCATTTAAAAATGCACATTTGATTTAAAATAGTAATGTCTTAAATCTCAAGCTGTATTATGTGTTGTTTAAATGAAGAATGAAGACTTTTGCGAGTTAATTTTCAGGAAAACTTTACTTTTGGAAGGCGAACTTCTAAATTTGCTAAAGAAAACCCCCAAAATGGCCCCCCCCTGAAAAGAAAGGAAAAAAAAAAAAAAAAAAAAAAAAAAAAATCCAAAACACCTCAAATGTAGTCTAACACGTGCTAAAGACGAAAGCCATAAAAGAGTTGACTCCTCCTCTCTCTTTCTTTCTCTCTCTCTGTCTGTGTGTCTCTCTCTCTCTCTGTCTGTCCACCACCAGTTGACCATGATATAGGAGTGGAACCTTTAATATAAATACTAAAATTAGTAATAATTTAATCCTTCATTTGTTGAAATAGTATGCATACGTTTGGAAGTGATTCCGTTTCCAGAATTTTTTTCACAGAGGTCAGTAAATTTATTCTACTAAACTATTCATTTAAAAATGCACATTTGATTTAAAATAGTAATGTCTTAAATCTCAAGCTGTATTATGTGTTGTTTAAATGAAGAATGAAGACTTTTGCGAGTTAATTTTCAGGAAAACTTTACTTTTGGAAGGCGAACTTCTAAATTTGCTAAAGAAAACCCCCAAAATGGCCCCCCCCTGAAAAGAAAGGAAAAAAAAAAAAAAAAAAAAAAAAATCCAAAACACCTCAAATGTAGTCTAACACGTGCTAAAGACGAAAGCCATAAAAGAGTTGACTCCTCCTCTCTCTTTCTTTCTCTCTCTCTGTCTGTGTGTCTCTCTCTCTCTCTGTCTGTCCACCACCAGTTGACCATGATATAGGAGTGGAACCTTTAATATAAATACTAAAATTAGTAATAATTTAATCCTTCATTTGTTGAAATAGTATGCATACGTTTGGAAGTGATTCCGTTTCCAGAATTTTTTTCACAGAGGTCAGTAAATTTATTCTACTAAACTATTCATTTAAAAATGCACATTTGATTTAAAATAGTAATGTCTTAAATCTCAAGCTGTATTATGTGTTGTTTAAATGAAGAATGAAGACTTTTGCGAGTTAATTTTCAGGAAAACTTTACTTTTGGAAGGCGAACTTCTAAATTTGCTAAAGAAAACCCCCAAAATGGCCCCCCCCTGAAAAGAAAGGAAAAAAAAAAAAAAAAAAAAAAAAAAAAATCCAAAACACCTCAAATGTAGTCTAACACGTGCTAAAGACGAAAGCCATAAAAGAGTTGACTCCTCCTCTCTCTTTCTTTCTCTCTCTCTGTCTGTGTGTCTCTCTCTCTCTCTGTCTGTCCACCACCAGTTGACCATGATATAGGAGTGGAACCTTTAATATAAATACTAAAATTAGTAATAATTTAATCCTTCATTTGTTGAAATAGTATGCATACGTTTGGAAGTGATTCCGTTTCCAGAATTTTTTTCACAGAGGTCAGTAAATTTATTCTACTAAACTATTCATTTAAAAATGCACATTTGATTTAAAATAGTAATGTCTTAAATCTCAAGCTGTATTATGTGTTGTTTAAATGAAGAATGAAGACTTTTGCGAGTTAATTTTCAGGAAAACTTTACTTTTGGAAGGCGAACTTCTAAATTTGCTAAAGAAAACCCCCAAAATGGCCCCCCCCTGAAAAGAAAGGAAAAAAAAAAAAAAAAAAAAAAAAAAAAAATCCAAAACACCTCAAATGTAGTCTAACACGTGCTAAAGACGAAAGCCATAAAAGAGTTGACTCCTCCTCTCTCTTTCTTTCTCTCTCTCTGTCTGTGTGTCTCTCTCTCTCTCTGTCTGTCCACCACCAGTTGACCATGATATAGGAGTGGAACCTTTAATATAAATACTAAAATTAGTAATAATTTAATCCTTCATTTGTTGAAATAGTATGCATACGTTTGGAAGTGATTCCGTTTCCAGAATTTTTTTCACAGAGGTCAGTAAATTTATTCTACTAAACTATTCATTTAAAAATGCACATTTGATTTAAAATAGTAATGTCTTAAATCTCAAGCTGTATTATGTGTTGTTTAAATGAAGAATGAAGACTTTTGCGAGTTAATTTTCAGGAAAACTTTACTTTTGGAAGGCGAACTTCTAAATTTGCTAAAGAAAACCCCCAAAATGGCCCCCCCCTGAAAAGAAAGGAAAAAAAAAAAAAAAAAAAAAAAAAAAAAATCCAAAACACCTCAAATGTAGTCTAACACGTGCTAAAGACGAAAGCCATAAAAGAGTTGACTCCTCCTCTCTCTTTCTTTCTCTCTCTCTGTCTGTGTGTCTCTCTCTCTCTCTGTCTGTCCACCACCAGTTGACCATGATATAGGAGTGGAACCTTTAATATAAATACTAAAATTAGTAATAATTTAATCCTTCATTTGTTGAAATAGTATGCATACGTTTGGAAGTGATTCCGTTTCCAGAATTTTTTTCACAGAGGTCAGTAAATTTATTCTACTAAACTATTCATTTAAAAATGCACATTTGATTTAAAATAGTAATGTCTTAAATCTCAAGCTGTATTATGTGTTGTTTAAATGAAGAATGAAGACTTTTGCGAGTTAATTTTCAGGAAAACTTTACTTTTGGAAGGCGAACTTCTAAATTTGCTAAAGAAAACCCCCAAAATGGCCCCCCCCTGAAAAGAAAGGAAAAAAAAAAAAAAAAAAAAAAAAAAAAAAATCCAAAACACCTCAAATGTAGTCTAACACGTGCTAAAGACGAAAGCCATAAAAGAGTTGACTCCTCCTCTCTCTTTCTTTCTCTCTCTCTGTCTGTGTGTCTCTCTCTCTCTCTGTCTGTCCACCACCAGTTGACCATGATATAGGAGTGGAACCTTTAATATAAATACTAAAATTAGTAATAATTTAATCCTTCATTTGTTGAAATAGTATGCATACGTTTGGAAGTGATTCCGTTTCCAGAATTTTTTTCACAGAGGTCAGTAAATTTATTCTACTAAACTATTCATTTAAAAATGCACATTTGATTTAAAATAGTAATGTCTTAAATCTCAAGCTGTATTATGTGTTGTTTAAATGAAGAATGAAGACTTTTGCGAGTTAATTTTCAGGAAAACTTTACTTTTGGAAGGCGAACTTCTAAATTTGCTAAAGAAAACCCCCAAAATGGCCCCCCCCTGAAAAGAAAGGAAAAAAAAAAAAAAAAAAAAAAAAAAAAAAATCCAAAACACCTCAAATGTAGTCTAACACGTGCTAAAGACGAAAGCCATAAAAGAGTTGACTCCTCCTCTCTCTTTCTTTCTCTCTCTCTGTCTGTGTGTCTCTCTCTCTCTCTGTCTGTCCACCACCAGTTGACCATGATATAGGAGTGGAACCTTTAATATAAATACTAAAATTAGTAATAATTTAATCCTTCATTTGTTGAAATAGTATGCATACGTTTGGAAGTGATTCCGTTTCCAGAATTTTTTTCACAGAGGTCAGTAAATTTATTCTACTAAACTATTCATTTAAAAATGCACATTTGATTTAAAATAGTAATGTCTTAAATCTCAAGCTGTATTATGTGTTGTTTAAATGAAGAATGAAGACTTTTGCGAGTTAATTTTCAGGAAAACTTTACTTTTGGAAGGCGAACTTCTAAATTTGCTAAAGAAAACCCCCAAAATGGCCCCCCCCTGAAAAGAAAGGAAAAAAAAAAAAAAAAAAAAAAAAAAAAATCCAAAACACCTCAAATGTAGTCTAACACGTGCTAAAGACGAAAGCCATAAAAGAGTTGACTCCTCCTCTCTCTTTCTTTCTCTCTCTCTGTCTTTGTGTCTCTCTCTCTCTCTGTCTGTCCACCACCAGTTGACCATGATATAGGAGTGGAACCTTTAATATAAATACTAAAATTAGTAATAATTTAATCCTTCATTTGTTGAAATAGTATGCATACGTTTGGAAGTGATTCCGTTTCCAGAATTTTTTTCACAGAGGTCAGTAAATTTATTCTACTAAACTATTCATTTAAAAATGCACATTTGATTTAAAATAGTAATGTCTTAAATCTCAAGCTGTATTATGTGTTGTTTAAATGAAGAATGAAGACTTTTGCGAGTTAATTTTCAGGAAAACTTTACTTTTGGAAGGCGAACTTCTAAATTTGCTAAAGAAAACCCCCAAAATGGCCCCCCCCTGAAAAGAAAGGAAAAAAAAAAAAAAAAAAAAAAAAAAAAATCCAAAACACCTCAAATGTAGTCTAACACGTGCTAAAGACGAAAGCCATAAAAGAGTTGACTCCTCCTCTCTCTTTCTTTCTCTCTCTCTGTCTGTGTGTCTCTCTCTCTCTCTGTCTGTCCACCACCAGTTGACCATGATATAGGAGTGGAACCTTTAATATAAATACTAAAATTAGTAATAATTTAATCCTTCATTTGTTGAAATAGTATGCATACGTTTGGAAGTGATTCCGTTTCCAGAATTTTTTTCACAGAGGTCAGTAAATTTATTCTACTAAACTATTCATTTAAAAATGCACATTTGATTTAAAATAGTAATGTCTTAAATCTCAAGCTGTATTATGTGTTGTTTAAATGAAGAATGAAGACTTTTGCGAGTTAATTTTCAGGAAAACTTTACTTTTGGAAGGCGAACTTCTAAATTTGCTAAAGAAAACCCCCAAAATGGCCCCCCCCTGAAAAGAAAGGAAAAAAAAAAAAAAAAAAAAAAAAAAAAAATCCAAAACACCTCAAATGTAGTCTAACACGTGCTAAAGACGAAAGCCATAAAAGAGTTGACTCCTCCTCTCTCTTTCTTTCTCTCTCTCTGTCTGTGTGTCTCTCTCTCTCTCTGTCTGTCCACCACCAGTTGACCATGATATAGGAGTGGAACCTTTAATATAAATACTAAAATTAGTAATAATTTAATCCTTCATTTGTTGAAATAGTATGCATACGTTTGGAAGTGATTCCGTTTCCAGAATTTTTTTCACAGAGGTCAGTAAATTTATTCTACTAAACTATTCATTTAAAAATGCACATTTGATTTAAAATAGTAATGTCTTAAATCTCAAGCTGTATTATGTGTTGTTTAAATGAAGAATGAAGACTTTTGCGAGTTAATTTTCAGGAAAACTTTACTTTTGGAAGGCGAACTTCTAAATTTGCTAAAGAAAACCCCCAAAATGGCCCCCCCCTGAAAAGAAAGGAAAAAAAAAAAAAAAAAAAAAAAATCCAAAACACCTCAAATGTAGTCTAACACGTGCTAAAGACGAAAGCCATAAAAGAGTTGACTCCTCCTCTCTCTTTCTTTCTCTCTCTCTGTCTGTGTGTCTCTCTCTCTCTCTGTCTGTCCACCACCAGTTGACCATGATATAGGAGTGGAACCTTTAATATAAATACTAAAATTAGTAATAATTTAATCCTTCATTTGTTGAAATAGTATGCATACGTTTGGAAGTGATTCCGTTTCCAGAATTTTTTTCACAGAGGTCAGTAAATTTATTCTACTAAACTATTCATTTAAAAATGCACATTTGATTTAAAATAGTAATGTCTTAAATCTCAAGCTGTATTATGTGTTGTTTAAATGAAGAATGAAGACTTTTGCGAGTTAATTTTCAGGAAAACTTTACTTTTGGAAGGCGAACTTCTAAATTTGCTAAAGAAAACCCCCAAAATGGCCCCCCCCTGAAAAGAAAGGAAAAAAAAAAAAAAAAAAAAAAAATCCAAAACACCTCAAATGTAGTCTAACACGTGCTAAAGACGAAAGCCATAAAAGAGTTGACTCCTCCTCTCTCTTTCTTTCTCTCTCTCTGTCTGTGTGTCTCTCTCTCTCTCTGTCTGTCCACCACCAGTTGACCATGATATAGGAGTGGAACCTTTAATATAAATACTAAAATTAGTAATAATTTAATCCTTCATTTGTTGAAATAGTATGCATACGTTTGGAAGTGATTCCGTTTCCAGAATTTTTTTCACAGGTCAGTAAATTTATTCTACTAAACTATTCATTTAAAAATGCACATTTGATTTAAAATAGTAATGTCTTAAATCTCAAGCTGTATTATGTGTTGTTTAAATGAAGAATGAAGACTTTTGCGAGTTAATTTTCAGGAAAACTTTACTTTTGGAAGGCGAACTTCTAAATTTGCTAAAGAAAACCCCCAAAATGGCCCCCCCCTGAAAAGAAAGGAAAAAAAAAAAAAAAAAAAAAAAATCCAAAACACCTCAAATGTAGTCTAACACGTGCTAAAGACGAAAGCCATAAAAGAGTTGACTCCTCCTCTCTCTTTCTTTCTCTCTCTCTGTCTGTGTGTCTCTCTCTCTCTCTGTCTGTCCACCACCAGTTGACCATGATATAGGAGTGGAACCTTTAATATAAATACTAAAATTAGTAATAATTTAATCCTTCATTTGTTGAAATAGTATGCATACGTTTGGAAGTGATTCCGTTTCCAGAATTTTTTTCACAGAGGTCAGTAAATTTATTCTACTAAACTATTCATTTAAAAATGCACATTTGATTTAAAATAGTAATGTCTTAAATCTCAAGCTGTATTATGTGTTGTTTAAATGAAGAATGAAGACTTTTGCGAGTTAATTTTCAGGAAAACTTTACTTTTGGAAGGCGAACTTCTAAATTTGCTAAAGAAAACCCCCAAAATGGCCCCCCCCTGAAAAGAAAGGAAAAAAAAAAAAAAAAAAAAAAAATCCAAAACACCTCAAATGTAGTCTAACACGTGCTAAAGACGAAAGCCATAAAAGAGTTGACTCCTCCTCTCTCTTTCTTTCTCTCTCTCTGTCTGTGTGTCTCTCTCTCTCTCTGTCTGTCCACCACCAGTTGACCATGATATAGGAGTGGAACCTTTAATATAAATACTAAAATTAGTAATAATTTAATCCTTCATTTGTTGAAATAGTATGCATACGTTTGGAAGTGATTCCGTTTCCAGAATTTTTTTCACAGAGGTCAGTAAATTTATTCTACTAAACTATTCATTTAAAAATGCACATTTGATTTAAAATAGTAATGTCTTAAATCTCAAGCTGTATTATGTGTTGTTTAAATGAAGAATGAAGACTTTTGCGAGTTAATTTTCAGGAAAACTTTACTTTTGGAAGGCGAACTTCTAAATTTGCTAAAGAAAACCCCCAAAATGGCCCCCCCCTGAAAAGAAAGGAAAAAAAAAAAAAAAAAAAAAAAATCCAAAACACCTCAAATGTAGTCTAACACGTGCTAAAGACGAAAGCCATAAAAGAGTTGACTCCTCCTCTCTCTTTCTTTCTCTCTCTCTGTCTGTGTGTCTCTCTCTCTCTCTGTCTGTCCACCACCAGTTGACCATGATATAGGAGTGGAACCTTTAATATAAATACTAAAATTAGTAATAATTTAATCCTTCATTTGTTGAAATAGTATGCATACGTTTGGAAGTGATTCCGTTTCCAGAATTTTTTTCACAGAGGTCAGTAAATTTATTCTACTAAACTATTCATTTAAAAATGCACATTTGATTTAAAATAGTAATGTCTTAAATCTCAAGCTGTATTATGTGTTGTTTAAATGAAGAATGAAGACTTTTGCGAGTTAATTTTCAGGAAAACTTTACTTTTGGAAGGCGAACTTCTAAATTTGCTAAAGAAAACCCCCAAAATGGCCCCCCCCTGAAAAGAAAGGAAAAAAAAAAAAAAAAAAAAAAAATCCAAAACACCTCAAATGTAGTCTAACACGTGCTAAAGACGAAAGCCATAAAAGAGTTGACTCCTCCTCTCTCTTTCTTTCTCTCTCTCTGTCTCTGTCTCTCTCTCTCTCTCTCTCTCTCTCTGTCTGTCCACCACTAGATAACCATGAAATATACCACAAAATTTCTTTGAATTTTAACATCCAGCAGTCCTGGACTTTAACTAAGTTAAAACTTAAGATAAAAAAAAAAAAAAAAAGTGAAAAAAAAAAATTTTTTTTTTTTTTTTTTTTTTTTTTTTTTATTACTACTACCGCGTACACATGGGAAGCAGCATGCTGTACGTGTGAGTCTTGCGGCTTAACGCTCAAGATTGCCAGTTCGATCGGGGAACTACTGCTGCTCATCTATAAGAGTGGCTTCTATAGATGAGAACAAAAACAGCCACCGAAAGATAACCATGACTAGTACTCAAACCAGATCCATAAACCGCATCGCTCTTCGCGCGGGTAAAAAAGGGGCGCGTCCTGCTGAGGTTGGAGCCCTGGCCTCGGTGTTCGAAAAATCAGCTACAGAGCTCAAACACAAACAAAAACTACTAAAATGCAAACAAACAATACAGATAGCGACATTTAACGTAAGAACCCTAAATAGAATAGGTCAACTATCAGAGCTAACTGCATCAGCCGTAGAGCATAAGATAGATATAATTTGCATACAAGAGCACCGATACACGCACACCGAAGATATCAAGTATCACGAAACTGGAAATGGATGGATGCTGGTGACTGTATCGGCATGGAAAAACTCTGTCAATGCATCGGTAGGAGGGGTGGGAATACTTCTAGGACCGAGAGCGTTAAAAACACTGAACAGCATTGAGAGAATACAACCTAGGATGATGGCCGCAACGTTTAATGGCAACCCCAAAGCAACAATTATCTCCTGCTACAGCCCTACCAATGTTAGCGAAGAAAACGAAATAGCCACCTTCTACGAAGATCTATCCTCCCTAGTACGTAGCATTCCGAAACACAACCTGCTAGTCATTGGCGGAGATATGAATGCACAAATCGGGAAAAACAGACACAACAAATACAGCCTACACTACGCGTCTAACAGGAATGGACAGCATTTAATAGATTTCATGATAGAAAATAGATTAACCTGCCTCAATACAAACTTTCAAAAAAGGGAGGGGAAATTATGGACCTACACATACGCGAATAAGAGTAAAGCACAGATAGACTACGTCCTTATAAACAGGAAATGGAAGAATAGTGCGATGAATTGCGAGGCATACTCCTCCTTCGAGGGTGTGTCCTCCGATCATCGAATAGTTACGGCCAAAGTACGACTAAGCCTAAGAAAAAACGCCACACGTAAAGCGACGACCAAGCACTATGACTGGGCCCTACTCAACAACAGAGATATTAGAGATAAATATGCATTAGAATTAAGAAACAGATTCGAAGCACTACAAGAGAAGGTAGAAATAGGCACCCCAAATGACGAATATGAAAATTTTGTAGAAGCGCACCTGGAGGCGGCAGAAAAGTGTATTCCAACAAAACCTAGAACTAAATATAGAGTCCCTTGGGAAACGCCAGCAGCTAGAGAAAAACGTGCACTCGTGAAGACTGCCTCCAAAAACTATCAACAGAACCCAACAAATACAAATGCACGAGAACTAGAAAAGGCGCAACATCAATTAACAGGAATATACCTAAAAGAACAGGCAGAATACGTACAAAATCAGATAGATAAGATTAGAGACTCGGTGGAAGATAGGCAATCCAGGATAGCCTGGCAAACAATAAACGAAGTAAGTGGAAGGAAGAGCACAGCCAAAGCAAAATTGAAAGCTGCAAGCCAACAAGAAAGAATAAAACTGTGGGAACAGCATTTCAAAAATCTACTAGGAAACCCACCGGAAATAACGGATGAGCCGATCACCAGAATTATTAGTAAGCAATTAGACGTAAAACTAGGTCCTTTCACCAAAGAAGAACTCGACACGGTTCTCAGAAGAATTAAAAATAGGAAAGCGGCGGGGCTAGACGAGATCCCCCCAGAAGTGTGGAAGACGAGACAATTCGACGATATACTGCTCCGGCAATGCAACGCAGTCTACAGTCAAAATAGGATAGAACGATGGACGAAGGGATGCATCCTTCCATTCCCTAAAAAAGGCGACCTCGGACTAGCCAAGAACTACCGAGGGATAACACTTACATCCATAGCAGCCAAAATCTACAATGCCCTACTACGAAACCGCATAGAACCCAAAATGGAAAACATCCTTAGGAAAAACCAAAATGGCTTCCGGAGAAACAGATCCACAACCTCACAAATACTGACCATCCGTAGAATCCTGGAAGGCGTTCGGGCAAAAAACTTACAGGCGACATTACTATTTGTCG
>OY757909.1:93709640-93812140 GCA_963585895.1 Sepioteuthis lessoniana
CCCACAAACCTTATCCTTCCTGGTACGTCTACTACGTGGCATCATGTGTCCATACTGAGTTGATGTAAATTTTTACAGCTCGCCCAACACTGGCAAATCTATGTGTAAGAATCCATCAGATAGTATCGCTTTTAAATTTTTCCTTCCTTCTCCTTGTTTTGTTTGTCTTAATTGAATGGTTTGTGAGATAGAAGCCTGGTGGCCATTCAATTACTGTTTTTATGCTTCTTCTTGGATTTGTTCAAGACTGTAAGCAGTGTTCCTGTGTCGTTCATATCAAGCGTTTTCTCAATGCTTTTTGTTAGTGTTCATGTGCTGCAGCTTTTTTCTCGTGTGGACACAGCTATAGCTTGGAGAAAATTCCGTTTTTATTTTGTCGGATATATTCAATTTCTTTGAGATAGATAGCCTATCAATAGCGTATACACTTTCTTGTAGATAAGATGTTGTTCCCGAGGTATGTGGATTGGTCCACTAATATCAAAAACTCGCCACTTTAAATGGAGATGATCCCTTCTTCTTTAAAACACATGAACTCTGTTTATTAGTATTCATGCAGAGGTCAATGTCTCCCGTTGCTTGCTCGATTCTATGGAGTTGGAATTCGGCTTGGTCTTCATCTCTGTTGTCTGTGTCTGTTATATTTTTTGTCTTTTCTTGTATTTTTTCAATGTGGAACCATTTTCTTTTAAATATCTATGGATTTTTTTAATAATATAGTATATGCTGAATTTAAACAAATATGGTTCTCATGTATAAACCTTCAAGACTCCAGCTACAATGTCAAAAATGTCCGTGTCTCCATGAGATGAGAGAACCATTGCTTCCGTGTTTTCGTAAAGTATCATTATAGCGGAAACAATGTCTTCGGGAAGAGGATATACAAGTTGTATTTGCTCCACTATTAGAATATTTATGGAATCGAATGCTTTGGAGAAATCTACAAACAGTAGTTTGGGGCTCAAGATTCTTTGTTCGTACTCCCTTGATGATCAGACGATTTGTAAGCATTTCTGAGGCGTTGGAGCTATTCCTTCGAACGCCGTTCTAATTTTCTTCTGAGAATTTTCACGATTTCAGGTCGGATACGATTGAGAAGAAGCGTATTATAAACTTCGACAGCTATAAACCTCAGAAACACGATTCAGAAGAAGCGAATTGTAAATCTTAGCTGCTATAACACCTAACAAACATGATTAAGAAGAAGACTATTATAAACCTTAGCACCTATAGCACCTTGCAAATATTTCTAGTGTTTGTGAGATCGCATAACTTGGGAAAAGGAATAATGCGGCATTCGTCCATTTCTCTCTTTAGTTTTGTTTATAGATTCCGTTACATTATCGGAAAAGTATGCTGTCAGATATTCTCGTCTTCCAAACTTGTAGGGGTGTTTCGTTGAAACAAGCAACTTTTCAATTTTTTTTTCAAAGCTACATCAAGTTCTTCCTCCATAAACTGTCCTTGTTTGACGTCGTATTTGCCATTAATAATATTTTGTATAAGTTTATCATTGATTTCAAGAAGGGTTTCAGAGCAGATTCTGAAAATATTGTTTCTATTTACGAAGTCTTTCTTCATAGCTGGCAGCTTTAAGTTTTGCTTCCTTCCATTCGCTTCGTTTACAGTCTACCGTGCTATTCACAATTGTATATCTTCAACCAAATTTCTGATTCTATTGATTTGGCTTTGAATTTTTTCTAATTATTCTTCATTTTATCTGTTAGTTAGTTATCTCTGTGCTTTCTTTTGTTTCTGTGCGTCGACATTTGTTGAGTTCCTTTTATTAAGAATGTTTTCATTAGTTATCATATTTACCAACCCCTCCGCTCGGGCAGGATATGACGCACGGTCAATTTTTTTTAAAGTGGAGTTTAACAGATTTGAATTCAGAGTTTTCCTTCTCCTAGACTAGTTGCCTCACTAAGGCTGAAGAACCTAGTCTGCCCTACTATTTACCCATCACTGGAGGAGAATATTTGGATTCATACCTTTCCCAAGGGTATTAGTGCTATGTGAAATGCAATTAGTCTCGTCCAGGATTTGAACTCGTGTCGCCGAGTCCATATCCTGCGACGATAACCATTACCCCATGTTTTCATTAGTTATCTCGTTTCTTCCTAACTATTAGTGAGTCCCGAAAGATTGTACATTTTGATCTTGTTTTTGGTTGATATGCATTCTCCAGTTGCTTCTGTGTGAGCGATGTCAAAGTTTTCATATTTGTCATTTTGGGTGTGAGATTCAGATGTCTCATTAAGAGTAAAACATTTGTTTCTAGCAATTACAGTATATTTTTGCTCATACACATGTTGGTGAGTGATCACCTCTCATACCGTGTGGTTTGGTCTGTTTATTGTTTCTGCAGTGACTCAAACGTATTTTTTCCGAGAAGGTTCTGTGATTAAGAGGTGTAAGCCTCACCATTCAGAGTACTATTTATCCATTTCATGTTTATGACTATACAATCTACCAGTTTCAATAACTTTATTTGTGAAGGTGTGAGTCGATGATTTTTGAATATTTCGTATTTAGGCATGAAAGTCTATTCAGTGAAGAATCTGCTAGATGTTCCTCATTTCTATTTGGCAATTTGTATAAGCCAAATTTATCAATTTCATCTTTGCCTATTTCAGCATTTATGTCTCTACAAAGGATTTGAATGTTGAGTTTGGGAAATGATCGCGCAATGGAACATAGCCTGTAATAGAAGGATGAGATATTTAATTCGTGAATTGGTCTTCGTGGGACTTAGTAGGAGACGATCATTGTGCAGGGGTTACCACTCAATGCAGCACACAGAATTCTCGGTTTGATTTTCTTGATGCTATTTCGGGATTTTAAGGCACGTGCACAGAAAAACATTTCTACACATTCTATGGCGGCATTGACTGACTTTAACCATGAAGAAGATAGTCAAAAGTCCAACCATATCTAGTATTTCTAGGTATTTTTATGATAGATCACTATGGTAATAACCACGTTCTTGCATGCATATGTCTGTATTGAGCTCGATGCAGATTATGTAAGCTCGTATAGTAGGTTTTTTTTTTTCTGTTTCAAGTACTTACGTTAAAAGTTGCTATATTAACAATGTTTTTCATTCAATTAAATTGGATTTGAGATCGGTATCTGATTTTTCAAACACTGGGATCAGAGACCTAACTTCAGCAGAACGGGTGCTTTGCTAACTTACGGCAAGAGCAATGCGATTTGGAAGTTCGGTTTGGATTTTAGTTTTGTATCATTTCATTGGTTGTTTTGCCTTATTTTGATTTTATGGTATATCAACCATTTTACGTTATTAAAGCCAAATGCATTTCCATACATATAAACAATTGTATCTCAAACAATTCAGT
Organism: Sepioteuthis lessoniana; assembly: GCA_963585895.1. Taxonomy (NCBI): domain Eukaryota; kingdom Metazoa; phylum Mollusca; class Cephalopoda; order Myopsida; family Loliginidae; genus Sepioteuthis; species Sepioteuthis lessoniana. The sequence continues at coordinate 93,713,000 of OY757909.1, forward strand.
TTAGCATAAGAAGAGTTTCAATGTCAAAAGCAGTTCTATTTCCAACAATTCAGTTTTGCATCTAGAACAGTTTCGATGTCGAAAGACTCTTCTATTTCAAACAATTCTGTTTAGTATAAGAACAGTTCAATTTCAAGAAGTTCAGTTTAGCATTAGTACGCAGTTTAAATGTCAAAACAGTCCTATTTCAATCAATCCAGTTCAAAATATGAACACATTTGAGTTGTATTTAATATAAAGATCGGCCTTATCATATGCTACCATTCCGTGCTAGCATTGACCTGTGCGTGATTACAATGAAGGGGAACTCCACATTTTCTTAAGCTCCAGCATTACTTGAACGTCAACGTCAGATTGTTTTGTGTCACATCCGGACACTCGTTGGAGGGGTCTAACCCCTTTTCAGAGAAGCAGTTGGTGTAATCTCGAGCCCCAGGTGACTGGGCAATATTTCATTAGTTTTTTTCATCAATAGACACTACACTCAGGGATTAGTTGCAGTAGTAACTTGACTGAGCTCTTGTATCTAGGATTTTGAACTTTTCGAGGTTTTTTTCCACCCAGCATCAGATGAAGCACGCCGTTGACTCAATTTTGGATTGACCATCATATTTCACATTCACAATGCTGAATCCCGTGGTTGACTTTGCCATGTAATTGTGTTGCTTGTAAAATAATCTCCTCCTTTAGAGTCTTTTATCCAGTAATAAGTTGGAGCAGAATATCTCAGTGCGTATGGATAAAAATATCGTGTTAATTTCTTAAGTCTTCACTTATTATGTTTCAAGTAAACTATTTTATCTTGAACGGGTACATGTGGGATTATCTATTCTCTCATGCTCATACAAAATTATTTTGGAGAAATTCATTCTTTGTTTTCAGGTGCAATAGAAATATTTTTGTTTGGTGGTTCCGTTCAGTAGACAGAAAACCTTAATGTCCATATTCCCTATATTCGAAACAGGTCGCGCGAAAGAAAAGAGTTATTTACCGGGAATTACCATTAGTTTAAAAAAACATATTCGCTGAATAAAAAGGAGGCTTCGTTTCGATTACAAAATCTAATTGAATGAAACACTATTTAATGTATTGGTCAGTTCAGTTTTTCTCTCCTCATTTGGGTAAGGGACACGTAGGTGGGGTTCATTAAGACAACAAAGACGTTTAAGTAAATAAATCAATGAATGGATATTTCTTACTTATACTTTTGATTCTTATCAATGGTCACATTTTGACTTGCGTTTCATGTCTCTCTGTTCTATTTTTGCTTCGTTTAAACTTTCTCTTGAAGCGTTTGACTTTGAATTGAATGCATTTTGAAAGGTGTGTATGTTTCCCTAGTAATTTTGGCTCGTAATCTTTTTATAAATATGCATGACTCGTCATAGTGTTTTGTCATTTTATTATTCACACCAACGAAGATGGCTACAGTTGGGACAGAAAGTACTTGGAAATCGTACGACCGCTTCCTAAATACATTCCTTCCAAAAACCAAACGATCCATCAAAAAATTTCAGGGGATCAAAGTTAGGATAGACAAACACGAGGTCTTTCAAAGATATTTAAAAGAGAAAATGATGCATATATCATAATCGTGCTCTGCAACGAGCACAGATTACCCTGATTCTCCTTCGCCATTCGTCTCTATCAAAGATCGCATTCGGCAAGCCCTCTAGACTACATCCTGTGTCTGTACAGAGCTGCTGTATATATGTTCTCGCAAGTCGTCTAAAACCTGATTGTCCGTAAGGAGTTCATAGGAGAACGTCGCTTATGAGTTCGTCCTGATCACATCAGCAGTGTCCTGCATGTCTTGTTGGTCTGATGTGAATGGTTTTAGAAATAGGAGGTAGGTGATCGTACGGCTGCTGTTTTGTGGGATGATACTTCAGGGATTTTTTTGAATATGGCTCGTAGCATTTAAGTGCAATTGCCGTCAAGGTTTTTCTCCATAAACTTATTCAGAATTCATGTAATGCAAACATATAGTATTGACACGGCTATTTCCTCTGTGTGTGTGTGTGTGTGTGTGTGTGTGTGTGTGTGTGTGTGTGTGTGTGTCTGTTTAGTCTGTTCATGTCTATTTATATCTTTTCTTAGACATTTGTATCCGTTTAATCAATTATTTAGATAAATATATATCTGAAAATTAGTTCACTAATACAATCATATACTCAAAGTAGAAAGATGTCAGATATCAAATTATAAGTACTAAGTCATAAGCATCTCTTATATCATACATCTAGGTGAAGGATATTCGAGTTTAAAACTGTGGCTTCAATAATATTTAGCTATTTTTAATCTGACTTGTCTTTTCCATGAGAAGGATCCAGAGTTCCGTATTTCTTTGCTATGAAAAGCTTCGGCAAGCTTTGTTTTATTGGTTGATTAAAATCTTAATGATTTGTCTAACAATAAAGCCATCCTCGTAGAAGAAGAACATTTGATATAATTTACCGATTGCTGGAGAGGGTGAGTCGCTATAAGTGTGTTCATTCTTCCAAAATACGTTAGTTCGGAAGTGAAATTTCCTGCTTGCTTTGAACATCTTCTGGTACAGATTGTTACAAAATTATGATATTTGATTGGGATATTCAAATTCAAGGCGGCAGCCATTACCCACCATTTTACAGACACACAAACACAGACGAATATATATATATATATATATATATATATATATATATATATATATATATATATATAAGCATGCTATGTGATATTATATATATATATATATATATATATATATATATATATATGTTCTCGCATTGATATTGAAAATTAACAATACTGTGACATTTGGTACTCCAAGTGAGCTAGTGAGAACTATAAATCTCTTATATATATTATCATCATCATCATCATATCATGCCACCAGCATGGATATCTCTACCCTCTCTCGGCACTTCTCCCTATCGTTCATCGCCTCTGGCAGTTCTTCAGGGCTACATCCCGTATCCTTACAGAGCTGCTGTATGTATGTTCGAGCTGGTCGTCCTGCTTTTGCTTGGCTATATGTCGGGGTCCATAGGAGTACATTAATTATGAGCTCGTCTCTGCTTCTCCAGCAGTGTCCTGTATGTCTGTTTCGTCTAACTTGGATAGTTTTCGCGATTGGAGGTAGATGGCCGTAAAGTTGGTGCTTTCTGGGGTGTTGCCTCCGGGATTTGTTCAATATTGCTCGCAACATTCTTGTGTAATTGCCATCTAGCTTCTTCTCCAGCCGTTTTGTTAGTGTCCAAGTAGTGCATCAATATCGCAGTATCGATACGACTGCTGATTGGAAGAAACTGCGTTTCATTTTATTGGTCAGGTCTAACTTCCATATGACCGATAGCCTATCAATAGCTGTCCATGCTTTCGATGGCCGCGTGTCGATGTCTTTCTCAGTTGATGAAACACTGCTTCCTAGGTAGGTGAATTTGTCTACCAGTTTCAGAGAGCTTCAGTCTAGTGTGGAAATAGCGGCTGTTTGATTATATCACATGTATTCAGTTTTGTGTGCATTGATATGGAGGCCAATGCTTGCGACGGCTCATTCCAAACTTTTCAGTAGTGTTTCGGCTTGGTCGAGTGTATTTGCTATAATCGCTATATCATCGGCGTAGTCGACGTCGGTAATTGTTTTTGTGAGGTACCTTCTGCTTTTTTTCTTTGTCAGCTCAAAGCCGTTTTCTCCAATTTTATCAATCGATGTTCCAAGCACGTAGTCTAGAGAGAGGATAAAGAGGTATGGGGTTAGTGTGTCCCCTTGTAATACTCCTGCTACAAAGTGGGAGTATTCTGTGTCCCCATCCGGTGAACCTACTTTTACTTTGGTGTTTCAATAGAGAATTGTTATTGCTGCGACGGTATTTTTGGTAGGTCGTATGATAGTAGGATTTGTTCCATCTTCCCTCTGTGAATGGACTCAGAGGCCTTGGTAAAGTCGACAAATAGTATTGTCGCCTGTAGGTTTTTTGCCCGTATGCCTTCAAGGATTCTACAGATGGTCAATACTTGTGAGGTCATGGACCTCCTTCTCCGGAAGTCATTTTGGTTTTTCCTAAGAACGTTGTCAATCTTGGGTTGTATGCGCTTGTGTAGTAGGGCATTGTATATTTTGGCTTCTATGGAAGTATGTGTTATACCTCGATAGTTCTTGGCTAATCCGAGGACACCTATTTTAGGGAAGGGGAGGATGCATCCCTTCGTCCATGTGTCTATCAGATTTTGATTATAGACTTGCAGTGTCGGAGCAGTATGTCGTCGAATTGTCTGGTCTTCCACACTTCTCGGGGAATGTCGTGAAGCTCTGCAGTTTTCCTATACTTAATTTTTCTAAGAAATGAGTCGAGTTCTTCTTGAGTGAACGGTTCTATTTTAATGTCCAATTGCTCACTAATAATTCTGGTGATTGGTTCATGTGTAACTTTCGGTAGGTTTCCTAGCAGATTTTCCAAATGTTGTTTCCACAGTTGTTGTTGTTTCATTGACTAAAATGAAAATATTGTAAAATAGATGTCTTCAAATTAATATGAATTTGATATTTTTGGTTTGTCGGTTGGGTTTTTTGGCATATCAACCTTTGTAGATTTTTTAACGCCAAATCCATTTTTATGTATATAATCACTTCTATAACGAGGAATTCAGTTCAGCATAAGCACGCATTTTAAATGTAAGTACAGTTTAATTGTTAAAAACATTTATATTTCACGCAATTCAGTTTAGTCGAGCAGTTCTAATTCAGCTAATTCAGTTTAGTATAAATACAGATTTTGTTTACACATACTTACATGTCAAAAAATTTCCATATTACACAATTCTGTTTAATGTAACAACAGTTTCATTGTCAAATAATTCAGTTTAGCATAAGCACATAGTTTAAAGTAAGTACGGTTTAATTATCAATAACATTTCTATTTCAAGCTATTCAGTTTACTCAAATAATTCAGTTTAGCATAAGTATGCCGTTAGTTCAATTTACCCCATAGATCGGACACTCTTCAGATGCTACCACTCGGAGCCTGGGTGGACCTGGGAGCGATAAAGGGGTACTCCGCATTCCCCAAAGCTCCAGCATTATTGGAACCTAACCATCAGACTGTTTAGTGTCATATCAGGACACTCGTTGGAGGTGGGGGGTCTTACCTCTGCAGTCGATGTATTTTACAGCCCCAGCCGACTTGGCAATTTGATATTTTGGGATTATTATCTTGTGCGCAACACAAAGTTCAGAATTCTTCTTCATGAGATTTTCAATATCTTAAAAAAGAAGTTGGGCACATGTGCAGAGCGCAAATATATATAAAAACCTAACAAACCTAAAACACCAAATTCAGATTTATTTACAAATTCATTTTAATAGATCTATCTATCAATCTATCTATCTATCATTCTTTCATCCCTATTTTCGTGATGTTATCTTATTCATGATGTAAAACATTCAAGTTGCAACTCATTGTGCTTCAGCCAAGTCGGCTGGGGCTGCAGAATACACTTAATGCCACTCTGTAGAGGGCTAAGACACGCCAACGAATGTAACATAATTAATATTAAACCATCTGATGGCAAGCCACCTGCCTTGGAGATTTAAGGAATGTGGAGTACCTCTTAATTGCCATTGCTCCTAGGTTCACTCTGACCTTGTGTGATCTAGGGGTCAAATAGAACTGTTGGATATTTACACTGTCCAAACAAATGACTTATGGTAAATTAGAATGTAAGGAAAAAAACTGTTTGATCATTGAAATGTGCCGAAATAGATGAGTTATGTTTAAACTAATGACTGATGATTAATTGAATTGTTAGTGATACATCGCAATACTTGGAAATATTTTACTTTGGTGACTTATACTAAATTGAATTATTAGAACTAGAATTGTTTGATCATTTAACTGTATGTATCTAAAATATGTTTACAAATGATATATTTAATATATAAGTTAAATTTAGGTTTTAGCATTAAATAACCAAGTATGGTCGATATGCCATTAAAACAGACCAAAGTAAATCATCGTCATGTATTATATAATTAAGGAATGATTTTTTCGATTAATCATTTTTCGTTAGTTATATTTTATCATTCAGTTTGGTAAGGCTTAAAACCACCCAGGTCTCTTCGTCCAGGTGCATACTCAGAGGGTACATTCTTACGCCCGCACGCAAAAGATATGACAACCACCATTTGTCATAATAAACCCCCAGACAGAAAACGAGGAAGGAGTGTGGATGACGTCATACCAAGAAGAGATTGTCCTGAGAATTTGAGGATTTTGAAAAGACAGCAGTTAAGTTTTCTATCGTTGAGGCGTGCGGTTGAGCTTTTCGGATCTCGACCGTCAGAGAGGAATTGAGATCTTAATCAACGCAAGATGCACCACGTGTTGGGGTTGGGTCAACAGAGTATGGTTTGCATAGGCTTTTAAGAATTGTGTCATTCTCCTCGTGTCGCCATGGACCGAGGCCAGTATTTAATAAAACCGTTCGTATCTGGAACGAAAGAGTCCATTTGTATTTGTAGATGTATTATTATTACTGACATCACCAAATTATACAACATCAGACAGGATTTGGTGGCAGGGACTTGCTATGTCTTTTGCAAGAAGAAAAAAAAAGGAAGACGTAGATTGATTTTGAAATTGGGTTGTCCACTCGACGATTCACGGTACTTTAGTCGATTAGAAGCGGCTAAGAATGATAGAAATCCCTTTAGGCGACTGTTGTTTCAGATGGAAGAGAAAGAACTGGAAGGATCCAGGCATCGACGATATGTTGTCAAGAGAATGCTCATATACCTTTGGATCCGCAGTTAGGTCAAAGGGACGGGTTCGATTTTTGGAAAAGTTGTGGAAATTGGAAGCGTTCTGTGAAGTCTCCATACCGTGAGATTGATATTTTGGATACTGGTAGAAGCCATACCAGGTTTTGTGATGGTTTTCCTCTAGAGAGGGGTCGAGAAATTTGAGGTACTGGTTAGTGGCCAAGCCAGCGTTTTGTAAATTCCCCTTAGAATGGGTTTGAGAGTTTATTTGAGGTACAGGTTAGTGGCCAGACCACGTTGTGAAGGTTCCCCTAGAATGGGATCGAGAATTTTGGGGTTTGGTAAGAGGTCAGACCATTGCGTTGAAGGGGATATTTTGAATCAGGCGATGGGAAATTAGATAATATGTGTGTAAAATCTTGACGTATCTCGTTGTATTCACCGGACTCGGATTTGAATTGTTCTTGAGAGAGGAATATCGTTGACCAAATAGATAAATAAATAAAGTAACGTCGTTAACTATCGAAAAAGAGGGAGAAGATAGACCGAGGGGCAGTGGAAAAAAGCAGAAGACAGAGTAAAAGGCTTGGTTTGCTTTAAAATGGTAGCTGAAAACGAGTCATGATTTTGTAGAGATACTTGTTGAAAAAAAGAAGAAAAAAAGAAAAAAAGTACTCGTTAGTCATTGAAATAATGAGAGATAGGTCGATTGACAGTGGTCAAAAGTTGAAGAAAAAGGGGACGAAAACGGTAAGACTTTGAACAAATCGGGTCGCTTAGTCCAGGTACATTCTCAGATGGTGCAGTCTTACGCCCGCACGCAAAGAATATGACAATCACCATTTCTCATAATAAACCCCCTGACAGGAAATGGGGCTGGAGTGTGGATGACGTCATGCCCAGAAGAGATGGTTCAGAGAATTTGAGGATTTTGAAAAGACGGGAGTTGAGTTTTCTACCGTTCAGGCGTGCGGTTGAGCTTTTCGGATCTCGACCATCAGAGAGGAATTGAGATCTTAAACATCACAAAATGCGCCACGCGTTGTGGTGGGGGTCAGCATTGTATGATTAGCATAGGCTTTTAAGAATTGTGTCTCTCTCCTCGTGTCGCCATGGACCGAAGTCAGAAATTAATAAACATGTTCGTATTTGAAACGAAAGAGCCCGCCTGTATTTGTATACGTATCTGTATTACTGTTGTAATTGATATATTTATGGCTATGAGTAGTATACAACATACGCTTATCTATCAATCTATCTCTCTCAGTTTTCACATACACCAGGGTTGTTCAAAAATTTTGTTAGCTTCAACCAAAAGAAAACAAACAAAAAACTTCAGCTGAATGTTTTTGTTGTAACATAGCTACCCTTATTATGAAACTAGTAAAACATCTCAGACTATGTCTTAGTTGCTGTGCGAGTTAGGTCAATTCAGACATGAGAGGTGTGTTAAAAATCTACAATCTGAGCAAGGCTTATAACCTTTTGAATAATCCTTAAATATCATCCAAGAGTACATGGAAAATTGTTTCCATTGGACAATGCTGGAGTATAGGTTATGGGCAAGTATTTTCATAGCAGATTTTCAAATTAAACACACTTCACTACAAGAAAAAATTGTAAAATTATATTGTTTGTCCTCCTTTCAATCAATGCAAGGATTAATAAAGTTAAAAAGGTCAATTTAATATTAGAATAATCGAATTATTACCACATTTATTAGCCTCGGAAATCAATCAACAAATATTGTTTTGTAGCCAAATAGTCTAATTTATAGCTAATCACATTGATATATGTGAAAAAATTTGTCTGATAGAAATAAATAAATAGTTTTAGAATATGAGTCTTTCTCTGTCTGTAAAATATTTTTATAGTCATACTGCTTTTACAGATTCAACATAATTATAAACTTTGAGATCATAATGATATCTATCTATCAATCTCTGTATCTATCTATCCTATTTGAAATAAGGGGTGAACAAGGTCCTACAAGCGCATTGTGAACATTTTTTATCTTTCTTTCTTTTCTTCTTTCCTTCTTTCTCTCTTTACTTCTTGTACTATTCCTCTCAGCCGTTTTCTTTAGATTTTTGTCATTGATAAACGCACCTGAGGCTTTGTATCTTCATCTTTATAATCTTTACAAAATGCTTTGCACTACATATATAAAATGTTCATCCTTTCTATTTCTCGTTTATCTCTTTTCTACGTCTTTCTTCTCATTTCCTACACTCTTTTATTTTACTTCTTAGCAGTTTATTAGGTTTTGGTTAGTATGAATAAAATATAACAACTCCAAACATTATTGGAAACATAACTACTTATTTGAAACCCCAAGTTTTTTTCCCCGATAGGTGTAGGATTAAAAGCAATCATACTAAAGCCAGTATATAAATAGGGACTGCGAATAGGTATCTGAAAATGGTAGAAGAATAATATGGGTAAAAATAATGTAATATACAATGCGGGAAAAGAAGTAAACAACTCAAAACATTTTTCATAAAATCTGTAGAAATCCGAAGGCAAGAAAAGAAATACAAGACCACATGTCGTATGTCTTTTTATTTATTTGTTGGTTATACCTCTTTGGGAATCATTTCTTTTTACTCTTTTCTCGCATCAGTATTACCAATAAATGATAAAATAAGTGAATTCTCAAAACATATAAAATATCAATGCAACATTCATTTACCGATTAAATTCTGTTGAATATTTGATCCGATATTTCCTAAAAAATCCTTATTCGTCAGCATTATTTCTGAAATCATCCAATTAGTCTTTATTTTCTTTGACACTACTACTGTTTTTGATCTGATGAGACAATTTGTTCCAAAAATATATTACATGATGAGCACAAAAAAAAAGAAAAGACAAAAAAATCTAATTAGTTATCAGATTTATTTTTTTTTAAATTCTGTCTTTAATCAGAAAATGATCGGTATCCGGCTGAGAATTGGTTTAATTTGGTTTTGTTTCTTGGTTTAATGACATATCAATTATCATGGGTTATTTAATACCGAAAGTATTTCTTGTAGAAGAAGAGTAGTAGCACTATTTAACTCATTTCTGGGCCGATAAAGGAGTTCATAGATGAAAATTATTTTGTTTGGTTTGGTTTTATGGCATATCAACCATTGTAGGTCATACATTGCTAAAATAGTGAACTAAACACATTCTTAAAGAAAATATGGGATATCAATCTAAAAGAAAAAAACAACAAAAATAAACTCTCACAAAAAAAATAAAAATAAGTCTTAAAAATATACTGGAAAATCAAAATATAATTATAAAAGAAGCAGGCAAGCGACCTGCCGTAGTCATCTCAGATAAAATGCGCTACAAAACAAAAATCCAAGAAAAATTGAAAGATGAAACCGACTACAAACTTATAGATTCATAGACGATAATATAATATCAAATATCACAAAATTCTGCAAAATACACAATAAATCATTAACTGAAAAATAAAAATACTTCTTAACAAATGTCCATAACGAGTAACTTCTACGGACTATCAAAAATTTACAAGTCCAAACTAATGAAAAACGACGTAGAAACACAAAAACCCGAATATATAGAAATCCCAAATCCCAGTGACCTCAAATTTAGATCCCTTGTAGCAGGCCTGTCGTGCCAGACTAGCAGAGTTAGCAAACTAATAGACATTTATTTTACAACAACCTTCCCTAAGTAAATTTTTTAAAAAGCTATATTAACGAAACGTAAATTTTTTAAACTCCATACCAGAAAAAAAAAAATTGATCCCAAAACATATAGCCACATTTGACGCCAAAAACCTAAATAGAAATATCCCCCATGAATTAGAAAAATAACCATCTAAATTTGGATAGGTAAATACCCAGATTCATTACACACAAGTTTTAACAAAAAACGTATCATAGAGGGTATAGAAATAAGTCTTAATAATAACTCCTTCTAATTCAATAACATTAACTATATCTAAACCTTAGGAAGAGCTATGGGAAGTAAAATAGCGCCAACATACGCTATCCGAATCCTAACAAGAAAGCTTATATGAAATAACTGGTAAAAATACGGGAAGTACATGAAAGACTAATTTACCAAATCATGGAAAAATTATATGTGGATGATTGCTTCATCTTCTGGAAATGCTCATGGGGAGACATCAATGAATTACACAACCTACTACAAAACCTACACCCAAAAAAAATTTACTATGGAACACAGCTAAAAAGAACTACCATGTTTCATCATCATCATGTTGTGCCAGTAGCACAGATATCCCTGAACCTCTGTCGCCACTCCTCCCTATCGTTCATCGCCCTAGGCAGGTCTTCAGGGCTACATCCCGTATCCTCACATAGCTGTTCTATGTATGTTCGTGCTGGTCGTCCTGCTTTTACTCGGCCATATGTGGGGGTCCATGGGAGTACCTCACTTTAAAGCTCATCCATGCTTCTCCAGCAGTCCTGCGTGCCAGGTTCGTCTAACTTGGATAGTTTTCGTGATGGGAGGCAGGTGGCCGTATAGTTGGTGCTTTGTTGAGTGTTACTGCCAGGACTTATTCAATATTGCTTACAATATCGCCTTCTCGAGTCGTTTTGTTAGCGTCCAAGTAGTGCATCCATACAACAGTATCGACACGACCGCTGCTTGGATGAAACAGCGTTTTATTTTATCGGTCAGGACTGATTTCCATATGATGATAACTTATTGATAGCTGTCCGTGCCTTCATTAGCCGCGAGTCGATGTCGTTTTCGGTTGATGAGACACAGCTTCCGAGGTAGGTGAATTTGTCAACCAGTTTCAGAGAGGTTCCTTCTAGTGTGGAAATGTTTGATTAAAGCACATATATTCAGTTTTGTGTGCATTGACATGGAAGCCAATATTTACAGTGGCTCGTTCCAACCTATTCAGTAGTGTTTCGGTTTGGTTGGGTGTATTTGCCACTATCGCTATATCATCGGCGTAGTCGGCGTCGGTAATTGTTTTTGCGGGGTACCTTCTGCTTCTTTTCTTTGTCAGCTCGAAGCCGTTTTCTCTGATTTTATCGATCGATGTTCTAAGCATGTAGTCTAGACAGATGATAAAGAGGTATGGGGCTAGCATGTCCCCTTGTAGTGCTCCTGCTACAATGTCGAAGTATTCTGTGTCTCCTTCCGGTGAACGTACTTTCACTTTGGTGTTTCTATAGAGAATCGTTATTGCTGCTACGGTTTCTTTAGGTAGGCCGTATGCTAGCAGGATTTGTTCCATTTTCCCTCTGTGAATGGATTCGAAGGCAAAGTCGACAAATATTAATGTCGCCTGTAGTTTTTTTGCCCGTACGCCTTAAATTCATTGGTGAGTAAATGGTAGAACAGAACTGAAGATGAAGAACAAGCTTGCGCCACCAGAAAAGTAGTTTCAATAATGGTTAGTATAATGTCTTTAAGTCCTACTAATTTAAAATGCCAAACATTTTACAAAATTGTATGCTGTTTATTCTTTGTAAAATGCCGCTTGTACAGTGTATTTTAAATGTAAAGACCCTTTTACCTCAAATCCAAATTGTATATATGACTTCTGGCAACATGTGTTAGTATACACGGCGAAAGGTTCTGAAACTCTTCAAAAAGTTTAGAATGCCCACTGATTTTCCTCACCCCATAGTAGTTTAGAAGAAAATAAAAATACAAAACAACCTAAATAAAAATACCATTTTTAGACATACTTATGAAAAAAAGGAAATGGCTAAATTATCACAGATATCAACCACAAACCAACAGGCACTAAACAATACCTCCACTTTAGAAGTCACCACCCCAAAAACTGTATAAAATATATTCCTTACACTCAAGCTCTTTGAATACACACAATATTCACCCCCGCCAAAATAAACACGCCTTAAATAACTACACACAACCTTACACCAGAGAGGATACCGAGCAATACTAATAAATAAAGGATTAGCAGAAGAAAATACCACAAAGATAATTATGGAACCCGAAAAAACCTTTTAAAAAATAAAAAAAAAACCAGAAAATAATGAAAAATCTAAAAGAATATAAAAACAAGGACAAAATCAAAGAAATACTAGACACAACAAAAATCATTAAAAGCCAGAGACAACACAAAAATCTTTAAAGAATATTCAATTCTTCTAAATTTGGAGAAAGCAACACCGTGGGTTACCAAATGCAATAATAAACCATGCAACATATGAGCTATAATTATAGAAAGAAAACCCAATACCTTTAAAATCCCGGAAACAAAATTCAAAATAAATAAATACTTAAGCTGAAGCTCAAAAAAACAAGTCTACATAATTGAATCTAGTGAATGCAAAGATATATTGATAGGGTCAACACAGGCCTTTAATACAAGAACATCTCTTCACTGGAGTAATATCAAAATAGAAGAAAACAGAAAATGAAATGTATCGAAACACCAATACCAATGTAGTCGGGGTAAATTAGAAATAATCCCAATATATAAATCCAACAATTACACAGTACTTCAATTAAAAGAAAAGAATTCTATCGATAAATTTAAACAAATGTTGAATAAAACATGAATCGTACACACACACACAAATGGAAACAGACACACACACACACACACACACACACACACACACACACACATATATATATATATATATATATATATATATATATATATATATATATATATACTCAATTTCAAACAATTAAGTTTAACATAATTACAGAATTTGGTTTACACACTGTTATATGCAAAAACAGTTAATTTAAAAAATTCAGTTTATCGTTATGACCCAGTTTAGTGCTATCTGACAAATAGATAGGATCCAACCAAATGCTTCGGTTTCGGGCCAGATGGCAATAAAGGGATAGTGTGCATTCCCAAAAGCTCCAGCATTACGGAAAGCTTACCATCAGATTGTTATTTAGGTCACTCGTTGGGGAAGTCATACAGTTCTGCAAAGATGTATTTCTTGTATTCTACAGCTTCAGGCTACTGGGCAACTTAAAATTGTGATGGTCTATAAAATCCGAAGGTTATTCACTGAGCCTTCTCTATGAGGATATTGAAAACCGTCCTCTTTTTATTCTCAGGTACACCTAAAGTTTTAGTTAAATGCTGCCATTAGCAGTGTCTGCTATCATCGAAGAAGAATTAAAAAAATAAGTCAAAGATTCGTTCAATTACTAAGTCAGGAAAATATGTGTACTAATAACTCGTTAATTAAATGAGTGGATAGTTTACAAATTCACCATCATCTATTCACTCGGCGGCAATGATGCTTTTGCAGATTCAATGATATGGGAGAATTATTTAAAACCAAATAACGAAGAAAAATAAAATAAGATGGATGTATTGCTAGCTAGCTAGCTTGCTAGATAGATAGATAGACATTGTTTGATATCTTGTGATTGCTAAAAATAACGCCAAGCGATTGGCACAGTTAATTCGAGGTAATTGTCGTTACATGCAGTTAATTTGTGTGTATTTTCTTTCATCAGTGAGGTTTGATTATGAGCGATTGCTTCTAGAGTCTGTTGGCGATTCGCTAAGTATGCTTAATAAATTTAAAACAGCGTTTTTTGGTGTCTACTATAATAAAAATTTTAAATAAAATCTCCATTAAAAGTATAATAGAATGTATTAATTATTTGGCATCCGGATTTGAAGAAGGATATGAATAGATAAAGAATGATAGAATTTCTACTACTTCAAATTACTTGTATCGCTGTAATGCATTTATAAATTAAACATAATGACAAAATTTAAAAAAAAATCGTTTATGATTGCCAGCAGTTGTAGTTAATTCCGATCTATGTATGTATGTATGTACGTATGTATGTACCAGGTGCATACGATAAGTTTCCAGACTTTTTTCGTATGGGCACTTTTATTGATAGTATACACATGAAACTCTAGTTCCCTTCGAGGTAATTTTCTCCGGCTGCAATTCACTATTTGTATCGCTACAACAACTTCTGGAAGGCCCCATGGAAGTCCTCTTGTGTGTGCCTGTCAATAACCTTCGTCACAGCCTCTTTCTTCTCCTCAATTGTCTTATAACGGCAGTCTCTAAAGTAAGAGAATAACCAAAAGTCACACGGAGCAAGGTCTGAACTATAGGGATGGTGAGGAACTGTCTTGATGCCCATCTTGATCAAATAGTCTGTGACAAGGATGGAGTTGTGGAATGGTGCATTGTCCTGGTGGAAATGACACTGACCCGATTTGAAGAGTGCTGGCCTCTTTCGACGGAATCTCTTCCTGAACTCCCTAAAAACCTCAACATACTAACCCTAACCCTTTGGCCAATCAACTCTGGTCTATTGACTTCTTTACTCCTCCCACGCCTCTCATCATCCTTCACAGACTCCCTGCCTTCCTTGAATCTCCTATGCCAATCAAAAACGAATGCTCGATTCATGCAAGATGATCAAGAAGCAGTCTGAAGCATTCCATACGTTTCTGTGGCATTTTTTCCAAGTTTAAAACAGAATTTTATTGCATATCGTTCTTATAAACTGTCAGATTGCATTTTAAAAATTCACCAGCTGTGACAATCCGGCTTTAATGGTGTAATCCAATTGCTGCTGTAGCTGTTAATTTGAACCTGAAATCATAAAAATTAGTCAGTCATCTTATAAGATGTATAGCAATAACATATTGAATTTTTAAGAGTCTACGATAATTTTAAATGCCCATACGAAAAAAGTCTGGAAATTTATCGTATACCCCTCCTATGTATGTATGTATGTATGTATGTATGTATGTATTCATCTATCTATCAATCTCTTTCTCTCTGTCTCAATCTATCTATATGTATGTATGTATGTATGTAAGTGTGTGTGTGTGTGTTTTTTTTTTTTTATCTCAGTCAGTTCATATTATCTACCTCTCTGTCAAACTGACGCATACGATAAAGCATTTCAAATGCTTTATCGTATGCGTCAGTTCCATTCTCATTATTGGCCTTGTCGACTAGGGCACCAGAATACTGACTGCATCTCTGCAGAGTGTTTAGACTCCTCCAACAAGAGTCCTGTATATGACACAAAATAATCTGATGGTGAGGCTCCAATAATCCCAGAGCTTTGGGATATTGGGAGTACCCCTTTTATTGCCATCGCTCCCAGATCCACTCTGGCCCAGACTGGTATCACCCGATAGGGTTCTGTATATGGGTCAAATAAAACTAACCTATGTACTTATGCTTAACTAAATTGTTTGAAAGAGAACTGTTTTGACATTTAAACTGCGTACTTATGCTAAGCTGAAATGTTTGAAATAGAACTGTTAATTTGCATAAAATGGATTTGACATTAAATCACCTAAAATTGTGTATATGCCATAAAACCTAACCAAAAATCAAACCAAACTATTCTCAATATGTGGTCTAAATTTTCCCCAGTGTCAACTTAAGCTAAGCTATAGTAAAGAACTACTCGATTCCTTGAACCTGTTGGGCACGTCATGAAATGGTTATACTCATAGGAAATGACACAAAAAATTGCGGTTCTATTTCTATCAAATATTCTTTTATATGTAATGTATAGTTTTTAACATTTACTAAACTGAGTATAGCACAGTACAAAATGCCAGTACAAATAGATAGAACATTGCATTTCTCCAGTGTTACTAACGTGTCGAGCCTTTATGCCTTTAAAATCAGCATTCAAAATCCTGGGTAATTCGTATTATAACTTCCAGCTCCATGTGAAAGAAGAGTAACCGTCTCAACCTTTGACGCTCTTTAGCAGTTTATGTGTTTCATTCACCAAGCAATAATTTCTTTTTTAATTCATAGAAATTTTCAATATGAAAAAAAAAATTACCAGCAACAAATAATAATGTTTCTTATCATTTATTTACTAAGAAAAATACATGAATCATAAAATATTACAGGAGAGTTCCTGCTGTAAATTAGATAAATTGCTGGACTGAGACATTGTAATTAGTAAGTTCAAATTCTAGTCACGCTTTTACGTTAACTTGGGAAAGTTACAAACTCCTTTATCCCCCAACCTTTTATGCTTTAAACAGTAACACTACAAATCTACATGGAAAGCTTTAGCATTAAATAAGCCAAGGCAAGGGATATGCAATTAAACACATAAACAAAGAAAACGGTATAAGTGATTTGTTTTTATTTTAGTTTAAAAAAGGTTTTTACAATATGAAACTACTCAAATAATAACCAACTTTAATAAGCCTCTATTACTAGGTTATTGAATTTTCTTCTGTATCAACCAATTCTTCCCGAGGGCAGTGGGAGTATGTAGCATTATCGGACCTCTAGAAACGATTAAGTGTATCTCATGCAGCAATTGAAAACTTTAATTGACATACTACCGATCAATATTACTAACTGTTTGAAGAAGCTTGTGTCTATTAATAATGCTTGAAACACACGGGCAAAAGCCGGAGGGGATGTTTTGTAGGAAGCTGCCGATTTTATCCGAAGGAAGATCGAACATTACTGCAGGCACTAAAGGGACAAGACTTTAGATATGACATCAATTAAATAGAAACAGTGACGTGACCTAATGTAGGAAGTATTATGAGAGAGAAACCTATTTGGTAAGAAGAGGCAAGGTTTCACAGGTACATCAAGAGCTGATTTATATCTTTCTTTCTTTTTTTCCTTCATTTTTCCATCTGGGTCGATTCCTCTCAGCTGCTTTCATCAACAATTTTCTGGTAATATTTCTTCATCTTCGTACTCTTTTCAAAATGTTTTATCGTCTGCTTCACACGTGAAATTTTCATTCTCTGCAGAGAGGTAAGACCCCTACAACGAGTGTCCTGGATAAGACATAAAACAGATTGATGGTGAGGTTTCAGTCATGCTTTGGTAAATGCACAACACCTCTTCATTGCCATCGCTCCCAGATCTATTCTGGCCGGGAGTGGTTGCATCTAATATAGCTCTATCTACGGGTCAAATACAAGTAAACTGTGTATTTATGCTAAACTGAAATACTTGAAATTGATGTGTTTTGATATTTAAACTGTGTATTTATGCTAAATTGAATTGCTTGAAATGGAAATGTTTTTGACAATTAAACTGTGCAGTTAAGCTAAACTGAATTGTTTGAAAAAAACGGTTTTTGAAATTGAAACTGTATTTACGCAAAACCGAATTGTTCGAAATAGAACTGTTTTGACATTTAATTGTTTGCAAACAAAAACTATATTTATACTAAACTAAATAGGTTCAATTAGAACTATTGACTAAACTTAATAGTTTGAAATAGAAATGCTTTTGACAATTAAACAGAGTACTATACTAAATTGAATTGTTTGAAATCGAACTGTTCATTTGTATAAAAATGGATTTAGCATTAAATAGCGTCCAAAGTTTGATATGCCATAAAACCCAAACAAATATTTTCTGGTCTTGTGCCAACCTAATATAAGACCTAGTAGATGACAATAAATTCCCTAGCTCATGTAACAACATGTGGCTTAACGGTTCTAGACGAAGGAAACTGACCACGAATCAAATTTGAATTCTGTATGAAGCTGTTTGCGTCTCATCCGAACTTGTTTTATTGAAAAAAAATATAAATCCATCTATTATCCCAGTTGTCATGGATATATAGTTGGGAATACTGCGCTCATTTGCTTCGCTACTGCAACCGGTCTAGGAGAAGTGAAACTGAATTCACACTAGCAGAACTCCGATAAAGAATTGACCTTGCGAAACATCCTACCCATGATAGAGAGGCGTGTTAAATTGTCACTACATCCTTAGACTTTATTGATTTCGACCATATCTTAAAAAGGAACAAAAACGCTTCCTATTTTTTCAACGAAATCTATGATAGAAAAAAAAAAAGGATAAAACAATTGGATTGAGCAACCCCTCAGTTACAAAATTCTATTTTCCAACACTTTTGGACAGAACCATTATGATTACAAAATCATTTTATTTTTGGCGAGAAGGATTTTCTCCATCTTTCCTCTTTGTATGAAGTCAACAAACAAGAGTATTGAATCGAAATTTTTTGCAAGTACTCCTTCAAAGATTAAACGAATAGTCCTAAACCGAGATATTGTGGATCGATTTTTACGAATTCCATTCTGATATTCCACAAGAATCTTTCTCAAATTGCGGTCAGATACGACTGAAAAGCAGTGGAGAATAGATCTTAAGATCTGTAACTGTAAGAGTTATTCCTCTATAGTTTTAATGGATTACAAGATCATCTTTCTTCTATTTCTGTATTTTGTATACTCCTACAACAGGTGGACCAGTGTTGGCAGACCAAGGAACTGAATGATGTATAGAACACCTACCAACAGTGATGGCTGATAGGAATGTGTGACGGCAAATTGACTAAAAACCCCAAAACGGGACTTTATTTTCGCACGTGTGAAGACGGGGCAGGTTGGCACTTGATCCCCTATGGAATAAGTCCTCGTTCAGAGTTTTTCTCTCAGGCATATAAGAACTGGCATATTACGTGAGGGATTAATTTAGAGCCAGACTGACCGCCGCTGGCAAAGGAGTTCCAAATTTCATACTATTACACACCCACCAGGCTGCAAAACTTCTCTCCCTTAGATAAACAGAAGATATGAGCCTATAGGTCTTAGTCGTAATAATATTATATTGTAGTAGTCGGCAACTCCGGTTTCCCGCGTGATATTTTAAAGGAATTAATAGGACAATTCTAAGCAAGATAACATAAGGCGAATAGAAGCTGAAAAGAAGCATGAAATAACAACATAGACCACATGGTAACATAAAAATCCATGAATTCCTTTACTACAGTTATATACACCTTTCAAGGTGTCAAAACATATAATAATTGGACAGTCCACGAATATAAATGTCTTTTCTTGACTTTTATCTTTCTTCAAATTGAGAGAGAGAGAGAGAGAGTGGTATACAAAATTTGGGTATAAAGGAAAATGGCCCCAAAGTTACTTATCTTGTTTTTCGACAGGGTTCCACTGGAGAATCTTTCTTCTTTCACGGGCTAATAGACTTTGTTCTGTTTTTAATACTGGCTTGAAGAACTCGGGTCCCTCATGTCTCAGTTCTTCTTTTGTCTTTAACCCGGAGTACTGGCTATGGTTCGTCTGCCCGCTACGGACCCTACTCCAAAACTAAATTTCTTACTATTTACTTCCGCTGATTTGGCTTCTCTCTCTCCTCTTCCGGTGTCCGGTGATCTGAGGTCACTAAGTACCAACATCTGTTTATCCTCTCTGTGACCTACATTCTTCCTTAACGGTCACTTTTTTGACGGCTTGATACAGTCAATTCAAATACGAGGAGTAGTAATTTTATCTCCCTCCTCCCAGTGGGATATCACGTGACAAATGTATGACGAGAGAGACAGAGACAGAGACAGGGAAAGTAAAAGGAAGATAGAGATTAAAGAAATCTGTACTATCAACATGGCTTGATGTTGACGATGACTGCTTTTCCCACATAGATACTACCATTGCCTGTACATTTTCGCAAGCAATGAAAACATGCATGTAGGACACGCACTCTTCATTTCCGCGGTTTTGACAGTTCCCTCTTCTTGAGCTCACAATATTCTACAGATTCTACTCAACTTCTTGCCGAAAATCAATATATATATATATACATATATATATACAAGGATCATTAAATAACTTACCAGACTTTTTTCGTATTGACACTTTTATTGATAGTACTCACATGAAACTCTTGTCCCCTTCGAAGTAATTTCCTCTGGCTGCAATGCAATAGTAGTACCGTTCCAACAACTTCTGGAAGACCCCATGAAAGCCCTCTTGTGTGAGCGTGTCAATGACCTTCGTCACAGTCTATTTCTTCTCCTCAATTGTTTCATAACTACAGCCTCTGAGCTTAGGGAATAACCAAAAGTCACAGGGAGAAAGGTCTGGGCTATAGGGAGGCGGAGGAACTGTCTTCACGCCCATCTTGGTCAAATAGGATGGAATTGTGGACTGGTGCATTGTCCTGTTGGAAATGCCACTGAGCCGATTTGAAGAGTGCTGGCCTCTTTCGACGGAATCTCTTCCTGAACTCCCTTAAAACTTCAACATAGTAACCCTAACCCTAACCCTAACGGTTTGGCCAATCAACTCTGGTGTATTTTCTTCCTTACTCCGGCTACACCTCTCATCATCCCTCACAGACTTCCTTGAATCTCTTATGTCACTCAAAAACTGATGCCCGATTGATTCAAGATGCTCCAAAAGCAGTTTGAAGCATTCCATATGTTTCTGTTGCATTTTTTCCAATTTTTAAACAGAATTTTATTGCATATCGTTCTTCTAAAGTGTCCTCACGTCCAGATTGCAATTTTAAAATTCACCAGCTGTGACAATCAGGCTTTAGTTGGGTGTATTCCAATTCCTGCGGTAGCTATTTATTTGAACCTGAAGTCATAAAAATTAGTCTCTCACATCATAAGGTGTATAGCAATAACTGAAATTTCAAGAGTCTACAACAATTTTAGATGTCTGTACCAAAAAAGTCTGGAAACCTTTTGAATGCCCTATATATATATATATATATATATATATTCGTTTTTTTATATATTTCATAGCATGGCCGATTATCTGCCACCACTGCTTTCATGCCGTCTTTACAGAGCAATCATCAAACAGAAAAAGAAAGATTTGGGAGAAATCGAAAAAATTGAAAATATATTGAAGAATTTTATGTTAAAATCGCGTAAAAATCTTGTGTGTGCGTGTGTTATATTTGCGTATTCTTTGTGGTCGCATATGTGATTATTAGAGATAGATATATTGTATGTGTGTGTGTGTGTATGTCATGATACATGAGCCACGTGGCAGATTTGAGGTTGTCTTCTGAATATGTGTGTAGCGATGTGTAGCAAAAAGTAGCGGAAGTCGAAAGAGATTTGGGGATTTGGCCGAATGATTTTTTTATTGGGCTTAGTGATTATTCTCGCTAAGGAACAAACTCATAACCATCGTTGCATTATGAAGAAAATGATTTTTTTAAAATTGTAAATAGACAAAATAGATTATGGGTTTAAAACGTAAGAGTAATTGATGAGGTGGGAAAATCATGGTGTAATGAGACATGGTGTAATGGTATTTACTATCCGGTGAAAAGCAATACCACCATTTATATGTTGGTTATATATTCTATGTTGAATGGCAATATGTATGTTATGATAATCTCCTACGCATGAACGCACTATTTTTAGTCAACCCGTAAAAACCCACATTAATCAGCTCTGTGAAAATACTAGGTGCCGTCTAGTAGGCTTACTGATTTGACGATTGTTGACAAAAGTCAAGGGAATACGTCACTGTAAGTGCGGATGAGAAGATTGATTGGCCAATTAATGTAAGCTGAACTCCCATTGGTTGGAACTGATGTAATGATTAAATGAAAAGAACCCAAAAACTGCATTGTTAAGTGGCAGTCTCGCGTTCAGTCTATTGCAGAAAGAACTACGTATTTTTGTTTGATGTGTAATTTAATTTGATCGTTATGGTCGTCGCATATTTTCACCCAATGAGGATGACTTATCCTATTCCGCCCGGATCATTTTCTCAGACAACATAAAAATGGTGAAAGCCTGCCAAACTGTCTCCTTAGAACCTTTCGAGAAGGACGGACGTACTTTCTGTTCTCTCCTTGAAGAGCACCAGAATCACAGCACCATGAGAAAAGCCGTCTAATTTATGGACCACTTGAGTCTACTCTCTAAGTCCAAGGTTTCCCTGTTGAACATGAATTAGATGCATGTAATCCACCACTTACAGGAACACCTTTTTGTCGCCTGTAACTTTTGCTATTTCTACAGCGACGCGTAAAAATCGCTTTGACATCCAGCTGCCTCATTCCTGAGCAACATTTTCTGGAGATTTCCATGCCTCTCTCCTACAACAACTAGGACCATAAAACACGACTTTTGCTACACCTATGGCGATACATATTCTGCTCAGACATTCAACAATGCCTTGACTGTGGTAACGTTCAAATCCGCTCAGGCATATAGATGGTAAAATTCCTTCTCAACTCAATAACTATATCCTTCCTTCCTTCCTTCCTTCCTTCCTTCCTTCCTTCCTTCCTTCCTTCCTTCCTACGAGACTGGTAGCATAAAGGTGCCCTTCGTTCTGGCTGTCATTAAACTTCTTTAAAAAATTCTATATCTTGGTTCAACTAATTCATTTACCTTCAAATATAGCAAGGAACTAACGTAACAATTCTCCTCGCTGAAAGTCCCCACAAATCATAAGGAGTAAACTGTATTTACTAGGAAGGTTGCTGAAATCGACATGGTTTGTTAGAGTAAAAAGTCGATTAAATGTATTAGTTTCAGTTTTAAAATTGTCAATGGAGTTTGTTTTTTTTATGAATTTAAGAAAAATAATTAAAATTGAAATAAAAAATATATTAAAATAATGATGGCCCGATGTTTTATGGCCTGTCACTGTAGCTTATCTAAGTGATAGGAAAGTCCAACCCTGACAGTGGATCACGCAGTTCCGCATCATTAATCCTCAGAGGAAAATGTTCTAGAATTTCATATCAAAACTAAGAAAAGCGCAATAAAGAAATAAACAAATCCCTTCTTAAGGGTCTAAATAAAAAAAAAAGTGTGTGAACTGGAGAAACAATTTCGTGAAAGATGATTGGACATCATTTGGTGACCCAATGATGAAGCATCTGGTCTACAATATAAATGGTTTAGGATGGATATTATTTTTTGGCGGTATAAATTCATGATATTAGACATGTGTGAAAATAGGATTGTATTCCCTCCAGTAAACTATATCCTGTATCTATTGTAGTTTCTGTAGATGCTTTACTCTGAAATCCTCTTTGTATCTTTATTGTTCATTCAAGAGTAGTTTCATTATTTACCTTCATCTATATCAGCATACTCAGCGATCTTATCTACGATTTGCTAATATCAACTGAGGGTCACCATACTTGGGTACTCACAAAACATAGCCAAATGGAAAAATTTGCGAACACTCGAGAAAATGCATCGTAATTATACATTATCTAGTATCTTTGTAAGTTATTTAATGGCTCATCATCCTTCTAGGGTTATTTAATGCCAAATCCATTTTCTTAGACGGATAGTAGTAGTTCCATTTAACTTCTAGGTGGGAGTATAAGGGGGTCCATATCTTTCCAAGGCTACTTGTCCAAAAGTGAACGTAACAGCGCGACGGGAGTTCGAATTCAGGTACTACGAATCCGCAGTCCAGCGCTTTAACCATTACACCACGAGGACATAGCTTTTTACTATCGAAACTAATTTTGTTTTAAAATTAAAAAAAAAAAAAAAATTGTCACACTTTGGTTCATTTGGTTAACAGAATGTGTAAAGATATTCGAATACCGGTGTTAAGTCTCACTTCTCTAGTAGAATTGCTAGCTGGACTTTCTGTTGCTGCACTCGGTTCTCAAACATTTCACTGTGTCATAATATGGCACCAGGCAGTTTTATGATAGGAGATACACACAAATCAAGACTGATACGTGACAGGTGAAAAAATTCTTGACCCAGTCGGTATTCCCCTTTCGAGAAACCTCTGACACCAAGTAATAAACTTAGTTCTGCAAGTAGTCAAAGACCTATGAGGCTAAGGTGTCATAGCACGCAAACACAACCACTCGACGCGAATGCCAGATTGCACGGTACAGATTTTCTGTAGATGGACTCAAAAGCTTTCGATTATCAATCCTGTCCAAGTGGGTAAACATGTTATATTTTTTATTAGATCCCCACTTTAATATTTGATGTTTTACATTAACGAACAGCATTTATCACCAAAAAACAAAGGTTATTTAGTAATTTTGAATCAGTTGCTCTAACAAGCCAACACGGGCTGATGTCCAAAGTCTCCAAAATACTTTCTTTGTTTTTTGTGTCTTACCAACAACTTTCAAATCTACCTAAAGGGCGATCTGCTTCCTTTGCTCACACTTGAGTATTAAACAATAAAAATACAAATATCATATTATTTTTTTACCAAACCTATATTCTATTTTGTACTACATTAACAGTTATATCAAATACTCTTCTTGCGTATATATATATATATATATATATATATATATATATATATATATATTAACACCCACAAGTTTAGTGGCCCAATCAACGACTGCATCACTGCAGAGTGGTATGATTCCTACAATGAGTGTCATGGATGTGATACAAAACAACCTGATGGTGAGCTTCCCGCAATGCTGGAGCTTTGGGAAATGTGGATTACCTCTTTATTGCCATCGCTCCTAGGTCTACTCTGGTACGGAGTGTTAGCAACTGATAGGGTCCTATCGATGAGTCAAATTAAACTAAACGGCGTGCTCATGCGAAACTAAATTTATTGAAATAGAACTGTTTTAACATTCAGCTATATGTAAACAGATGACAGCTATTTCAATGAAGTTTTTGTATGCATAGTAATACTTAGAACCATTTAATTTTTTTGACTAAAATGAATTGTTTGAAATTGGACTGTTTTCAAATTTAGCTCTGTGTAAACAAACAGATGTACTTATGCATATTTAAAGATATGAACATCTTGAAACCTACAAACTTTTATCAAACTGACTTAAATTACCCGAAAAGGGACGATACACCGTAAATCAAACCAACCAACCAACCAACCAACCAACACATTTTTTGGCAAATTGTAAAAGTATGCAAGTAGAAATGATTCTCAAGCAGTCTGTAAATGTATATACAACTTTTACTTATTTCTTAGCATTTCTCTTTTAACTTTATGATTAATTCCATGCCAGACTAGTTCAGTTGGGGAAAGATTTGTTGGATGAGATGGCCAAGTCATGATTTGCAAAAGTACCTTATAGTCCTTTGATTTTAGATAATTTGTACACAATTTTGGACCGTATTTTGAATCATTATCTTGTTGCAAAGCAAAATCTTGTCCAATTATGCGGCAGCCTGAAGGAATTGCATGGCTCTACAGTATTGACTTATACATTTCCTTTCGCATTATGCCTTAAATTTGAACAAAGTCTCCGGCAATCACACCACCAAAACATCCCGAAACCATTACAGTGGCACCACCATACTTAGCTGTTACCTCAATACAATTTTTGTCTGACACTCTTCGTTTACTTCAGAAAAGCACAAATCTTGACTCTTTCGTACGAAGTACATTTTTTCAATCTTTTAAGGTAAAGTTATTTTGTTGTGGTGCACATTTTAGTGTCTTTGATTATGTTTCTAATTAATTAAGGTTTGTCAAGCGGAAAACATCTTTTAAGCCCTAAGGAAGGAGTCTTATCTTAACAGTCATAAATAAAAATATATTGTTGACGTGTAGAATTAAATTTAGTTGATCGTTCGGCAGTTGCTCTTGTGTTCGTTTTCCTCGCACGATAAATTGTCCAGCCTTCGTAACAGATGTTACTCAGAACGTCCAAGATATATTTTCTCAACATTACGCCTGTTTCTGTGTTGCTTCAGGCAATAACACTCTCCAATTTTATATCTGTAACATTCTGGCTATCTAATGCTCGAAATATCCTTCTACAGAGGGGAATTTCACTCGGGTTCTTCCTTCAGTTTAATTCGTGGCATTTGAACGGTTTCTGAGAATTATTTTCAATCTCACATTAATCTTGTTTTAAGCTGTAAAGAGGAAATATTTGTAAATTTCTGACTCTAGAGTCCAGAAAATGTATCAATTTGTAACAAAATTTCAAAAGCTTATGCAAATAAAAATTTATTGTTTGCCGAAAAATTGGTCGGATTTTTTACATGTACACTATAGGTGAATTTCTTTATCCAAAAATGTAAAATATCCATTTTTTTATGAATATAAAGAAACAATTTTGGATGGTCTCAGACGATTGGTCAGTAGTGCATATAGAGGAACACTAGTGGCGTAGTAGTTAACCTACTAGATTTTGACATCGTACTATATATATATATATATATAGGAATAAATGAGTTGAATCTGACAGAATGTAAGTAGAAAAAAGTAATAATCATTTTTTTTTCTCTGAGCAAGATCGACAAGCCCTGATGAAGTCTTCTAATTGAAACAAAATTTCGCATAATTATTTCTCTTTCTAAAATACTTTTCAGAATAGAATTACCATGACCAGGAAATCCAGCGACCACCGATGCACGGCATACGGAGACACTGGACACGTGTCTCATCAGTAGTGTATACCGTGAGCCCCACCAATGGAAATCGAACCAGCGACCACAGATCCAAAACTTTACGACTGCGTCATCAGTCCATATCCTACACGTATGACTAGACATGGTAATTGTGCAACTAATTCATCTGAATGTATCTTGAAAGTTACATCCGTAACGTAAAAAATAAAAACAATAGAAAAAAAAAGTTCTACATTAGAAAAAAGATTGAAGTTGAAACGCCTTTGGAAAATAAATAAATCATCAAACATATTTTCTTTCGTTTTACTATTTCTACGTATATATATATATATATATATATAGTGATATGGATAAAATGTTAAATAATAGACTTCGTGCAAGCGCTTCGTTTCAGGTTTTGTCTTCCGAGCAGTGTATTCGAGAGCCATCTGGGCACTGTCTTTGAGGAAAAGGGAGCACAATAACGAAATAATCTTTTACAGAAATTTAGAAATGGCATGCTGTACTTTTTTGAATTCGTGACAAATTCTTCCGACAAAGATTTCATCGTTGCATGGTGATTACGAGGTTACGGTAATTGGGAAAGCTCATTCTGATCCTTATGATAGGAACTCCCGAATTCGTTGGAGCGATCGATGCTGTAGTTGACTACAATCAAGCAATTCAAGCAGGACTATTGTTCGGGACGTGTGAATGTAATAGTTCCTAATAAGGCAAGTAATGTGTTGTGTTCTGGTTAGTGAACACAAGTAGTAATAATAATAAGACAAACCACGATATGTGAGGGAAATAGTTATAATTACAGGAAAGATTATTTACAAGGGAGAGACTGTTAGTAATAAGAATATAGGATTAGTGATAGAGTAAGGATATACTTCAACAATAGCAACGGCTCTTCTGGTCTGACTTGTAGTCTTATCCTTCCCAGACTGATCTCCGCAGATGGAACAGCTCATTATGCTGAAAAGGTAGGTGATACCCAACATAATGCAAGAAGACAGTCGCTTTTTCTCAGACAGGATAAAAAACCATTACTTTTTATCACCAAGTATGTGAAAAAAAGAGAAATGACTGAGTTACAAAACAGTTGAACAATTCTAACTATTGTCCAGTCGGCTGAGGTTGTTGAATACACCGATTGCTCTTCTGCAGAGGAGAAAGATCCTTACCAACGAGTGTTCTGGATATGACACTAAACAATCTAATGGTGAGTCTCCAGTGATGCTGGGAGAATGCAGAGCTCTTTTCATTGCCATCGCTCCAGGGTCTACTCTGGCCTTGAGTGGTAGCATCTGATGGGACCCAATCTATAGGTTAAATAGAACTGAACTGTATACTTATGCTAAACTGAATTGTTTGAATAAATACAGTTTGAATAAACTGAATAGCTTGAAATAGAAATGTTTTGTCAATTAAACTGCGGTCTTATGCTAAACTGAATTATTCAAAATAGTACTGATTACTTGTATGAAAATTGATTTGGCAATATATACCCTACAAAGGTTGATATGCCATCAAATCCAACCAACCAATCAACCAACTAAACTCTCCAACCAAACATGCTTTGTTCTTTCTCAGATGGAAATCATTTCCGCCGGCATTTGAGTGCAACTATTCACACCAGGTGCCCCGAAATTGATGGAGGGCAAACACTTACGTTATGCCTCCATTCTTCTTCTCATATAGCTTCAGACTCAACACAGAGCCCTACATCAAGTGCCTGGAGCATATGGTGTTGGCATGTATCGATAAGGAGTTATCTGCTGAAATACTCTATGACTGGCAATAGGACACTTGGCTATGCAACTGCAGGAGAAGAACTCAGTCTTGGCTATGAGAAAATTCCTGCAATTACCTAACTCCCTAATTGTAAATCCCCTTTATTATGTGTGAGGTGAGGTTGATAGATAGATGAATAGATAGATAGATAGATAGATAGATAGATAGATAGATAGATGGATATTAACAAAACATCGTGCAACAGTAAAGGTGGACTGATGGCATTTATCAATTTAACCAAGGATAACATCGGAGAGGCTTACAAGAGCTTTTTAATACGTCTGGATAACGCGGTTAAAGCGAAAATATTCTTATGTATTTTTGGGAAATCTATGTGAAAAAAATTATGTCAGCGTTATTTTCATTTTTCCGAAATTTAGATAGCAATTTATCCATCACCCATATTATAATGTGTGTGCGTATTTTGTCACTTAAAAGCAAAATAGATATCGATCGATCGATAAATCAATAACAGCCGAATGGAATAATCAATGTCAGCTTCATCTTGTATGACCCGTTAAAGATTTTCACCATTTTTTTATATATATATAGTTTTCCTCTTTCACTCTTTGTTTGGGTTATTTCTATGATATTTTTTTTACTCCAAGGCGTCACAATTTACTTTGTCTCATCCTGTTCACTCTCTCTTACTTGCCTTACATTTTTTTACTTCTGCATCAGACATGAGGAGATTTCCAATTAAAATCAACATATTCAGAATCACATGCGTCTAAAAAAAACACCCCAACTGGCTTGCAGCTTCAATTTTAACTTTTCGGGCTAAATGTGTAGACCTACTTTAACACTGGTTCACAGAGCTCTATGCCAAAGATAATCAAACACAAACGAATAAGAATGTCATATAATAAAATAAGTAAAGCAGAAGAAAAAAAATGTTAACGGGATTACATGAAACGGAAACCAACAGAACTTCCGACTTGAAATTGGTTAAATTTTAATACAACGATCATAAACAATGATTTTGAGTTTATATAGAAACCAATCACTTCTTCTCTAAGGGTATATCTTTTCTATAAACAACCTTTTTAGGTCTGCATCTGCAGAAACTAAATGCATATATATATATATATATATATATATATATATATATATATTCCGATTCTAGCAAGAGTCCTTTTTCCTTTTCCAAAACCACATTCCATTATAATGATTTAAAGCTTTTGTTATATATATATATATATATATATATATATATATATATATATATATATATACAAAATAAAGTTAGTAAGCATAGTCGAGGGCGACCTGAACGCTCTCTTTTTAATAGCTACAACACCGAGGTGTAGGAGATGGCGCTACATATTTTCCCTGGATTGCTGCACTTTACCATTGATACGTACCCAATAATGCTGAGTATAAGCAAAGGGATGTCAAGTACCATTTTTACGTCTTTGGTATAACTCGACTTTGGATTTAAACCTTATCTTTCGAACCATTAGTGAACAATAGGCCGGTTGACCTATCATAATTACTTGATGTTTTGATTAATTAGGACCAAAATATTTTAAGAAAGGCATAAAACATACATCAATTTGGTACCATAAATATTTTAGATAATTGATGGAATAATATCTTAGACTGTATGGAAAAATATTCCAGTGACATTAAGTCATTCGGCTAACTTGGGAAAATTCAACGTGTTATTTTTTTACAAAAACTTTTGACTTTAAAGTTAGTGCGTAGAGTGTTCCCCAATGGTCCAGGAGACCGGCGTTCAATCCCAGGTCAAGTCATACAAAAGACTTTAAAGAAAAATGGTATATGATACCTCCTTGCTTAACACACAGCATTATAAGGTACTTATCAAGGGTATAGTGGAGAAATCCAGGAAAATTAGTAGCGCCTCACTACACCTCGGTGTTGTAGCTACTGAAAAGGGAGCCTTCGGGTCGCTCTCCACTACAGTCGCCAACTTTATTTTAGTTAATCTATGAAGCCGGTATCTTAGTGGATATGTTCTGATTAAAGGAGAAAGAACATCACCTGACATTTCAAGAGATCATCTTGAACTTGGTTTTATCCTTTTCCTTCCTTGAGAAAACAATTTTGGCATTTTTTCAAGAACCAAAATTTCAAATGATTAAAACGGAGAATATTAAATCCCGTGAGTTTACACCTGGACATGAGAAACTTGATTACCATTGTTAAAGAATAAAATCATATTATATTGCCAAATTTAAGTATCCTCGAAAACATTGAAAAATATCGAGGTTTTCCAAAATGTGCGCTACTTCCGTTATAGTTTTGTTTGTGGTCACTAGTTTCTTTTTCTCTTTCTTTCTTTCTTTCTTTCTTTCTTTTTTTTCTTTCTTTCTTTGGTCGCCTCCATTATTTCATCACTTTCTTAATTTGATCTAGTTTTTACCTCTTCCTCCCTTTCTGTCAAACTTTCTTAAATAAATTTCTTTCTTTCTTTTATTCTTTCTTTTTTTCTTTCTTTCTTTTATTTCGCACAGTTTAATGAAACGACCCATTATCATTTTATAAGGTGGTTTCAGGTGTGACGCACATTTACAATAGTTACGTAGTTAGAGAAAGACATATGAATTCGTAGACAAATAAAAATTCGTTGACCTATATAAAAGAGGCTTTTCGCATAACTTTGAAATTAATAGAAAATAAATAATAAAGTAAGAAGTCGGAACATTAACTAATCATTGGCAGAGCTATAATATTTTAAGATATCTGTATGATGTTGGATCACTGATGAAAAAAATGATTTAATCTTGTGAAGATAAGAAAGGAAAGGAGACAAAATGTCCTCGGGTGTCATAACAACATAATCAAGATTGGCAATGAGACAAGGAAAGACGGTTATCTATGAACAGGAATCAGTTAAATATTTTATATCGTCTTCTTGAAGAATGATAATCTTCAACTCATTGTATATCAGCAAAGATCACGGTTTGTACTGCTTTCTAATAAGAAAATCGAACGGCTAACAAACGAATAACAAAAGAATTGAAATAGTCTTGAGGATGAGAAAATTCAAGCGGGTTTTCTATAAATATTAAAGCAGAACAAAACTATAAAATAAACAACACATTTTCGAAAATTAAGTCTCTCTTTTACAGATAAATTCTAGGTTTCGCTAGGCTTCTATTTTAAGGGTATATCAACATTATTGGGTTATTTCATGCCAAAGAAATTTTTGTAGAAGATCACCTGCGATACTACTTCACCCTTAGCTCGGATGAAAACTGGATTAATACCTTTCTTAAGTGTATTTAGCCGAATGTGAATGCTCTAATATAGTTTGAAATCGCTTATAATGTTATCGCAGTCAACCAAATTAGCCACTATGTTACAGAGACTTACCCTGGTAAATTTAAAACTGTTGCCATTACCCTAATGTGTACAGTATTTGCCAGTGGTCTGGGAGACCGGGGATCAATTCCACGTCGAGTCATACCAAAGACTTTAACAATAATACTTTATGACGCCTTGCTTAACACTCAACATTATAAGGTATTGATCAAGGGTAAAGTGGAGCAATTCAGATAATAGAGTAGCACCCTCCCCTACACCTCGGTGTAGTAGCTATTGAAAAGGGAGCTACGGTCACCAACTTATTCATTAATGTCCAGAAAGTAAACTTATATTTTAAATATACCTACAATTGTTTGCTTTGCTATCAGTTGGTAACAAATCGAAAAAAAACTCACTGCGCAAGCGTGGATTGACACACTCCAATGAGGTTATTCAGGCACATAGCACTAATACCCTTGGGAAAGGTATGAATCCAATTATTCTCCCTCCAGCTATGGGTAAATAGTAGGGCAGACTAGGTTCTTCAGCCTTGGTGAGGCAACTAGTCTAGGAGAAGGAAAACTCTGAATTCAAACCTCTTAAACTCCGCTTAAAAAATTGACCTTGTGTCATATCCTGCCCGAGCGGTGGGGTTGGGTAAATATGATGAGGTTATTCAGGCAGTAAAGAGAAACCATTTTCTGAATGGTGTGTCATCGCCGTATTCACAACGAATTCGCAAATTTTTAGCGCAACTTTCGATTGTTAAGAAGCTTCAATCAGATTTTTATTACGAGGCTTGAAAACTGGCAGAAAATCCGTTTAGATTTACCTTATATTAGAAGTTTGCAACAAACACAACACCAAAGAAAATATCAGGGCTGCAATGAAAGGAAATTGAACAATGATAGGAATCCTGGACGAGGCTGGTTGCATTTCACATAGCACTAATACCCTTGGGAAAGGTATGAATCCAATTATTCTCCCTCCACCTATGGGTAGATAGTAGGGCAGACAGGGTTCTTCAGCCTTGGTGAGGCAACTAGTCTAGGAGAAGGAAAACTCAGAAATCAAACTTGTTAAACTCAGCTTAAAAAAATGACCTTGTGTCATATCCTGCCCGAGTGGAGGGGTTGGTAAATATGGATAGGAAGAGAATGAAGGGATCCTGAAATTTCATGGAATATTCAGTTTTTTTAGATATTTTGATAGCCTATATTTCACATCATGTGTTTTCTTTAATTTTATTTAATAAAATGTCCTCTTAAATAGTTCTAATACTCTTTCACGGATTGTGTCCATCACATCGGTGAAGGTGACTCTATCACCTGCAGAACAGTGAAAACCCCTAAAAAAAGTGCGAGTTTGTACTGAGTATGACACTGAGCTGCATCAGATGGTCAGCTTCCTGGTTTGAAGATCTGGAAAATGCGGATTACGCCGTCTTTGCCATTACTTCAAGGCTCGCTATGAGCCTGAATCGTAGCAAATATAAGTCTCCTACATGGGTCAAATAGATCTCTTTGAAATTATTTATATTCGATAGGAATTCTTGATACCATATAACTGTGAGCAAAGAAACCACAATACAAAATAAAGATATAAACGTAAAATATATGCAGTTCACTTACGTCTACGCACAAAAGAATCTTATGTAATATAATGGCGGAGGGATTTCGTTTTATGCCTTTGGGTTTAGCTAGGCTGAGAACCTTTCGGTTCAGTGCATGGGTTACTTAGGTGCAACATTAACGCAGGTGTTCACGTGCACACGCGGAGCGGACGTGTTACTCAGAGATGTCACAATAGCCCAGATAGGAAACGGGGTTCGAATGACGTCACGCACAGTAAGTTCGTGGAGGATTTGGGGAATTTTGAAGAAAGTTAGTTGTGTTGAAAACTAGACACCAAACGAGAAGTGTCGACTTTCGGGGCTCACAGAGGTCAGACAAATTTGCGCGCTACGGGCCGCACGTGATGGTGGAGAGAGATAGAAAAGCCAAAATAGAAAGAATGTGCATCTCTCTCTTTTGTCGAATAACCTTTAAGCTCAAAGGTAATAAAAGGTTTCGTACCTGGACTAAGAAGTCGTGAGTGTTTTTCGTGTTTCGAGATACCTTTGTTCTATGTATATACGTTATGAACATTTTATGTACGTTTCGCGTAGCTATATCATGGCTATGTAACACGTAGACATGTTGACATGCTCTTAAAATTAATCACACAGTACACTGACATTCTGATGTGTCTCATTATGACAAGTATATGCCTTGCCATATATACAAGGTTTATTAAGTTAGTAAGGTGAATTTTACCTGAGGAGATGGCAATAAGTAAACTACTTATATATGCTCCTTTTTCAAGAAAGTCAATTGGGATGGACAATGTCAGCATGACTTTCTTTAAGGGCTCTGCGACCGTAACTTTTTCTCGAGAGGAATGTCACTTTCTTTCTACTCCATGGGATGTGTGTTTTTGACCAAGGTTCTTAGTGTCAAAACTATGTTTTGCCTATTTTTAATATTTTTTGACGAAAACGTGCTTCTATATACTCATAACACATTCTTTTGGAAGTTTCCTATCATTCAAATTTTATTGCTCCTAAAAAGTTAATAATTCATTTCTGTTCAAGCCTGAAGAAATTTTTTGATTGGTCATTATTTCGAATAATCTCAAAACAAATATTTTTTGTGGGATTAAAATAACTTTTGCAACAGACGTATTAAAAACAATGAAAAGTTTACTGTTATCAAAGAAATTCTTTGAAAAATATTTACCTTTTATTCCGAAAGCCTCCTTCATTTTTTTATGACTCTCATATACTGTTTATGAAGCGTTTTATACTTTACACCATTTTTCTATGTTACCATTCTACTACGTTCGAACATTTTGCAATGTAATTATGTTATATTGTCACTGATGCAATGATAAAGACGCAAGAATAAACGACGCAATGATAATGACGCAAAACTTCTTTATCAATATTTACCTCTCACTTTATTGCAAGGGTTCGAAAAGGGTTACTCATTGTTTGCGTATGAGAGGGAGCTGGAGACCGAACATAAACTGTAACATTTTGACCCCACTGTTATGACCGTCACGTTGTGTCTTTCTTGTTCTCTAGGGCTGCTCATCCGGAGGCCCAGGGCCCACTCTGCTGGATGCTGGCTTTCTTTACTGCATCTTATCAGCATCTTCTCTGGACCCCAACTCATCAGGTTCCAAATGACCCCTTCGGCCTGGTGTGGCTTTCCTCACCACATCTCGTCTATAACTCCGTCCAATCTCTTTGAAATCGAATGTTTAATTGTCATCAAGCGGAAATAACTGTCATGCAGTTCAGGGGTCACTCTCTTCCGGTGCATCACTCTGTAGTGGCACAGTGGGACGTTCACCTTGTCCCATATTATCAGCCTTAATCCGCCCACGCGATCTCTTTCGATTACTGGCCATTTGAATGTGTCACTTCCTTCCAATGCATCACCTTGGAATAGCATTTTTGGGCCGGGTCGAAGGTCAAAATATTACAATTATATCAATACTCTGCTGCATTTTTCTATGTTAAAATTCTACAACGTTCGAACATTTTGCTACCTAATATTATCAATACGTTGTAACATTTTTTTTATATTACCATTCTACTACGTTCGATAATAATGCTACATAATTATATCAATACGTTGCAACATTTTTCTATTACTATTTCACCAATCTTTATTAGCAGGTTCTTCTTGTGAAATTGTTGTCAGAATAACATGGACAATTTTCCGTAAATTAAGAAAAATACATAATAAAAGATTGGTAAAATATGATTACAACATCGATACATACCAATTTAATCTGGTTGTACAGTAAAAATATCATTTTCTTTATCTCTTTGCGAATATACTTGTATTTTCTTTGTCTTCATGTTTAAAATTCCTTTCAGCTTCTACTTACTGAATATCGCGGCCAATTGTTAATGGTATGGATAAATACTTGGGCTTTGGAAGAGGAGTAAAAATCTGTGAAACATGAGGGTGACGGTGAAACCAAATGTAATTGAATCGGTTGGAAAGGTCCCCAAAGGATTGTTAAAAGAACTGGAAGAGCTAGAAATCGGAGAACGTGTCGAGACCACCCAAAATACAACATTACTAAAATCAATTGGAATACTGAGAAGAATCCTGTAAACCTGAGGAGACTTGCTGTCACTTAGACCCCAGTGAAAGACCACCAGGTAATACTGGTGAAGAAAAACTCGAAATATAAGTGCACGAGTGGAGTCCATCCAAACTACAGCATTGTTGAGATTAGTCAGAATAGTAACAGAATTCCAGGAGATATTAGAAGATTTGCTGTCACTCAGAATCCAGTGGAAAACCATCAGCAAACGCTAGTGTGAAAAACTGTAAAATAATAAAATGATAATAATGACGTTGACAGACAATCAAGAAAGAAGGGAGCATTGAAGAGAGTTTTCATACATCGATACGACAACTCAAGGACTATATAGAAAAACCCGAAGAAAGACTCATTACAGCCATCAGAAACGATACTGATATCACAAAGATCAAAGAATGACAATAACTACAAAACAAAAATGGGAAGGGAAACAACTCTATGGTCATTTTAACGACTAATAAGTAGCATATCATACAAGAAAACCTGGAGATGGCTAAGAAAAGGAAACTAAGAGAGAATCAGATTCTCTCCTAATAGCAGCACAAAACAACGTCATATGAATCAATCATATCAAAGCGAGAATAGATAAGATGCAACAAAATAGCAAATGTAAGTTATGTGGTGATAGTAACAAAATTATCCATAACATAAGCGAATGCAGCAAATTAGCACAGAAGGAGTATAAGATAAGATTCGACTTAGAGGGCAAGGTGATCCATTGGGATATGTGCAAGAAATTTAAATTTCCCCATACAAACAAATGGTATATGCAAAACCCAGCATCCGTCCTGGAGAATGACACACATAAACTCTTATGGAACTTTGACATACAAACGGATCACTTAATCTCGGCCAGATGACCAGACCTTATAATAATCAACAAAAAAAAAAAAAGAGAATTTGCAAAATTGTCGACTGTGCTGTCCCGGCTTACCACACAATAAAACTGAAAGAATGTGAAAAGAAGGATAAGTAACTCGACCTTGCTAGAAATTGGAAAAACTATGAAACATGAAGGTGACGATTATACCAACTGTGATTGGTGCTTTTGGCACAGTAATTAAAGGATTATAAAAGGGCCTGGATTACTTGGAAGTTGGCTGATGACCGGAGACCATCCAAGCGAGAGTATAATTGAGAAAAGCCAGAATACTGAAAAGAGTCCTGAAAAACTGAGGAGACTTGCTGACTCTCAAACTCCAGTGAAAAACTCTAAAGGATAATAATAATAATAATAATAATAATAATAATAATAATAATAATAATTCGGCATCTGTAATAAACATTTTCACTGACACTACGACATCAATTTTAATAGAGGCTTTATTTTAATTCCCAGACCGTTTTTATTGCTTTTTATTGACATTCGCAAGCATGAAATCAGACAACACATAAGCAAGAAATCACAAGTTATAAAAATTCTGTTGCATTGTTTTGCTAGTGTCGAAGGACGATTCTTTTCCCTAGAGTATGATAAAGTGTGAAACGAATATCTATCAATCAATATTCCAGGGACAAGCAAGGGAAATCTCCATAATGTCACTAATTCACACTGACGAGCTATCGATGTGAAACCCCATAAATACAGCGACAACATATTAACTAATGGTCATTTTTCTGTCTGCCGGCTGCTGATGATATGATGACACCCTGTTTTGCGGCCATTTTTCTTCCCAAGCCGATCGTAAGCAGAGAACAATTGTCCTTGTGAACTGGTACATTGCACGTTATGGAATAGTGGCATCACATCTACTTGTTGTTTTAGAAACTACACATTGCAGAAGTCTGACTAAATACTGATATTATACAAACTGTAAATAATTTCAGCTGTTTTGATCGACGTCCTAGCCAGAGAATTTCTTGCCATTTTTACACCGTATCATCGTCCACAAAATTATAATGTATTAAATATAAGTTTTCAGTCCTAATATTTAGACCTGGCAAAAGACTTCTTAAGTTCATACTTGAGAGATTTCTCTATACCGAGTCCATCAATAAAGCACGATGAGAGAGACTACCATCATCATCTTCGTGAAGGCATTCTGAGCACACACACACAGACAGACAAACACACACATATATATATATATATATATATATATATATATATATATATATAAGACTGAATTTAAAATATAAAAATCTAAAAACATAGAAATAAATAGTGAAACCAGAAAAAAAAACGTATCCAGCATATACACTAAAAAAATAAGTAGCTAATTAAATGGTATCGAAATTAATATAAGTTTTAATATTTCTCTTAAAATTTAATTATTGAATTTAACATGAAAAGAAAATAAACTAAACAAATAAATAAAAAAAGTTAATTTACCGTAATTATAACTGACAAAAAAAATTTGAAAATTAAAATAAAACGGAAATTCAATAAAACGATGAGGTAACTCCTTAATCTCTTCCCCCTCCATCCCACGTGTCTGTTCTGTTTAAATTAATTATCCATTGGATCTGAAGAAGTCCTGTAAAAAAACTTTTCTTCGTGTTTTTGGTTCACACCAGAAACTAAAAAACAGGATGGAAATAAATTTTTAATCCTGAATTAACCGGTTTTTGGTTTTTTTCTTAAAGATATATATATATATTTCCTAATACAGCTAAACTAAGTAAAGAGAAAAATAAGGTGATTGCTAAATGTAATTGTAGGGATAAGGTTAGATGCCCGCTGTCAAATGCAAACAAGAATGTGTGGTGTATAAAGTGGAAGTATATAGTGATCAGGGTAATGATAGAAATAAAAAGGTATACTTTGGGTCGACGCAAGGGGAATTTAAGACCAGTTACTATAACCATAAAACGAGTTTCTCCCACGAGAAGTAGAGGCATAGTACCACGTTATCTAGGTATGTGTGGGAGGTCAAGGATAAAAAAGGAATAGATCCGATACTGACATGGGAAGTAATAAAGAAATGCCGTAAACGTAGGGCTGGCAATAGGGATTGTTTGCTTTGCATGGAGGAAAAATTAGCAATAGCGTCTTGTAAAAGTAGGGATATGTTAAACCAAAGGTCGGAGGTGTTAAATAGTTGTAGACACAAAAGGGCGTGGTTGCTCTATAATTAGGGGTAGGTTTCGGAGTATTTATAACTGAGGGTTTTTTTTGTTTTTTTTCTAATAAAGGTAAGGTTTTTTGTTCATTTTATTTGTTTCTTTTGTTATGTAAATTTTAAGCTAGGTGGGTTTTGGTGAATATAAAAAACGGCGTTTTCTCCTTTAGCATTGGTCGGTTTTAGACTTCCTGATGATCCGTTAAGGTGAAACTTTAGTAAGAGATTTCCGACTCGCGATTTAAATTAATTATATATATATATATATATATATATATATATATATAATATAATATAATATAATATAATTGAAAGAAAACTCATACCTGGTTCAATTCTAATTATAAATTTATTGATTAAGAGTGTAAACTCATTTGATGAGACGAAGAGTATAATGATATTCTTCCCCGAAATAAATTTATAATGAGAATTTAACAAGGTTGAAGTTTACTTCTAATTACATTATACCCGCTCTGTATGTGAGTTTTAATGTATAAACCTGGCTAGGGAATATATAACAATAGCCATACGTCGAGCATTCCCATAGATCTATATGAAATTCCTTATTTATTCAATACACAAATAATCCACTCACATTGTCTTCTGACGCTGACGGGGTATTATATATATATATATATTATCAGGAATAATGGAAATGACCCGACGGCATATCATATCATAAGATCTGAAAAAGGGACAAAGTATTGAGTTTTGTGTTTATTCATTATTGAATATTATACTAATGTCAAATGCTTAGGTCTTTTAATGAGCCATCAGCCGGGCAGTGTTAGCATATGGTGTAAAAAATTCTGAATTATATTCAATTTTTAAAATGAAACGAAAACACTACCATGAGGATTACTTAATTAAAAAAAGAAAAGACAAAAACAAAATGGTTAATGCGGCATAATATTCAATTGTGATTAAAGTTATATTTTGAATATTTCGTTTTTCCTCAAATATATATATATATATATATATATGTGTGTGTGTGTGTGTGTGTTTAATGTATCTAAAATATGTAGTATTACAAGGTATGCTGTATTTATAGAAGTCACTATTAAATTTAATAATAAATTCTACTTTTATTAATTTTAATTATAAATTCTATAAACAGAAATCTGGTCATTTTATTGGAAACCCGCTTAGCGGAGTATTAGTCAGTCTATTTTTTAGTGTTTTTAGAATCCGACACTTTTAAATGAAGACTACCTAGTGGTTGTCTCTATCGTCCATTGCATTCGGAAGGTCTTCCAGACTACATCCTGTGTCTGTACAGAACTTTCGCAGATAGGTTCTATGTGGATGTCCATGTGAGAACGTCGCTTATGAGCTCGTCCTTACTTCTCCAGCAGTGACCTGCGTCTCTCGTTCGCCTGACTTAGAGAGTGTAAGAGATATGAGGTAGGTAAAAATACAGCTACTCTTTTGTTGGATGTTGTTTCCAGAATTTGTTTAATGTGCCAGCTAGCATTCTTGTGCAATTGTCGGGAAAGTTTTTTCTTCATGCGCTTAGTCAACGTCCATATTGTGCATCGATATAGTATTATGGGCACGACTGCTGCTTCGAAAAAAAAATGGGTTTATTTTATCAGATAGATCCGACTTCCATATGACTTAGGGCCTATCAATAACTGTCAGTGCCTTTAGGAGACCATTATTAATCAGTTTGCCCTTACTTTTCCTGCAATTCCTGGCATGTCGTAATCGTCTTAATTGAATGGTTTGGGTAATTGCAGATTTGGCAATACAGCAGTTGTTTTTCATGTGTCGTAGTGGTGTAATCGTTTAAACGCTGAACTGCAGAATCGTAGTATGCGAGTTCGAACTCTAGTCGAGCTATTACGTTCACTCTCAGACAAACCCTTGAGAAAGGTATGAACCACCATATCCTCCTAGCTATAGGTTCAATAGCACCATCACTGTCCTTCAAGAAGGATAGCTTTGGTATTAATTTATCCGAGAATATTGATATGCCATTAAACAACAAATAAACGAACACATATATATATATATATATATATATGCATTCAATAAGCTTCCAGACTTTTTGTACAGGCATTTAAAATTATCGCAGACTCTTGACAATTTAGTATTTTATTGCTATACATCTTATGAGATGACTGGCCAATATTTATGATTTCAGGTTCAAATCAACAGCAACAGCAGGAATCTGAATACACCCTGCTAAAGCCTGATTGTCACTGCTGGTGAATTACAAAAATGCAATATGGACGTGAGAAAAAACGATATGCAATAAAATTCTGTTTTAAACTTGGAAAAAATGCCACAGAAACGTATGGAATGCTTCAGACTGCTTTTGGAGCATCTTGCATGAATCGAGCATCAGTTTTTGAGTTGCATAAGAGATTCAAGGAAGGCAGGGAATCGGTGAGGGATGATGAGAGGTGTGGGAGGAGTAAGGAAGTCAATACAGCAGAGTTGATTGGCCAAACGTTTAGGGTTGCTATATTGAGGTTTTAAGGGAGTTCAGGAAGTGACTTCGTCGGAAGAGGCCAGCACTCTTCAAATCGGGTCAGTGGCATTTCCACCATGACAATGCACCAGTCCACAACTCCATCCTTGTCACAGACTATTTGACCAAGATGGGTATCAAGTCAGTTCCTCGCCGTCCCTATAGTCCAGACCTTGCTCCGTGTGACTTTTGGTTATTCCCTAAGTTCAGAGGCTGTCGTTATGAGACAATTGATGAGATGAGAGAGGCTGTGACGAAGGTCATTGACACGCTTTCACATGAGGACTACCATGGGACCTTCCAGAAGTTGTTGGAACGGTACAAGTGCATTGCAGCCAAAGGAGATTACAGCGAAGGGGACTAGAGTTACCTGTGTGTACTATCAATAGAAGTGCCCATACGAAAAAAGTCTGGAAACTTATTTAATGTTCATCTTATATATGTATGTATATATTTATATAAATATGTTGTCTCTATATACATGAGAACCATGTTAATGCTAACAGCTTTACGTACAATAATGCTGTGTTCTCTTTTCTTTCAGATTTGAAAATAGTATACTTTACCAAGCATTAATTCTCGACCTCAATGTCTTGTGCAAGAGAGGAAAATATTTTGTATCACAATTCATTTGGAAACAATTCATTCAAATCTGTCTCAAAACAGATACAACTCATTGATATGATAAGGATTTATTACTGAGACAAGAAACTCAAAAATATTGGATGTCTCTGAAGTTCATATTATATTAATAAAAGAATCAACAAAAAACATTGATTTGAGGTCTCTAGCTCAGGGGATTAATTTATCACAGGGTGTGTTCCAAGTGTCTGCCATTGCGCTTATCTTTGTAGTAAATCATTATCATATTAACTGGTTGCATCTATTTTGAGACATATATATATATATATATATATATATATATATATATATATATATATATATATATATATATATATATAAAGGAATATACTTTTTTTCACGAACTGCTTTGCTTATTCAATGTTCTTTTAACACTGACTTTATCA
Source organism: Sepioteuthis lessoniana (assembly GCA_963585895.1). Classification (NCBI taxonomy): domain Eukaryota; kingdom Metazoa; phylum Mollusca; class Cephalopoda; order Myopsida; family Loliginidae; genus Sepioteuthis; species Sepioteuthis lessoniana. Next base: position 93,755,612 of record OY757909.1, read on the forward strand.
TATAAAGAAGGATATTTTAGATTTTACTTCTTTACTGTGTCATTAAGGTTCAATTAAAATCTCTTCATTGCAGATTACTTTGACAGCGTTCAAATTTATTTCAATTTTTATTACTGATAAGGTTATTTTGATTTATTCATTTATTAATTTATTTTCATTGCATGTCAACCCATCCAGGGTAACTTTATGTAAGAGGTTACGGAATACGTTTCATCAAACGTTCATATTTATATATTTTTGCATGAGTTTCTAAAGAATGTTTCGATAGCCAATAAGAATATTTTTGAACGGTCCTATTTGACCCATAGATAGGACTCTAACAGGGAGTTCCATTCTGGGTCAGAGATAACCTGAGAGCAATGACAAGGAAGTGTTACTCCTCACTTCTTCGATACTCATAAGAGTCACTCAAGCCGATGAAATTTAGTGCCACATTAAGGACACAGGTTCCTTTGTGGCAGCTAGCTCCTCTGAAGGAGAATCTGTCATGAAAAAAAGGGATGCTTCAATAATCCACCCGAGTACTCGAAAGGAACAAAAAGGGATGTGGAATGTCTCCCTTGAGCACCCTCTACAAAATTGATAACTAAGTCATTGAGATGTCATAGTTACGTATATACAAGTTGAATGTTGGAAAAACAACTTAAGAAAAGAATTACCCGAGACATTTGAGCTGATCATACACTGACCACAAAATGGAATTTGAATAAATTGTACGTCCGAGTAAATATTACGACCATAAAAATGAAAATTATAACAAATAATTGTGTCATGCAATAATTAAGGAGAATTTTTCCTAAAGATTTGGCAATAGAAAAATCTATATTCACAGCTGCACCTTTTTAAGGAAAATCAATGAAAATTCCATGCTCCAGAAGACTGTCAGTATGACCTTCTTCACTGATCACTGCGTCCGAAACGTTTACTTTTTCTTGAGAGTCAGCAGGTTATCAGTCCATAGCTAATCTTTTGAAATAATGCCCACGATGGAAAGCTCAAGTTTAGCCCGTTTCTAAAGGTATTTTTTTTACTAAAACATGCTTCTCCATACACGTCAACGATTCTTCAGTGAATTTCACAAAGTTTGCAGTACTCATCTATCAGATATAAGACGAGAATTTTAATTGTCGCCTCTTGGGATAGCATCAAAGGAAATGTTTGTGTGAGATTAGAATAATGATTGCTATAAACCAATTCCAAATAATGTACAGTTTACCTCAATCGAAAAAAATTCTAAAAAGAAAATTTAATTGGCTTTTTTAAATCCCCATATTATGATATAATTCTAGTAAGTATAGGAATATTTGGACCGTCATTGAAAGCTTTGTAAATAGAAGAAGAAAAAAAGAAGGTTGAATTTAAACAAAAATTAATACTGTTATCAGAAGATAACAGCCTGTATAAAAAGAAAAGACGCTTAGAAAATACAGAATTTTTAAAAGATATTGTATCATCTTAGTATATCTATCGTATATTTTATTGATTTAACAATCCAATCAAAATAACCGAGAACACTGACAGAGTTACCTGCCCTGAAAGATTTTAATTAAAGCTTGATATCTCTTGTGATACACTGAAGTAATAAAATCCCGAATATCTTTAGTGTTTGAAAGTTGCCTCAAATTGTCTTCAGAGCACGGCGCGATACGCATCAACTTAGATTTGGTCGAAATCGAGAAAGTTTTCAGCATGAAGGAAATACACGCGGAACCACCTTTCCCGTGTGATTACGTAAGAAACGGTTACTGTAAACGCGTAATAACATCAACCGCCGAAAGTAAACGCGTTTTTTTTTTTAATCACAAACTGCACTCAGAAAATGAAGATTAACGTCCAATGTAGTCTCTGCATTTAATTGATCTGGCGTATATATATATATATATATATATATATATTCTTTAAGAAAAAACCAAAGACCAGTTATTTTATGATTATAAATTTATTTCCATCCTGTTTTGCGTTTCTGATGTAAACCAAAAACTCGAAGAAAAATATTTGAATGATTTTCTTGTAATTACATTGAGCTCTCTACCAGGAAAATTTAAATGTTCAGCTCTTGAATGATTTTCTTGTCCTGAAGGAATTACTCCCAACTCTGGTTTAACTGGACCGAATATTACCGTTATATATATATATATATATATATATATATATATATATATATATATATATATATATCATTCTCTTAATACCCTGTCCGGTGGCAAAAGCTGCTTGTTAGCGCCAGGGGTGGCAGTACCACCTTGAGCTACTGAAACTGTGTTATCACCCCTGGATGGCGGCTGATGAGGACATGGTATCGCACGTGCTTTCACAGGTTGCATGATGAAAAATACGATGAAATCAGTGTTAAAAAGAATACGCAAGGTAACCTGTGAAATAATTCCTTTTGCATTATACATCTGTTCATATAGAGAGGTAAATAAAACAGACACACGTATATATATATATAGATATATATATTGTCATCCACAGACACACTGTTTCGTTTTATCAGAACTCTTCAGTGTGGCTAGACACGTAGGACGCTCAAAGCCGGGGTCGAAACCCATCCAACTTTATGTTAGACTAAGTCTCAGACCGCTCGGCCAACAAGCCTACCACTTTTGGCTAAGGGAATTGTTAAGGTATTTATCTAGTAACAGCAGCAGCCGTTTGTTTACATTTTTATACCCTATCGGCTACCAGAGTGCTCAATTCTTTATGCGAGCAGCAGCCGAAAATTCCTTCACCAGAGTGCTCAACACCCATGTGGGAGTGTATATATTTTCATCCACAGACAGACTGTTTCGTTCTCTCAGAACTCTTCAGTGTGGCTAGACACGTAGGACGCTTGAAGCTGGGATCGAAACCAATCCAACTTTACGTTAGATTAAACACATACAGTTTGATCGTATCAATACTCTTCCGTTCTAGAAGCTGGGATAGAAACCTGGCTGACTCATACACCAAACAAAAATTCTACCACGACGAAACTAATGAAAGCAAAATAATTTTTTGAGCACTTATGTATTACTTCTTTTTTTTTTTTTTTTTTTTTTTTGGTTTACATATATATCCGCTTGACGGCTACAAAAAGCTTACTTCATTCGAAGAGTCTTGCTTTACGCGGACACAATCGTAGTAATACTTAAAACTATATCCTGAGCGTGATTTTAATCCAATAAATCTTTATAGCTATCAATGCATCAATATAAAATATTTATAATGACCAATGCACGAATAAAAAATATCTATTGCGATCAAAGCACAAATATAAAATATTTATAGTGATCAAGGGCATGTTCTTGATCACAATAGATATTTTATATTCCTGGCGGCAACACCCAACAAAGCACCAATTATAAGGCCACCTGCACCCATCACGAAATCTATCCAAGTTAGACGAACCAGACATGCAGGACACTGCTGGAGAAGCAAGGACGAACTCATAAGTGATGTAATCCTATGGAACCTACCCATATGACAAAGAAAAAGCAGGACGACCAGCTCGAACATACATTCAGCATCTATGTTAGGATACGGGATGTAGCCCTGAAGACCTGCCAGAGACGATGAATGATAGAGAGATGTGGCGAGAGAGGGTCAGGGATATCGTTACTAGCGGCACGACAGGATGATGATGATGATGATTGTGATCAATGACTGAATATAAAATCTTTATTATGACCAATGCACGAATATAAAATTGTTATAGTGATCAGAGCTCAAATATAAATACCTTATAGTGATCAATGTACAAATATAAAATCTTTACAGTGATCAGTGCACGAATATAAAATGTTCATTGTGATCAAAGCACAAATATGAAATATTTATTGTGATCAATGCACGGATATAAAATCTTATAGTGATCAATGCAAGAAAATGCTGAGCAACATAACATTGTATTTCAAGTGCACGTTAAGATAATGAAACAGTATAAAAACCCAAGATTCAGGGTTTCAAATGATCGATCTTCAGATGAGCTGGTATTCAATATATCTGATTTTTCGTCTAATCAAGTTTGGTTTGGTTTTACGGCATATCAACCATTGTAGATTATTTCATGCGAAATCCTGTTTACATATACAAATTATATGTTTATAAATATCATCATCATATCGCGCTATCAGCACGGATATTCCTGACCCTCTCCCGCCACACCTCCCTATCGTCCATTGCTTTCGGCAGATCCTCTGGGCTACATACCGTATCGGCAGAGAGCTACTGTATGTAGGTTCGAGCTATATGGCCTGCATTTGATCGTCCATGTGAAGGGGTCCACTGAAGTAGATCACTAATGAGCTCGTCCTTACTTCTCCATCAGTGTCCCGTGTGTCTGGTGCGTCTAATGTTAATATAATTTTAAAAAAATAAGTTAAGAAAGTTTAATAGTTTTAGATATTACTATGTATTAGTTACGATTAAGTTAAACATCAGTCATTTTGTTTACACAAAATTAAATAATCAAACAGTTCTATTTCGAACAATTCAATTCAGCTTAAGCCATCTGTTTGCACTCAGTTTAGATGTAAAACAATTCTATTTGAACTATCAGGTGTCACCATTTCGAGCCAAAGTAGACCTGGGAGCGATAGATATGATGTGGTACTCTGCATTCCCCAACGCTTCAGCTTTATTGGAGGGTTACTATCAGAATGCTTAGTGTCATATCCAATATACCCATTTATGGCGTCATATCCCTCTACAGAGTTGCAGACAGCGTATTCTACAGCCCCACCCAAATGAGCTGTCATGATTTTTAGATTCCTAAAAAAAAATCAAGATTCTTTTAAATTCCTGAAAGGAATATAAGAAAACCAGGTGTGTTTAATTCTGAACCCTGGATTATTATCACGAAATTCTTAATTTTGATATTTCAACTAACGTTATACAAGCAATATTATCTCTCTGATCTCTCTCTCTCCCTCTCTCTCTTTATATATATATATATATATATATATATATATATAAAGAAAGGTAAATATAGAAAAATTGATCAACGATATATAGATGTTTATTGCGATATTCATTTTTTGAGTGTTTAAACTACTTTTGAGATTAGGCGATCGCCCGCAGAAAGTTTTTTTGTGAAAAAAATAAGAATAAAAAGTAAAAAGCAAAACTCTTTTTAAAGGTTTTTACATACTATGAGAGATACGATGAAAATTAACTGATTAAGTAGTTAATACATTTATTGACTGAAGATTATTTTTTATATTATAGTGTCTTCAACTAAGCTTTCTATAACTGATAAAAAGATTAGCGGCAATAAGCTCTCTTTTTGGGTGTTCTGTGTTAAGCATGGATGTGTTTTTTAAAAGAGGTTTCAGTTTTTTTTTAAACATTGCAAAATCACGTAAACTTTTTGTTTGATTAAATCATCATCATCATAATCATCTCGTGCCAGTAGCACGGATATCCCTGACTCTCTCTCGCCACTTTTCCCTATCGTTCATCGCCTCTGGTAGGTCTTCAGGACTACATCCCATATCCTCACATAGCTGCTATATGTGTGTTCTAGTTGGTCGTCCTACTTTTGCTTGGCCATATGTGGGGGTCCATAGGAGTATATCACTTATGAGTTCGTCTCTGCTTCTCCAGCAGTGTCCTGCGTCTCTGGTTCGTCTAACTTGGATAGTTTTCGTGATTAGTTAGTGCTTTGTGGGATGTTGCCAATTTAATATTGCTCTCAACATTCCTGTGTAATTGCCGTCTAGCTTCTTCTCCAGCCGTTTTGTTAGCGTCCAAGTGGTACATCCATACAGCAGTATCGATGTGACCGCTGCCTGGAAGAAACTGCGTTTAATTTTATCGGTCAGGTTTGATTTCCATATTATCGATAGCTTATCGATAGCCATCCATGCCTTTGTTTGTTGCGTGTCGATGTCTTTTTCGATTGATGAGACACTGCTTCCTAGGCACTTAATTTTGTAAGGTTGAAAAAGCTTTATAAAACTCTTTTAAAAAACACTTTTTACACGTGCAAACCCCCCCCCCCAGATGATGGTCTATAAAAGGTTCAAAAGTGCTCGGGAAAACATTGGTAAATTCATTCAACCAATTCCAACCTAAAACCAATACACTTATCAGGAAACTTGAAAGGATCCTTATAAAATTATATCGACACAATGTGTCTTTATTATTTAATCAAACGTATATATATATAAATATATATATATATATACGGGGGACATCTCCACTCTTGACGGAACCCCTCTTAAACTAGGAGACAAATTCACTTACCTAGGAAGCAGGGTCGCATCAACCGAAAAAAGACTTCAACACGAGGTTAATGAAAGCATGGACAGCTATCAATAGGCTGTCGATTATATGGAAATCAGACCTAACCGATAAAATGAAACGCAGTTTCTTCCAGGTAGCGATCACATCGATACTGCTGTATGGATGTACCACTTGGACGCTAACAAAACGGCTGGAGAAGAAGCTAGACGGCAATTGCACAGGAATGTTGAGAGCAATATTGAATTGGCAACATCCCACAAAGCACTAAATAATCACGAAAACTGCGAGCAATCTTGAACAAGTCCTGGCGGCAACACCCCACAAAACACCAACTGTACGGCCACCTGCCTCCTATCACGAAAACTATTCAAGTTAGACGAACCAGACATGCAGGACCCTGCTGGAGAAGCAAGGACGAACTCATAAGTGATGTATTCCTATGGACCCCCACACATGGCCGTACAAAAGCAGGACGACCAGCACAAACATACATTCAGCAAGGATACAGGATGTTGTCCTGAAGACCTGCCTGGGGCGATAAACGATAGGTAAAAGTGGCGAGAGAGGGTCAGGGATACCCGTGCTACCAGCACGACCTGATGATGATGGTGATGATGAATGACATATATATATATATATATATATATATTGCTTTGATATATATATATTGGTTTGGTTTCTTTAGCGAATGGAAGGTCAAGCTTTGTGGGTTATCTAATGCCAAAGCCATCCTTAAAAAGGGGCAGAAGTAGTCTTTTTTTTTAATATATATCTCTTTGAAATGCATAAGGGTATTCCCATCTTTCACAAAGATATTAGTCCTAAAGTGAATGAAATAACTTTACTGATTATCGACCAAACACACATACACACACACGTTCTCTCTATCTCTTTCTCTCTCTCTCTCTCTCTCTCTCTATCTATCTATCTATCTCTCTCATACACACACACACACACACATATATATATATATATGAGAGAGAACATATTTGTGTGTATGTATGTTTGGTCAAACATCTATCTATATATATATATGCGTGTGTGTGTGTGCGTGTGTATGTGTGTGTGTAAAGAAAATGTTTAAGCAATAAAAAAACTGACATCTACAAATTCAATAAATTTTACTTCTTTAACTTGACAGAAAGCGACCAGTGAAAAATAAAATTTACAAAGTCTTCATTCGGAAAAGTAAATTTGTTTATGTTGCAATATTTACTTTAATAAGACTATAATTCATACATTCAAAATTAGCAGTTTTCTTGGTTTCAATAATAAATATACTTTTCTTTGTGCAAAACGTCTTCCGATGTGTATGCGACTATGAAGCGTAAAATTAATGCTTATTAAGCCAATGCTTATCTGTATGTATACTGATTTTTATTCAGCAGGCAATAATACCAGTACAAATATTTCTAGCGAAGATGTCAACAAAGGACAGAGGTTATATTTTGCTTGTGAAGATAGTTAAACGATGTGGAATATGGAAGTAATTGAATTTAAAAGTTGGATTTCACACTAGGAAAGAACGACGAAAGGTGAGCAATCAATAGAAACATACTTGACACGATCTTCACTGAAAACAGAAGATTACTCATAAATATCGAGAAGAGACTCAAAATATATTTATTTATTTAAGAATTTAGCGAGTTATAATCTCTAATTTTAATATATGTTTTTATAATCGAGGACAGAAAAGGTTAATTTTTCTTAATTTTTTCTGTATTTACATACCATGAAGTTAAGCGGGGAACAATTGATCTAAACGTCAACCAAAATTAACGAATGTTCAGCGTTCTGCTTGATGATTAGAAAAAAAAAATTTAAATGTAGATTTAAATTTAATTCCTCTGAAAACCTTGATATGGTTTTTAACAAAGGTAAAAGACCTCAGAGTTCCTTACTAATTACCTAGATCTTGACGGATATAATAAAGACTTGTGTATTTCCCAAGAGCCAATAACTTAAGGAAATACAAAAATACGAAATACAGTTAAATCCGAAAAAACTTCGTTGGGGAATTGGTTTTCGTTCACTGATTCTATTTGGTACGAAGCTTACAATTTCTTAAAATTGTAACACTTGTGTTCCTTATTAAGACAAAACTAAAAAACACTTTTTACAGGAAAGGTTTGCTACTGATTGTTCAATCGTAAACTTTATTCATGATGACTAACGAAACTCAACCACGTCAGATATATGATCCCAAAAATAGAGCACAAAAATGTCGACCTCACTACATTTTCTCTATTTATCAGTCTGTCTATCTTTTACACTAGCTCTCAATACACACACACACACACACACACACACACACACACACACACACACACACACACACACACACACACACACACACAGAGATAGATAGATAGATAGATAGATAGATAGATAGATAGATAGATTCGTGACCCAGTCACCGACTGTATCTCTGCAGAGGGGTCAGACTCTCACAACGAGTGTTCAGGATGTGACACAAAACAATCTGATAGTGAGGTTTCTGTAATGCCGGGACTTTAACGAATACGGATTATCCCTTCATTGCCATTGCTCCCAGGTCCACTCTGACCTAAATTGGTAGCATCTGTTACAGTCCTATTTATGGGTCAAAGAGAAATAAATTGTGCGATTGCGCGAAACTAGATTGTTCGAAATTAACTGTTTTTACTTTTAACTGTGTGTAAACAAAAACTGTATTTAAACCAATGATTAACACTGTATAAAACGAAGACTGTATTTATGCTAAATTGAATTGTTTGTTTCAGTTAAACCTTTTGAAGTATGAGTAAAATGAACGAGCTCAGGCTTGTTTAAAATGTTATATTCAAAATGCGTTTAGAAATTATATATTTAATATATCTATCAAAAGGATTTGGCATTAAATGACTTGCGATGGTCGATACGCCATAAAGCCAAACGAAACCAAACGAAACCAAACCAAAGCATACATACAAATATATATTGAATCCATTTTTGATGCTTCATCCATAAGAAGATCCCGGAATTCAAATACAAAAAAAGCAATAATTAAGACCTTATATCCAGTCGAAAATTAATCTCCTCCACCAAAAAATGTTTTAGGAAGAATTTTAGACATAAGTTTAACTTCAAGATGACCCACCATGGATTTTTCTGATTCTAGTTCACTAGCCCAATCTCAAAAATCTTTTTGCTCTACTACTGTATTTCGAAGAATTCTTTTCGATAACGCAAAAATATTAGTGCAACAAAATGAAAAACAAACTATAAATTTTTGAAGCCCTATACATCAGAATCAAACTTCCTAAACTCAATAGAATTAATTTTGATTCCAGTGCCAATGTACTCAAATTAATTTAGCTGCTGCTGAATCAAATTTCAAAATGAATACTGCAACAATACACCAGAATAAACAATAAACGCTTAATTCTTACAAAGTACTAATGTATATGCAAAGGTTATATTACTTTTGCAAAACATACACCCTCTGATGATGGCCCAAGACGAGATATTTTTACGTTATATCGCGTTGTGATGTATTTTACTAAAAAAATTCATTGCTACGAAATTTTTCTTTTTATTCACGTTTTTTTTCGTTATAAATTTGTTTATTTCGTATTAGTAACTTGATTTCATGTTTATGAGTATTCTTTGAAAGCTACAATATGTTTTTATAATTTTAGTTTAACTACAATTTATTTTTTGCACTTTCAAAAAATATTTTTAAAAATATATTTGTAATTATTCAAACGTTTTTAATTGTTTACTGGTCACGAAGTACTATTCATCTCTCTTTATGTTTATATTTAGATCTGGTATAGAGGTTCTATTCAACGTTTTTGTCCTTTGATTTGCTTCTGTACATAAATATTATTTTTCTTAAATTATCAATTTCATTTATTTTAATTTTATTATCAAAAGAAAGAATGTTTTAATTATATTATTATAAGGACTTAGTGTGTAGCTAAAGTGTAAGAGAATCAAATAGATGATTATATTAGTTAAGGTATTAGTATATAAGTTGGCGACCGTAGTCGAGGGTGACCCGAAGGCTCCCTTTTCAATAGCTTCTACATCAAGGTGTAGGAAAGGGCGCCAGTCCTTTCCTTGGATTGCTCCATTTTATCCTTGATGCGTATCTTATATTGCTGAGTGTTAAGCAAGGAGTGTTAAGTAAGGAGGTATCAAGTATTTTTTTTTAAGTCTTTGGTATGACAAGACCTGGAATTGAACCAAGAAACATGTTTTAATATAAAAATTATTTGACATCATATTAAGTATTTATTCTCATGTCTACATTTACCAATAAGTTATTTTCTTTCATTCAATCAAATAATATTATCTTTATATTTTACAATACTATTGTTTTTATTTATGCATAAATTACACCTACTATTTCTTATTGACGATTTTTTCAAAATTTTCCAATTTGTTATTGGGGTTTTAACCCTTGTTCCTTAATTTTCCAGTTGAATTTTGATTGGGTAGTTTGATTTTTGAGTAAAGGGTTATTAAATGATCGTCCATGGTTATAATACGTAAGCTTCCAGTTGAATGATTAGATGGTTATGTAACCTTTGTTATTTAGTTTACTTTCTTTAGTGGAAATATTCACTTGGTACATAATATTTTCTATGTTACATTTCCCCCCTAAAGAGTATTCTTCTTTATTTCTACAATTGTTGGAGGAATTACCTACTGCTTCATTTTCCTCGTTTAAGTTTGCAAGTATTATCGTCACGTGGTTCATGATTATTTTCGATTCATGTTGATATATGAGTAACTGATTTCTAATGTGTTTCTGTTGAATATTTTACTTAGGATGTAGTTTTTATGAAAATGTTAATCGATTAGATTCAAGAAATATTTATATATACTAATATTTGAAAATTTACAAAAGGGATGATTAAACCATCATATTTTTCTATGTCTATTTTTTGTTTTTATGATTACTATTTCCTAAGTGATCATTACTATTTTTACAGTTATTCATTCTATATTTTGTATTTTATGTGTTATTACTATTTCTATTATCTCTATTTATTGGTTCTATTAAGGACTAAGGACGCTAACTTCTTGTTGAAACTGTCGTTATATTGGACTTAATTATATGTATATAGTTGGATGATGATAGTCGATTTATTCTTCAACTTACAGCAATAGGAATCTGTTTCATAATACTTACAGGGTGCTTAGAATTGATATCGATATATGAAGGTATTTCATTATTTTTATTGAAGTATTTATAGGAGTTTTATTTAAACCAGATATTATATCTTAAAAATTGGCTATTTTTAAGTTCCAGAAGATCTCAATTTTAAATCCTAAATATATGAATTCTCTAAAAACTTTCTTTTGCACATGAGAGGTTTTTGGAGCGTTACTATTAGGTATGTAAATTAAACCCTCAATCCTATATAAGCCTACTTCGTTTAAGTTTAAGATTTTGCTCATAGAATTTTATACACACATACACACACACATACACACATACACACGCACACACACATACACACACATACACACACACACACACACATATATATATATATATATATATATATACACATATATACATATATATATATATATATATATATATATATATATATGTGCCTGTATTTTTATTTAGAGGGATATGAGTATATTGAAATAAATGATAATGAATTGAAATCCCTGAAATTGTCCATTAATGGATATATGGTTCAATAAATAAATAAAATCTGCTTTAAAGAGATAGAATGCCTTTAGTTCTTCAGGTTTTGGGCATCAGCTAATCGTGATTCACAGGATAATTATTCTGGAATCATAGGCAGTTCCAATGACTGCTACCTTGAGGACACGAGAAAGTAGCTAATAGGATGATTTTCCTGGTCGATATTTTATTTTCTCTAAGAATGAAAAGAATTCTTTTGAAATTATTCTGTGACCTTCTCAAAGACAACAATGACAACTTTGCTTGTGCTTGCTTTAGATTTTTTTTCCCGTATATTTTTTAAAGTGTTAATCACAATTTTCAGGAAGGAAAAAAATGAATACAAGACAGAAAATGAGCTTAAATATATCAATCTAATGTCGTTAGCAGATATCAAGTTTAATTTTATTTTGTTAATACGTCTTTTCTATTGTTAGGTGTTGTTCTTTTCTGCAAATCATTGTAATTACACAAACATGTTTTTTTTAATCCTTCAAATTATTTCACTGATAATTTTACGTCCTTTTATATTTTTTCTCAGAATTATTGTTTTTTCTTACTTGTTTATTTCTTCGCTTAAAGTTTATTGCATCTCTATTCTTAAAAAAATAAATAAATGAGTAGATAATAATAATAATAATAATAATAATAATAATAATAATAATAATAATAATAATAATAATAATTTCCTCGTAGCGCACATCTGTAGAAATTACATCAATTTTCCTTTACATGGAACACAATTTAAATCTAAAGATAAAAGAATTCGGAGAAAAATAAAAGTAAAGAGATTAACAAATAAAAATAGAAGGTAAAACAGCGAACAAAGATTAGTTTTATTTTATAAAGAACGGGTTGAAAGAATTATTTAAAACGTTATTTTCTACGTTTCACTGAAAACATTTCTTTTCATGGAGTTGCATATCCTTATTATCTTAATAAGAGGAAAGACAAAGATAAAATGAACAATTTATTTATCTGAAAATCCACATTCAAAACGCACAGACAGACGGAGACCCATTTACGTCCACAGTTATGTATGCGTATGTGCTCGTATCTATAATACAAGTATATTGTAATAAGATTTTTTCGTGGCGTATAATTATCTTAAATCTTACTTTACATACACACACACACACACACACACACACACACACACACACACACACGTATATATATATATATATATATATATAATGAATTAATATTTATAAATTTTGGGTGCTCAATATCGGTGATAGTGCATATATATATATATAAATTAGGATTAAGTTGATAGTGTCAGCAATGCTTCGTAACTATAAGTTTCTTGGACATGCAATCGTCTCTATAGCTCTGAGCATCTGCTAATTGTAGAGACAGGGAAATGGTAGTTACCAAGTGTGTGTGTGTTTTTGTGTGTTTCAATCCCTATGTTACGGGAAGGATGTGATACAAGGTCATTGTCTCAGTGGACTAAAGGTGTTTTTAAGGGCTTGTATTTCTTATGATCTAAATAAGAATCCACATGTAAGAATCCTCATTCAAAGACGTTCTGAAACATAGTAACACTTCTTTGTGCATAATCTTCGACAGTTATGAGCTTGTATGTTCAAAATCTACAACAATATCGACATAGGCACTTCACTCTGACAATTTTTCATCGACTCACGCAGGCAAACCATAGTGAGTTCGTTTTTCACTTAGTTCACTTGTGTAGAATTAGATCAAAGTTATGGACATGTCAACCATTTTATCTGTTTCTATTATTTGATGTATAGGTTTATTCATGTAAATGTATTCACAAGTTTCTATCTAGCAGTTAAAGATAATTTCATCACTCATTCTCTCAATCTATTTGCTTAACTTTGCTCATTCAGTACACACACACACACACACACACACACACACACACACACACACACACACATACATATATATGTATATGTATATATATATATGTATATATATCCTGTGGTAAACCATGAAATGCAGCATTGTTATTGTGAAGTAAGGCAGATAAATTCAAAGGTGGGTTAACGGCATGTTTTACCAGATGCTGGGCAAAGGAAGCTCATGGGTCAACAGCCAGTACAAAATTGTTCAGTCAGGACTCTAGAGCAGCTCATCAATAAAAATAGTGTCTGTTAATGAGAAAAAAAAAGACAACTACCAAAAGATTACCATGGTGCTTTGTCAGGCAATTAAAAAATCCAGCAAAACTTGGTTTTCTGGTCATGTCCATATTACTGTATGGATGCATCACATAAACGCGGAACGAGTGTATTGAGAAAAATCTTGACGGCAATTGCACAAGACTGCTATGAGCTGTATTAAAGAAATCCTGGTAGCAACATCCCACAAAACAACAGCTGTACGGCCACTAACTACCCATCTCAAAGACCATCCAGATGAGACCAACAAGACATGTAAGATATTACTAGAGGAGTAAGAGTGAACACATAAGCGATGTTCTCATATAGACGTGCAAGTGTCGAGTGACCGGCTAGAACATATTTTTGCAGCTCTCTACAAACACAGGATCATGCCTGGAAGACCTGCCAATATCGATGATAGAGACGAATGGCAATAGAGAGTCAGGGAAATCCACGATAGTAGTGCCACATGTTGATGAGCATTATATATAAATATATAGAGCTAGCAGAAATTTCCCTAACTCTCTCACTGACCATTAATCTTTATCATCCATCGCTTCCTGCAGGTCCACTAGACTACATCCTGTGTCCGTACAGTGCTGGTGTAACTTCTTATTGGTCAGCTAACACTTACACATCTGTGTTAAAGAGTCCATTGGAGAACTTTACTTATGACTTCGTCCTTACTTTTCTAGCAGCGTCCCATATGGCTGGTTCAACTCATTTGAATGCTTTTAGAGATGGGAGGTAGGTGAACATACAGCTCAGGCTTTTTTAAAATGATATCTATGAAATCTGTTTACAAATCATACACATGTAAAGAGGATTTAGTTTATAAGCTATAAAAGAAACCCAACCCAACCTAACCAGAATCTCTCTCTCTCTCTCTTTCTCGCTCTCTCGCTCTCTCACACAAACACACACACACACACACGCACACACACACACACACACACACACACACACACACACATATATATATATATATATATATATATATATATATATATATATATATATATATATTAGTACGATGGTCGTGCCCAGATTACACAGTTTCACCCAGGAAGAATGTCCACAACTGAAAATTTATGTTGTAGCGAAACAATATCACTTATTATATAACTAGAAAAGCCTTTTCAGATGCCTGTCTTAATTTCTGCACAACTTTCTGAATTAGGATAGCGTAAGACACAGAATCAACGGGTCTTACCAACTGTCACTTTTATGCCTATGTGTTCATCAGGCCAAGTGATTTTTGGCTAGTAGTTGGCGTATTTTTAAACGTAGCGTAGTGCCGGCGGGAAGACTAGACTAGTTTATAAGTTATTCAGGTTGGGTCCTGTTTACCGTTTTTGCTACATCGTGTAACCCTTGTTAATTGTTAATTTATTTACGCTACAACGTTTTGTTTATGACTTTCAAGTTTTTATGATATTCATTACTTTTATTTATTTTTTTTATTATTACCTTACTTCTCTTCAAAGAAGGAATATAAGCCATTGAACATTAAAAAAATAACTTCTCTTTATATTGGACAATTTTCCTAGTTTTATCAATCCATCTATTCACTTGACATGCTCCAGCCTTAATATATTTACTGATTCAAACTCCTGCTTTATTTCTATATTTCGAGCCATACTCATCTGTTGTAAATCCTTGTTATTAGCACTTATCTATTTTGTTTATTTATTTATTCATTTTTTTTCTTAAGTTATTGATTCACATCATTTTATTATTTTTTAAAGATTAGTTTATTTTATTATGTTTTTTTTTCTTAGTCTTTGGAGTCGTTAATTATCAGGTGGCTAAGTAAAAAGTTACTTTGTGTTAGCATTTAGATATGAGCTCTGATCACTGGTTGAGAAGTTGCTTTTGTTCTGAGGATATGATTATGGCTATTTTTTCCTTTACCTAAAAGTTGCAGCTTTTCGTGTAGTCGTTCTAGGCTGATGTCATTTTACTTGTTTTTCTCGTTAATTCTAGTGTGTTTTGGTGTCTAGTTTTGGGATCCCAAATGTGGGTAAAAATATTTTCTGCATTCGGATTTTTGTTGTTCAATGATGTTTTATGTGTGTAGCAGATCTATTTCCGGGAGCCTTCTGTTTCTCATATATATTTTTCTGAGCTTTTTGAAAATCTGACGGTGAAGATCTTTAGTAAATGACGATTATTTGCATGCAATTTCAGCACCATATTTTATTTTGAAATTGCAGGTTTTGTTGTTGTTAGTGGTGGTGGTGGTGGTGGTGATGTATCATACATATTCTTACAGAACTCTTTTTTATTATTTGTTGTAGGTGTTTCGTGCAACCGAAGCTAAGTTTCAATGCATTCTTGCTGAATATTTTGCGCAGTTTATTTATGTGGGGGAAGTTTTTATAACTTTTATAAATATATTTTAACTTATTTTCTTGCGTTTTCAATATACAGTGGGTTGAAGTAAATATTTGTGTCTTTGAGTCTCTCTCTCTCTCTCTCTCTCTCTCTCTCTCTCTCTCTCTCTCTCTCTCTCTCTCTCAGGAGTGTATGTGAGTTTGTACAACCACTGTTTTTAGCAATTTCGATGAACATAGATATGTTAAAGATGCTTCCAATAAGTCCATTTTCAGATCATCTGTGATTGATGAATCGTATGAAAATATTCTGTAATCGAAGGTGATTAAGTGTCTCTGTATAATAGTAGTTTTTTTTGTAAATGATTCGTGCGTTTTATTTTCTAAAACTTTTGTTTATTTCGATTGGTTTCTACATCTACGTCCAAATTGTAGTCGTTTAATTGCTGTTTTATAAATTTATTCATTTTAGATCCGTCGTAGTTTCTCAGAATTATTCAAACGTTGTCTATGTAGAAGCTCCTGTCTTTTTTCATAGTTTCTGATAGTTTTGTCCATAAAAATATAGCAATTATATCTTTATAAATACATATACCACACTACCTTTTCTATCTTTCTATTCATCTATCGGCATGAAAAAAGTTTGGGAACACCCTAAAAAACGTAAACACGGGAAATGTTTATAATTTTAAAGTAAAAGTTAAAATGTTATTCGCTTTTGCTTTTAAACCTCCCTCCGAGTCCTCTCACATACACTCGTATATTACGATCAAAAAGTTTAAATTTGGACTCGTATGTCCATGATAAATGTTGCTAAATTTCAAATATTATGTATAAGAAACATTATAATGTGTTTTCAGCATAAACATATCATTAGATTTTTTAAGATTATCAAATTTTCAACTAAGTTAAATGTAAATATAAGTTGAAAATGTTAACTCAGAACTGATTAACATTGGTTGCTGTATACAAAGAACATTCATTTGAGCCACAACACATCTGTCTCTGAAGATAAAAAAATGCTTGTGATATTGTACCATATTCACAATTAACGCTAGATACAGCCATGTGCGAAATAGACATATAATGTTCATAACGATAGAACATAGGAATCTTTAAATTCGAAAACACGTAACGACTTCTTGTTCTGGAACGAAACCTTTTTATTAACTTTGAGTCAAAGGTTTCGACATAAGGAGGAGAGACACAATCTTCTATGCTGTCTTATTCATTTGGCCCCCATCTCGAGCGGCCCCTATTGGGTGCAAGTTCGCCTCGCGTCTGCGTGTTCCAAAAGTCGATCCTCCTCGTTTGGCGTCTCGTATTCAACTCTCTAACTTTCTTCAGATTCTCACCAACCTCCGCGCGTTTCCGGTGCATGACGTCACCCGCACCCTGTCACCCCATCCCGTCATCTCGGGCTATTGTGACATCTCTGAGTGGCACGTCCACCCCGCACGCACGTTACTACCTACATCAAGGTTTGTACCAAGGTTTGCACCTAACTAACCCATGTGCAGAGCCAAAAGGTTCTCAGCCAAACTAAACTCAAAGGCATGAACCGAAATCCCTTTGGCCATTACGTTACAATATTAGAACCGTATTTTCGTAGGTTTATCTTTTTTTTTTTTTTCAAATTTTGAAATTATTTGCACAAAATGGTAAAATCAAAGTAGCAAAGCATTGAGTTGAGGATATAAATTAAAATTTTATCCAAAGAAAACTTTTAAAAATTTGAGAGTAAGAATGAACTTTTTCAGCGTTTGAAGAATGCTTTGGAAGGTATTACACCTCAAAAAAGAACGGATGTAAAAAAATATCAAGATTTTTTAATGCAGTAGTTAAGGCAGGTACGAGATTTATTGACGAAAACAAAATACGATGCTACTGTATGACATTTAATTATTTATTTTTTTAGTTAAATGTTCATTTTTTGCAAAAATAAAAGAACATACACTGTAATTAATGAGATTTCAAAAACTGGTGTATCCATGAATAAAACCCATAGGAGAACTCGCAAAAAGAGCTCGTCCTTTCTTTTCAAACATTTTGTTGTATAACGGTAAAAAGAGGAGGGATGGCACTTCTCTTTACAAAAATATATAACTCTCTCTGTTTTATACCTTGAAAGAGTACAAAATTCTGTAAGTCTGAGATGGACTGACAAACAGAGACAAGGAGACGAAGGACGCGGACAAAGACTAGCGGAGGACTGCGATATTGACTTTGTCTTAAGCAACGTTGCGATTCCATATTCATGGCCTTAACTCTTTGCTTCTTTGACGAGATGTTTTCAAACGTGTTCTGCCTGGGGATCACTTGGCCTCGACACCCAGGTGGCATCTAAAGCAGCCTCTGCCCAGATTTGGTTGTGACTCCAAATAGCTGACCGTGAGTACGTGACTGCCCGTGGGTACCTGTGCATATTTAATTTTAGAACAGCTATACTTTCCGGTTATGATTCAAAGGATTACCTTCCACTTGTCAATCCACGTGAGTTGTTTTTTTGTTTAAACAGCAGAAACCTTCTGTCCCAGGAATATCTTACCCCGCATAATTTCTTCACTTGGATGGTTTATATAATGGGGGGTGACAGGCTGTACTATTGCTTTTTTTCTACGGTGCTGCTTGCAGAAACTTGTTTAATACAGCACGAAGCATCTTTCTGTAGTTCTCATCTAGCTGTTTCTCCAATCATTTCGTTGTGTGACATGATGTGCCTCCACACACTAGTAATGATACAGCTGCAGATTAGAAGAGTGGTTTGGTTTTGATGTGCGTTTCAATTCTTCCAAACACTAATAATATTACTTAATATTAATCATTTGTTTACACATTGAAATGGTTGCAAGTATTTTTAACACTGATAATTCAATTAAATATTTGTTATCACATAGTTAAATGATTCCATGTATTGCTATTTATCACTAATAATTCTATTTTTCAAGCTGTAATATAATGGCCGAGGGATTTCATTTTATATATCTTGTTTTTGGGTTTAGTTAGGCTGAAAACCTTTCGGTTCAGCACATGGGTTAATTAGGTGAAAACTTGAGCACAGGTGTTAACGCACGCGCGGGGAGGATGTGTCGTTCACACATGTCAAAATAAAAATCCCAGATAGAAAGGTTGACCAGTACATGTGAATGACGTCATGCACCAGAAGCGCGCTCGGAGGATTTGGGGGATTTTGAAAAAGTCAGAGAGTTGAGTTCTTGGCTCGGAAGAAGACAGTTGACTCTCCTATTTACCAACCCCTCCGCTCGGGCAGGATATGACACGAGGTCAATTTTTTAAGCGGAGTTTAACAGGTTTTAATTCAGAGTTTTCCTTCTCCTAGACTGGTTGCCTCACCAAGGCTGAAGAATCCAGTCCGCCCTACTATTTACCCATAACTGGAGGGAGAATAATTGGATTCATACCCCTCCCAAGGGTATTAGTTCTATGTGAAATGCAATCAGTCTCGTCCAGGATTTGAACTCGTGTGGCCGTGTCCATTTCCTACGACGATAACCATTACACCACGAGCACCTCCATAGACGGTTGACTTTCGCTAGCTCGCCGAAGCCAGGCCAGTAGCCTTGGGTCGGGCGTGCACTTGATGGTGGGGTGCAGATGGAAAAGTCATCATAGAAAGATTGTGCATTTTTCTTCCTTATGTCGAAATCTTTAACTCAAAGGTAATAAAAGGTTCCGTACCTGAACTAAGAAATCGTTACGTGTTTTTCGTGTTTCGGGAATCCTATGTTCTCTGTATATATGTTATGAACATTCTATATACGTTTCACCAATCCGTATCTGACTATGGTACAAAGCATTCCTATCTAATACAAAAAAAATACACACCGCTGTACATTTTCAATTGCCCAGTTGACTGGGGTTGTAGAACCGACTGCTTCTCTGCAGAGGTTTAAAAAACCATAATGAGTGTCCTGGTTATGACACTAAACAATCTGATGGTGCGGTTTCAGTAATGCTGGAGCTTTGGAGAATGCAGGGTACTCCTTCATTGCTATCGCTCCCAAATCAACTCTGGTCCGGAGTGGTAGCACCTGATAGGGCCATATCTATGGGCCACATAGAATTAAACTGTATTTATGCTAAACTGAATTGCTTGAAACAAGACTGTTTTGACATGTAAACTGCACACTTGGGCTAAACTGAACTGTCTGAAAGGGAACTGTTTTGATATTTAACTGTGTGTAAACAAAAACTATATTTATACTAAACTGAATTGTTTGAATTAGAACTGTCTGACTTAACTGAATAGCTGGAAACAGAAATACTTTTGACAATTAAACTGTGTACTTATGCTAAACAGAATTGTTTGGAATAAAGATATTCATTTGTATAAAAATGGATTTGGTGTTAAATCACCTACAAAGGTTGATATGCAATAAAACTTAAAGAAATAAACAAACAAGCAAACAAACAAACGTACGGTTACAAAACATCTGTACGAATAATCTATAGTCAATTATTGAACTGTTATATGTAAACATTTGGTGGGATCCCCACCTCGTATAGCTTTGAATTCTATAAGAATGGTTAAAAAAAAATCCTTGTCTAAAAATATTTTCGCATATCTGCTTACTGAGTAACAAATGTGAAGTTTCAACGAAATGGAATTTTACAAAATTGACTAATCAATAAGGAAGAACAAGTCGAACATGCGGAATTTGCAGAGCGTAATTATAGTATTTACCACTTATGATACGAATTGTTATTTATCAATTTGGCAAGATCACTGATTTGCATCTCTAATTCTCTATACGGATGAGATAAGTTGTTTGGAAGAGTGGCACTTTCCCATGCAGTAGACTTCTGTTCACTACGACGCTGATGACAATAATACGAGTATGAGGTGATAAGTCCTGTCATCAAAGTGATAACAGGAGTTACCAGCTCAACTTTAAATACAAAACCAAATGCGATCACCAGATTAAACTGAATATATAGTTTAAAAAGTAAAATTAAGTATTTAGTTAATTTTTAATCCCCTGGTTTTGTTCCTTTTCCATAGTAGATATTTTAAACTTATAGAATGAAACTTTAGTAAGAAGGCGAGAATTTTATTTATTTAAGCTTTCTGAATTTATACTGCTCTGTTGTTTGGACTATCAGCACTTTTTCATTTATTCATCGTATGCAAAGGAAAACTCGGTCTCTGTTCATTTTGTATGCATCTATTTAAAATCACTTCCAAACAAGCACAATGCGACTCATATTCAATTTTTATGCAAACATTAACGTTAGATTTTTCCCTGTTGATTTGTTGCCAAGCTAAGGTCAATTAGCCTTGTTTCCTCTACTATTTTCTCCGAGAGGGAGAATAGGTAGCTTCATGCCTTTTACAAATGTATTCGCACCATGTGAAAATGCAAACAATCTCGTCCAAGATTTGAACTCTGATCACCGTGTCCATTTCCTACGATGATAACCATTAAACCACGAGCATCACTTCGTATGTTTGTATAGTCGCGCTATCTTGATCTGAGAATTTTGCACATTCAAACCAGTACCAAGGGACCGAGCGTTCAAATACAACATGAACTGCATGCGATGGACAGTCTCCTTCAAAATATGTCTTAATTTATAGTTCATGGTTCGGTCGCACACGCACTCAAGAAATGACCAATGAAAGTCAAGTGTACAATGCTTGGGTCATAACATCAGAGATTTCGGACAATTGTTAAGAAGTATTAATTATGATTTGCAACATCTCACTCGTGAAGGAGAACAATCCAATGAAACTTAACTTCAAATCTTTAACAGACATTTTTATAAAGAATGCATAATCCGATTAAATATACATAGACGCAATACTATATATATATATATATATATATATATATATATATATATATATATACTCCCCTACCCCCGTAAGGTTGATTTCTCTGGCGAAGAAGTAAGCCTGTTGCCATTAGCGTTTATTGCAAGCCTCTTCATATATGAATTGCGGTCTCAGTAGCCGTTGAACGGATGTATGTAAAAACAGTAATTGTGATTCATAACAGTTTAAAATTTACTCCGCAGCTAATGGCTCCTCGTGGCTGAATGGTTAGAAGCTTTGGCTTGGCGTTTGAGTCAACCGGGTTCGATCCCAGCTACGCGAAGTTAATGTGTAGTCACACTGATGAGTTCTGATAGAACGAAACAAATCAGTCTGTGGATGACTATATATATATATAATAGCATAGAACGTATTTTATGCAAACTCTTAATATTTGCAATTCATATATATTTATATACGTAAGAAGTAGGATTATGCAATCATGTTTTTAAATTGTGTTATTTATAAAAAAAAAAAGCAAATTTACGAATTTATTTTAGTTTATACGTACATTCTTACGTATGAATTATATAAATACTGTTTAATTATACTTTTTCATTAGGTTTAATTTGAATGTTCATTTAATGTCTCGAATGGATATCATAACATATGATTTTTTTTATTCGCTTGTGTACTACTTTCATTTTCATTCGCGAGCGGAAGGACACACTGAAGTTGGTCGCTTTTAAGTTAAATGCAAACGTGACTGTTTAAGAATAGCTTTCAGTTCAAGAGACATTCTACACTTGAATGCGTAAAATAGAAACATAGCAATACGTAATCTCTCAATCATCCTCCCTTCCCCCTCTCTCCTTCTCCCTTCTCTCTCTCTCTGTATCTCTCTGTATATATATTCACATAAAAATGCATTTTAAGTGGTTTATGGTTCATTTATTTTATGACGGGCACACTCTAGATGTCCAACTTAAGAGAACAGTAACAAACAGCCAGTTATAGTCAATGTGTATGTGCCTATGTGTGCGTGTGCGTGCGCGTGTGTGTGTGTGTGTGCTTGTAATTTACCGATATGCACATGTTATACCTTGTGATCACAAAAACACGATTCAATTTTCAGTTGTCATTACATCAAAACTTATGATATGTTTATAAATATCTTAACATCACATACATTAATTCAAAATTTTATTTTCTCATAAGCAGAATCTCTTTACAACCCTCTCACCTCTAGTGGATAGAAAAACGTACAGCGTCAGTGTTTTTTGCATATATTGTATATATACTTGAAAACTAACGACCGTGCCGATATTAATAAATGCAAAGTTGAATTGGAAAATAAATAGATAAGATTAGATCTTGAAAAATAAAAGAGCAAATAAAAGATGAATGATAAAAATAAAGAGAAGTAAAAAAAAAATTAATAAATAAAAATCTTGAAATACATTTTAAAAATAATTCAAGGTAATTTCTAAGTGATCTAATCATTTTAGCGCAGGTTTCATTTTTCACTATCTCAGAACTGCTCAGCTGGAAACACCGACAATACTATGTGGTCATAATCAACATAACATACAAAGTGGGAACTTGGATCCCGTCCAATACTATAAAAAAGACACAATGCGTTTGATGAACAGAGAGAAAAGTCTATACAATAAAGATGTACAAACCGGATACTACTTCTCAAGTGTGGAAAAAGGGGAGGCACCATTTGCATTGCTATTGAGAAGCGAACGACTACATCTGTTGCTTCTCAAGACTTGTTCATACAAAAAGAGATTCCCGGGTTCGCCTCGTCATGAAACCAAAAAGAACTTATAACGTGAGAGAGTTCCTTAAACACTGAAAACGTTTACAACTCCATTTAGTCTCCCAATAACTACTTAGTATAGAATTAAATAAATCATTTTTATCATTAGGGATTTTCGGACTATTATCTTCATCTTTACTGTTATTCCCACAACATTTCAGCCGATATGTCCTCCGGCCTTCTCCGGATGTTTGTCGAACTCAGGAACCTTCACGGATGTTCTGTGAAGGACGGGATCTTAGTTCCCACCTTGTATGTTATGTTGATTATGACCACATAGTATATCCGTGTTTCTGGCTAAACAGTTATGAGAGAGTGAAAGCTGAAAACTACGCTAAAATGATTAGATCACTTAGAACTTACCTTGAATTTTTTAAAAATGTATTTCAAGATTTTTATTCATCTAATTTTTTTTTTACTTCTCTTTATTTTTCTCATCTTCATCTTTCTTGTTATTTCCATAATGTTACGGCCGATATGTCCTCCGGCCTTCTTCAGGTGTTTGTCGAACTCGAAAACGTTCACAGAATATTCTTGAAAGTTTCCGAGTTCGACAAACACCTGAAGAAGGCCAGAGGACATATCGGCCGAAACGTTGTAGAAATAACAAGAAAGATGAAGACAATAGTCCGAAAACCCTTAATGATAAAAATCAACAAGCTTCGTCTCAAAAATTTAGAAAACTAAATAAATCATATTATACATTTTTAATTTATCTATTATTGTCCTTAGAATAGAAACCGATATTTAATTGCATAAAACATACACATACCTCATCATCGACAAAGGTACGTAAAGACATAATAAGAATAACTTTGACCAAACATATGTTGGATTTTCCATTAGAAAACATGCTGTACAATTTAAATTGGCTGATGCAAATATCCACGCCGTTATTTGAAACTACTTGTTGAATTTAATCTATCTAAAAGGTGTTATCATACTTACCTGAATTAGGAGCGTGGCCCTAAGTTTCCCAGCCTCGGCTGGGCCACCAGGCATATTTAATGGAGTATCAAGGAGAAGCATATATCCACATTCCGCTCGATCTCCGGTTCTGTTTAATCTCTGACCTGCAAGATCACCTAGCTTAGGTACCGGGAGACGTGGAAAAGGCAAGCATAGTTTAAATCGCTCTTAGTGATCCTATGACCAGCATAGGCCCCGGGGTACGAGTTTTGGTCCGTGATCAAACTCCCTCTACCCTAAAGGACCACTACAAAAAAGACATTATGTCAAATCCTGCCTATCATGGGTGCGGTGAGGAGATATTTGGTATGATATATATATATATTTACCTAATCCCTCCGCTCGGGCAGGATATGACACAAGGTCAATTTTTAAGCGGAGTTTAACAGGTTTGAATTCAGAGTTTTCCTTTTCTTCGACTAGATGCCTCAACAAGGCTGAAGAACCCAGTCTGTCCTATTATTTACCCATAGGTGGAGGGAAGATAATTGGATTCATACCTTTCCCAATAGTATTAGTGCTATGTGAAATGCAATCCGTCTCGTTCAGGAATTGAACTGGTGTCGCCGTGTCCATTTCGTACGACGATAACCATTACACTACGGGCATCGTTTTGGTATGATATATGATCTTCTTTTCCCAATTGATTGCGTGTGCACAGACGCCAGATTATAGAAAAACAAAGCTGCCAAAAATTAGATCTATCAAGCCTCAAAGCTGAAATGTGAGACGTACTACGATTGGGCAATCATCTACATACTCTCCCCACAACCAAATTATCTCAGCTCAATACATTAAAACGCACATTATATCTACGAAAGCTAAAGTAAAACAAATAATAGCACCAAAAATTATCCTGCAAGCAAGAACACAATATTATTAAGAAATAAGCTATAAACCCAACGACATGTCTTATTTGGAATTACAATGTTTTCATAGAACGATAAGGTTGAAAGAAATATTTAGAATGAATATCCTTGGTAAATAGATACGTAAATAACTAAATAAATGTGAAAATATAAACAGAATAATATCGACTGCTCCTTCCAGAGTGCACCATAAATTCTATCACCCTTAACATCATGTCCCACAGAACAGTAAATAAAGTGATACCCAACACTTAGACTGAGGATTGCAAGACAAGAAAATGACGGTCACTAAGTTCCACTGAATTTGTCTACACTATCCTAACTTCTACAAATATATATATATACATATATACATGTATACATATATTTTTTTTCATTAAGAAAAAACAACAAACCGGTCACATTAGGATTATAAATTTATTTCCATCCTGTCATTCGTTTTTGTCCTGATGGAATTACTCACAACTCCGGTTTAACTGGACAAAATAATATATATATATATATATATATATATATATATATATATATCAGTAAATGAGTGAGTGTGTGTGTGTGTGTGTGTGTGAGTGTGTATTCACTAACCCCTCCAAAAGTACAGGAATAGAAACAAAATAAGCTTTTAAGTGAAGTTTAACAAGTTTGAAGACAGAGTTTTCTTTCTCCAAGACTAATTGCTATATCAAATTTAAAGAGCTAAGTCAACTTACTTATTTATGTAATGCTGAAGGTGAATTATTTGATTTTTAACTTTCCCAAAGTTATTCGCACAAAGTGAAATGTAAACATCCTTGTCTTTTTTTAAGACGATAACTATGAAACCAATAGCTATATATATATACACACACACACACACACACACACACACACATATGTATACATACATATATGTGTGTGTGTGTATGTGTGTCTGTGTGTTTGTGTATATATATATATAAGTAAGTAAAGTTGGCGACTGTGGTCGAGGGCGACCAGGAGACTCCCTTTTCAATAGCTACAACACCGAGGTGTAGGTGAGGGTGCTAGTCCTTTCCCTGGAATGCTCCACTTTACCCTTGATACGTACCTTATATTGCTGTGTGTTAAGCAAGTAGGTATCAAGTACCATTTTTAAAGTCTTTGGTATGACGCGATCTGGGATTGAGCCCAGGTTTTCCGGAGCATTGTCGAACACTCCACCCACTAGACCAATGAGATATATATATTTGTGTGTGTATATATGTATGTATGAATATATATGAGTATGAACGTACATATATGTGTGTGTATTTATATATGTGTATATATATGTGTGGGTATATATCAATCTATCTCTGTCTCTGTCTATCTCTCTCTATATATATATATATATGTACACATACATATAATACATACAGAGTAAGAAAAATATATATCGAGGTTTTACCTAACTGGATCATCAGGATAAATCTAAACAAAGAAGGGTTGAACCAAACTATGTTTTATTGAGTAAAAAGCCACCAGAAAGAATCAAATTAGCATTAAAAACGATCTCATATTTTATCTACCAAGTAACCAAACTCTTTTATGCTTACAAACCTTTAGTGTTTCTGACCTTTGTAGGTGTTCAGATTTCGTTCTACTTAGTGTATTGAGCACTCTTACATTTATCTCAAGGGATTCTGTCGGCGATTTATCTTTTGATTAGGTATACATTATTGGTTGTTTATTTTGAATCAGTACGGATGTTTTTAGTCTTTTTTAATGGATTTCTTTTCCAAATATAAACTTGTGTAATATCTTTTATTAAAAAATTGTCTTCTCAGGGTTTTTTTCATACCACCAGAATTAATGAATTATTATGATAATTAAATAATATATATATATATATATATATATATATATATATATATATATATATATATATATATTTGTGTATATACTTGCATATATATTTATGTATATATGGGCATCTTTATTTGTGGGAGTGTATAAGGGAGTGTGTGCATATATGTCTATATATATCATCATCATGTCCTGCTGCTAGCACAGATTTCCCTAACTCTCTCTCTCTCTCGCCATCCGTCTCTATCATCCATCGCTTCAGTGGGGGGGGGGCTTCTTGGCTACATCCAGTGTCTGTACATTTGCGCGTCCGTGTGAAGGAGTTCATTGAAAAATGTAGCTCATGAGTTCGTACTGGCTTTTCCAACAATGTCCCACATGTCGGGAAGGATGGCAGGTGGCTGTACAAATGAGGTTTTGTGGAATGTTGGTTACAGAATTTTCTCAATATAGATCGTAGCATCCTTGTGCGATTGCCATTAACCATTTTTTTCTATGCAGCGTACAAGAGGTGCATCCATACACTAGTATGGACTCGACTGCTGCTTGTAAAAATAGCATTTATCC
The DNA here is from genome assembly GCA_963585895.1 of Sepioteuthis lessoniana. NCBI lineage: Eukaryota > Metazoa > Mollusca > Cephalopoda > Myopsida > Loliginidae > Sepioteuthis > Sepioteuthis lessoniana. The sequence goes on from OY757909.1 coordinate 93,783,788, forward strand.
TATGAATAATATATCTATATATATATATATATATATGAATGTATTTATGTATACATGGACATATATATATATATATATATATATATATATATATATATATTTATGTATATATATGTATTAGAGTGCAAGTATATATATATATATATATATGTGAGTGTGTGTGTGTGAGAGAGAGAGATAGAGAGATAGAGAGAGAGAGAAAGAGAGCAATGTCTTATGCCACCCAAAAGTAACATACTCACTTCTCATAAAGTGTTCATGCGTGCAAAGGAGGTCAATCCTCGCACTCATAATAGACATCACAGCACTATGTGATAGCAATCAACCAAAAAAAGTAAAGATGACCTCAACTAAGTAAAAGAACGCAATTCAACATGAAAATTTCCTTAGCTATATATATTTTAGTATACTACGTCGATATAAATTCTTAACCTTTTCATCATCTGCTTCAATGATCTGACTATGGTATCCACTATTCATATTTAACAACGAGGCATTTTCTCAACAATCAGAATTCATATGCAATCTCTAGGCGCAGAGGGTTTTCCCAAAGTATCGTATACGGTTTAAGCTTCTTTCCGGTTTTTTTTCTTTCTCCACTTATCTCTGCTTACTCTGCTTTTTCTTTCAATTTACTAAACTCTAAGTTATCGAAGTCTTAAACAGAAGTCAGCACCAGGTGTGGGTTCAGAAGTTCTTATCAATATGTTGAATTCCTGATATCAAATTCACGGATTTCCGCCTACTAATAACATTAATTTCTACCTAAATTATAAAATAGACAATTTAGTTCCACTTACACCAAGTGAATAGGTACTATGATCAGTTTCCCACACTTTTATATCCCACCTAAACCCAGTCCTCTTAGAAGGCAGCTACATCTCTTTGCTGTCACGTCACGAACTTGCTAACTGTTTGAAATTTGTTTTTCTGGTCGACGCAGGTTTCGTCCCTGACACTCAGATTCTTCTGTGGAAAATGACTTGACATCTGTGTTTTTTTTTCTCCCGGCCAAAACAATCCACCTCAGAACAATCTATAATATAAAAAAAATGAACGTTTATCATTTCAAAATTGTTTCATTTCTCTTTTAATCATTTTTGCTCACTCATTTTGACAAATACTCTGATCTCTCAATCGAAAGTACATGCTAACACTTTCAGATTTAATAATTTTCCTCAATTAATTATATCTACGGATTAGTCTACTTGTCTCAGATGTACTACATCTCACACATATATATATATATATATATATATATATATATATATATATATATATATATATATATATATATATATATATATATACTAGAGCAGACTGACGCCTTTAACCTTATACACACATAAGATTAAAGGTACAAGGTTAAAGGCGTCAGTCTCCCCTAGTATTTATATATATATATATATATATATATATATATATATATATATATATATATATATATATATGACTATATACACATACATATACACATACAGATAGAGAAAAAAATATTTTCAGATGAGAAAGTCCACGAAGAGATTTGTATTGTTTAGAATTTATTTATTTTGTTCTTACATACGTTTATCTTTCCAGCTTGATGCTTTCATCAGAGAATAGGTATGGTACAAGGCCTACCTAATGAGGTATCCAATGAGACTTGAACTCATTCATGTTTGTAGTTTGAATGGTTTTCAGTTATTTATGTTTTTTTTATGAATGCCGGTCTTTCCTTTTTCTTAAAATGTGCTTCTCTTAGCCAACTTTACTCCTCATTTACTTTTGGTATTTCATGATTAAATGACCGGCATTTATAAGAAAAAAATAATCATCTGAAAACCATTTAAACTACAAACACCAGGGTGTTCAAGTAGGATTGAAAGCCCATTAACTAGGCCTTGTGCCATACAGGTTCTCTGACGAAAGCATCAAGCTGGAAACATACACGTATGCAAGAACAAAATAAATAAATAAATTCTAAAAGATGCAAATCTCTTCGTGGACCTATTCATTTTTGAATATATATATATATATATATATATATATAAATAAGTGTGTGTGTGTGTGTGTGTGTGTGTGTGTGTGTGTGTGTGTGTGTGTGTGTGTGCGTATGTCTGTGTAGAGTGGGAGTCCTTTTGGCGTTTTCTTTAGTGCTAAACTCTGACTTCATAAGAAGCGAGTATGAACTCCCAATGCGTTATTACACGATCAATTTCAGAATAATACCCTTAGAATAAGTATAAACCTACTTATACCCTTACTATCGATAGGATACAACTATTACTTTTATTCCACAAGGTTTGGCAGTAATTAACATCGTGAAGGTTGAAATTCCATTAAACAAAAAAATAAGACTAACTCAATATATATATATATATATATATATATATATAATGATTATCACTAGATTACATAGTGAGTCAATGTGGCATTATATATATGATATATATATGATTCATCTATTTATGTATATGGGTGTGCTAGTGCATATTTTATATTGTGTGATATACGCATAGACAGTGAATTGTTCCTCCTATCTGGTTGTATTTTTTACTGACTGGAATAATTTAAATCTTTGGTAATCTGGATTGAAATTTCCTCAGCGCTGAACTTTTGAGATCACTTCAGATAAGGTTTAATGAAATATAAAACTTTTCTTTTAATGAAATGAAGAAGTAATAATTTGATTAGAGAATGCCAGTATGAACATTTGTACAAGTCTAATGTTTCCAGTATAAAATAATCACATTTATTGTATTTAATCCTGATAGAATGCTTTTCTTTTTTTCTTGACAGCTAATTGGTTACCCTGACTAGATGACCCTATAAATATTTTGGAATGTAGAGTAATAGCAATGTGACCTAAAGGCCTTCAAATCAAAACTGAGAAGAAATAAAACCAGAATGATTTAAAGTAGATTATTAGCTGTGTGTAGTGTGAAGTCGGTTGGTTGCCTTGGATAGATTGAAGAACCTAAAATAAAGCAAATAGACACAAAAGAAATGCAATAATATGCATAATTTGGTTTGACAGGTGATCCACAAGGAAAAGAGAAAGGGACTGAAACTTTGTCATCGTGACAAATCATACAGATGCCAATATAAATATGCAACACTTAAAATTATCTGGGATTTTGAGATTCCTGGCAGAAAACCAGACATGGTGACAATGGAAATCCTGGAACTTTTCATCTAGTGTATTTTGCTGTTCCAATGAAATGTAAATGAAATAAATCAGAAAGACAGACAAATACCTTGACTTTGCCAGAGAGCTGGAAAGTTTGGAACGTAAAACCGACAGTGATGCCAATTGTATTTGCAGTCCTCTGAATAGTCCTAAAACCCCAGAAAAGTATTTGAAGAAACTGGATATACGAGGAGCATACGATAAGTTTCCAGACTTTTTTCGTCTGTGCATTTAAAATTGTCGTAGACACTTGAAAAGTGGTCTCTTATGAGATGACTGACCAATTTTTATGATTTCAGGTTCAAATGAACAGCTACAGCAGGAAGTGGAATACACCCATCTAAAGCCTGATTGTCAAAGCTGGAGAATTTACAAAATGCAATCTGACACTTTAGAAGAACGATATGCAATAGAATTGTGTTTTAAACTCGGACAAAATTCCACAGAAACGTATGGAATGCTTCAGATGCTTTTCGACCATCTTGCATGAATTGAGCATGTTTTTTGAGTAGCATAAGAGATTCAAGGAAGACAGGGAGTCTGTGATGGATGATGAGAGGTGTGGGAGGAGTAAGGAAGTCAATACACCAGAGCTGATTGGCCAAAGGGTTAGGGTTAGAGTTTGGGTTACTATGTTGAGGTTTCAAGGGAGTTTAGGAAGAGATTCGGTCGGAAGAGGCCTGCACTCTTCAAATCGGGTCAGTGGCATTTCCACCAGGACAATGCACCAGTCCACAACTCCATCCTTGTCACAGACTATTAGACTAAGATGGGCATCAAGACAGTTCCTCAGCCTCCCTATCGTCCAGACCATGCTCCCTGTGACATTTGCTTATTCCCTAAGCTCAGAGGGTGTCGTTATGAGACAATTAAGGCGCTGAAAGAGGCTGTGACGAAGGTCATTGGCACGCCCACACAAGAGGACTTCCATGGGGCCCTCCTGAAGTAGTTCGAACGGTACAACAAGTGCATTGCAGTCGGAGGAGATAACTTCGAAGGGGAATAAATTTTCTTATGTGTACTATCAATAAAAGTGCCCAACCGAAAAAGGTCTGGAAACTTATCGTATGCACCTCGTCAGAGGAAACATCGATACCCTCTAGACGACAGCATTGTTAAAATCAGCTTCATCATTAGAGTTCTGGAGACCTAAGATGACTTTCTGTCACTCAGACTGCAGTAAAAAAAAAAGAGCTACCAGTTATAGTTGATGTAAAAAACTCGCAAGCATCACCTAATATCGGCTAGACAAGCAGATCAACCAAAAAAAAAAAAAAAAAAAGGTGAGGAAACTTGCCGAATTGTGGACTTTGCTATCACGACTGACCACAGAATAAAATTAAAAGAAAGTGAGAAAAAAGATAAGAGCATGTTAGGGAATTTTAAAAAATGTACACCATGAAAGTAACGGTGATAACATTTGTAATTGATGCTCTTGGTACTGACACCAAATGACTGGTTCAAGGACTGGAGACTTGGAAATAAGAAGACGAGAGGAGTTCATCCAAACTACTGCATAGATAAGATCGGTCAGAAAACTGAGAAGTGTCCCTGAGACTTGAGGAAACTTGCTGCCACTCAAACTGTTGTGGAAACCATCAGCTAACGCTGGTGTGAAAAAAACTTAAAAAGGAGAAATAATAATAATTATAATAATGACTCGCACAAACCCTAGAAAATGACTATTATAAATTCCTATGGAACTTTAACATACAAACGAATCTCCTAATCCTGGCCAAAAGACCAGATCTTATAATAATTAACAACAAAAAAGAGAATTTGCAAAATTGTCGACTTTGCTGTCCCCGCGGAACTCAAAATAAATCTGAAGGAAAGTGAAAAGAAGGATAAGTACCTCGACCTTGCTAGAGAATTGAAAAAGCTGTGGAACATGAAAGTAACGATTTTGCCAAAGGTGATTGGTGCGTTAGGCATAATAACTAAAGGATTATAAAAAAGGCCTGGAGGCCTTGGAAGTTGGCGGACGGGCAGAGACTATCCAAACAACAGCATTGCTAAGAACGGCCATAATCCTGAGACGACACATGGAGACTTGTTGAGACTTGCTGTCACTCAAACTCCAGTGAAAAAGCATCAGATAACACTGATGTGAAAAACTCTAAATGAGTAAATAATAAAAAATAACAACGACTCGATAACAACATAAAAAGAGCAAAGAAAAACGGCTTACAGAGACCAGAAAGAATACAAACAACATAAGAATCAACAAAACCACGGCAATTAGAAAACAAAAGCAGTCAAAATAAACAAAACAAAAAACAAACTGTATGAACATTTCAAGGGACACACAAGTGAAAACTTACACCGGAACTGGACATGGCCAAGGAAAAGGAAACCTTAAGAGATAAATTGAATCTCTTCAGATTGCAGTACAACATAATGCCATAAGGACCAATTATGTTGAAACAAAAGCAGACAAAACACGACAAAATATTAGATATAGGTAATGTGGTGATAGAGACGAAACAGTCATTCAAATAATAAGCGAATGCAGAAAATTAGTGCAAAAGTGTATAAAACTAGACATGGCTCGGTTAGGAAGGTAATATACTTGGAGTAGAGCAAAAAATTGAAATTTGACCTCACGAATAAATGCTATATGCACAACCCAGAATCCACCCTGGAAAATTAGATGCACAAACTTCTCTGGGATTTTGTCAGCCAGACGAACAGACATGGTGATAGTCAACAAAAAACGAAAACTTGCCTAAAAGTGGACTTTGTCATCCAGGCAGATCACAATAAAATTAAAAGAAAGTGAAAATGAGATAAAATGAAAGTGAAAATGACCTTGCAAGAGAACGAAACAATATGGAACATAAAGGTAGCGTTTAAACTAATTGAGGTGGGTGCACTTGGGACAACCCCGAAAGGATTAGTGAAGGGGCTTGGAAGACTTGGAAATAAGAGGATAAATAGAGATCATATAGATTATAGCATTATTAAAATTAGCCAGAATAATGAGAAGAGACGTGGAGACTTGAGAAGACGAGCTGGCTCTGGAAATCCATGGAGAAACCATGGTGTGAAAAAATATCTCGTCGGTAGGTAATACTGTACCATTTATCCCCATAAATAAAACCAGATCAAGTTGTAATTTATAAGAAAAAACAAACATGTCAGCTAGTCATATTCATCGTCCCAATACATCTCAGCTATAAGATAAGGATCTGCAAAAAAACTCGAAAAGAATCAGGACTTGACCGCAGAGTTTTAAAAGTTAGGGAACGTGAGAATAGCAGTGATATCACTCATGGTAGAAACAATGCCAAAATACTTGGAAAAGGAAATGGTTGGGCCAGGAATCCAAAATGTAATTTTTGCTTCAGATATTTTTTTTCTTTTCTTTTTACTCATTATTGCTCTCCTCGTTGAAATATGCAGCTTTACTGCTTAATCAAGCAGTATATTCTAATGTCTGAAGTAATTGTGGGATAAGCACCAAAATTCACATGAAATAGTTGAACGAAAATAACTGTATTCTTTGCAACCATAATATAGAATTCATCCGATAGTTCTTAAGTGACAACAGAAATGAAAAAAAGAGAGCACACACACACACACACACACACACACACACACACACACACACACACACACACACACACACACACACACACTCAAAATAAAAACAAACAAAAAAGAGGCATATCCATTGGTAATCAATGTTATGAAGATGATGTAACGAAACATCGAACTATCAGAAAGTTCAACACTGTAAAACTAAAAGCAACATCTTGGTCTTCAGAAGATAAAAAAAATCCCCAAACTTCTGTATTTCTATCTTCTACTAATAATCGATTTACGATCGGAGCATATATTTTCTGTGTACATTAGCCAATTTTGTTTTAATCAGAAGTGGGTTATCGGTTTGTCGACATTTACCGCTTTCTTTTTTCTGCTTGTAATTAGAAATGGATGTCTGGCGATGCTTTACCGAAAAAACAAACTTTTTTACTATTTTTATTGGTTCATTTCTGTTGGTTTACATCAACCAATCAGTCAAACAGCCGGTCACACACACATACGACTCACATAAACAGTTAGGCGGACACATATTACGCAGACACAACGACATACAAACACACACATACACATAGACAAATGCATAAACACAGACACATATAGACAATCTCACTAACACACACGTTAAACAAAAAGACACACACATATATACACACATACAGAGTGCGAGAGAGAGAGAGAGAGAGAAAGAGAGAGAGAGAGAGTGTCAAATACACATAATACACAGACACATATACACACAGACACTAATACACACACAGACACACGCATGTAAATATTAAAAAGACACAAGCACAGAGGCAGACTGATATGTTACACATACGGAGACATACAGACTTACCCAAATGCATTTATGACGCAGTCATATAAAAACATATGGATATTTTTTGACTCAGACACGTACAAACACACACAGATATATGCATGTATTACCCGAATAGAAAGACACACAGAGGCATATTTTACTCTGACAAACACGACGAAACACACACAAACGCGTATATTACGTAGAAACATATATACAAACATATATTACAGAGACATACACATACATAGACAGATAAATATGCACACGCATATATTTCTCAAAGACAAGCAGACACAGGCAGACATGCTTAGATTACACTAACAAACACGTGCATATATCAATACATGCAAACGATCTCAGAGAAGGGGACATATTCAAAGGTACATATGACACACACACACACACACACACACATCTAAATTTTATATATATTACACTGATGAAGGGCCTCATGTACGCATGTATATATTACGCTGTCCCATACACCCACACACATATATTGCACATAAACATATACGCATACACGGAGATGCAAATATTACACAGGCACACTCATTGACAGGCATTTATTTTTCAATTGTCATATAAACATAAACAGAAGTATATATCATGTAGATTTACCTGGCTGCGCACACAAACACTCATGCATATGTTACAAAGACACCCACAGATAGGCAAACACATATACGTGCATATTAATATCTCCGTTTAATGGCAAAACAATTCATGGGTTATTTGATGCCAAGCCATCCTTTTAGAGGAACGGAAATGATAATAATCAAAGTATAACTGGGTGGATGATGGGAGTCAGAACATTCCCCAGGTAATTAGTCTGCAATTGAATGCAATAGAACAAGTGGAGTTCGAATAAACACTATATATATGTATATACAGAGAGAGAGAGAGAGAGAGAGAGAGAGAGAGAGAGAGAGAGAGAGAGAGCAAGATTTTATCATATATAAAGAGAATTTCTTATTCATATATGTGTGTGTGTGTGTGCATGAGAAACACAATTTATATATATATATATATATATATATATATATATATATGAGGATCATTAAATAAGTTTCCAGACTTTTTTCGTATGGGCACTTTTCTTGATAGTACACATATGAAACTGTAGTCCCTTTCGAAGTAATCTCCTCCGTCTACAATGCTCTTGTTGTACCGTTCGAACAACTTCTGGAATGTTCCAGGGAAGTCCTCTTGTGTGAGTGTGTCAATAACCTTCGTCACAGAAATGCTACTGACCCGATTTGAAGAGTGCTGGCTTCTTCCGAAATAATCTCTGCTGAACTCCTTCAAAACCGCAACATAGTAACCCTAACCCTAACCGTTAGGCCAATCAACTCTGGTGTATTGACTGCTATACTCTTCCTACACCTCTCATCATCCCTCACAGACTCCCTGCCCTCCTTGAATCACTAATGCCACTCAAAAACTGATGCTCGATTCATGCAAGATGGCCGAAAAGCAGTCTGAAGTATTCCATACGTTTCTGTGTCATCTTTTCCAAGTTTAAAACAGAATTTTAAATCATATCGTTTTTCTAAAGTGTCCTCACGTCCAGATTGCATTTTTGAAATTCACCAGCTGTGACACTCAGGCTTTAGTAGGGTGTATTCCAATTCCTGCTGTAGCTGTTCATTTGAACCTGAAATCATAAAAATTGGTCAGTCATCACATATGATGTATAGCAATAACATACTGACTTTTCAAGAGTCTACACCAATTTTGAATGTCTGTACAAAAAAGTCTGGAAACTTATTGAAAGCACCACGTACGTAAGCATGTTGAAGAAAAAATAAAGACACATTTTGTCTATATGATTTAATTAAGATCCTTTCAAGTTTCCAAATGAGTGTCTTGGTTTCCGGTTGGAATTGGGGGCGGAATTTACCAAGAGTATCCTGAGCGCTTCATCGGCCGTCATCAGGGGGTTATTGCACGTGTAAAGAGTGTTTTTAAAGAGTTTTGAAAGTTATTTTTGGTTTTTATAACATAACAAAACTACACAAACGTAGAGTTGTATAAAACTGAGTTCCCAATAAAAAGAATAGAAGGCTATCAACAGATATAGAATCTTATCAAGGAATATGAAATATTTCTTAAATTTTTCTTAGGCTATTTCGAAACATTGTCTCTTTTTTCAAAATTATTTCTATTGATTTTATTTATTTATTTGGTTTTATATGTAGGGCTTCTAGAAGTTGTAGCCGCAGCTTATTTATTTTGCGTGCTATTATAGTGGTCTTTTTAACAAGAATTTTTCGAAATTTGAATTTGGGAATAGAATGCGTTTTTAATTCCAACCATAAACCAAGAAACTTATCAGGACACTTAAAAAAATGTTAATAAAATCCTATAGATAAAATTTGTCTTTATTATTTGATCAAACATGCTTGAATGAAAAATTAATGCCAAACTACACGCACCCCCTACACGCACACGTATATATATATATATATATATATATATATATATATATATATATATATATATTGTATACATAAATATAGACACACACACACACACTGTAACTGATACTGCATCTTTGCTCCGAGGTTACATTATCCTCGAAAGACGGGGAGAATTTCCGTCGATAGCATCCGTACCACCCAAGCTCTAAATATTCTCCGTAACTAGTTATATTTTATTGATAGCTTTGAAAGCCCATATAACTAGCTAAGTATAGAGCTTGCGTATAGGTTTAATTTTTCGAGAAATGGACGAAGTCCTATGTGAGGGTTACTGAGACCACGGACGAAAGAGGGTGTCTCAAGGTTGAAGAGGTCAACGTGATATGAATGAACACGTGGGGAATTCTGAACCGGACAAAAAATATGACGCGTAGTTGTTTTTCTTCTTTTCTTTATACATGTATCGTTTTTACATTTTTCTTTATATGAAGAAAACACAATTGCAACAACAGACAAACAAAGAGCAAAACAAATACAAAAAAAATATACAGAAATGTGGGGGACAAGTCGCTTCCAATAGTATTTGACTATGTTCTTCCAATAAGACAAAGTTCCCCCTTTTCTTTTCTCTTTTTTTTCACTTGTTTTAAAATTATATCCGTATCTTGTTTTTTCCCTTTACAATTAAGGGGAGGGAACTTCTCTGTTCTTTCTCTTATTTGTTTTACTTCCTTCTTTTTTTTTTCTTTTTCCGAAGAACAAAACTCTCTCTTCTTTGTCTTTAATATGGATATAAAAATTTTAAACAAATATGTTTTCCGCCGAAACTAGCTGCTAATGAACAACCTCAAAATGTTTCTTTGGAATAGTCTTGATACGGACTCTTTATTTAGGTTACGTATATTATTCGTAATAAAATTTTTGACTAACCTTTTTTTTTCTTTCCTTTCTTTTGTTAATTTTTTTCTTATATTCGTTAATCTCTTATTAACGAGTCGTCAGGTACCAGTTTTTTGGTTTTCTTTTCTTTTACGTTCAACCTCAGTTTCTTACCCAACGGAGTCGACGGTTTCTATTAGGCCATTCTGTGACTAGAATTTCCCCTTTCAACGGACCACGTGAAAAGGCGACCTTTCTCTTCTTTGGCGAAGCTCGAAACTGATTTTTTTGGGTTTCGTTTCTTTTCGGCGGTAAAACGCCCTCCCTGCCTCGACCCATGGCATGTCTTTAATTGTGTAAGAGTTGGAAATTCGATCATACTGACGAATGGTATATGCACAAACCAGAATGTGTCCGAGCAAGAAACGCATGTAATTCTCTGGGACTTCGACAGGAAAATGGACCATACAGTTCTCATCGGAGGATCAGACCCAGTATTTACCAGAAGAAAATACTTTTATTATTATGCCCTTCAAATTTAAATTTGACCATACAAACAAATGGTAAATGCACATCGCAGCATCTGTCCCAGAAAATGATCCACAAAATTTCCTATGGGACTTTGACATACAAATGAATCCCCTAATCTCAGCCAGAAGAGCAGACCTTATAATAATCAACAAAAAACAAAACAAAACAAAAAAAAAAAAAACAACAAAAAAAAAAACAAAAACAAATAACGAGATAATTTACATAATTGCTGTTCCGGCTGACCACAGAATAAAATTGAAAGAATGCGAAGAGAAAGATATGTACCAGGACTTTCTAAGCAAATTGAAAAAAAAACAAAAAACTATGGAACATGAAAGTGACGATTGTACCAATCGTGATGGTGTTTTTGGTACTGTATCTAAAGGATTATTAAATGAACTGGAGGAGATGGCGGCTGCAGAACGAGTGGAGAAAATCCAAACTACAGCATAACTGAGAACGGCCATAATACTGAGAAGAGTCCTAGAGACTTGCGGAGACTTGCTGTCACTCAGACTTCAGTGAATAACCATCAGCTAAAACTGATGTGAAAAACTCTCAAAGAGAAGAAGAATTGGTAGCCTTGGGACAGTCCCAGATGGACTGTAAAAGAAATCATGTGAATATTAGATGAAAATGAGTACTGAGACGAGGTAGACCATTATAAAAGTCAGCTAGGACACTTAGAAGAGGCCTGAAGACCGTAATGGACTTTCTGTCACTCATATTTCTGTGAAAAACCTTAAACTAAAACTGACGGGAAAAACTTAGGAGGAATATAATTATAAAAATTATAATTTAGCCGTGTAAAGCATATAAACTTTGAAGTTCTGTAATGCCGAGAAGGATTGTTAGATCCTCTAAATCATGATAATGGGATAAAAATGCGTAAAAAGCAGATACAACTGAACAGGTTAAGAGGAAATTCTAAAAAAGAGATACAGAGAAAAAAATCCTTAAAAGTTCAAGAAAAGCATCGAAAAATTATAGTGACATACACTACCAAACACTGTCAAAGTATTGAACGACAAGGTTTTTTTGCGGTATAGTGTCAATGAGTTGTGTGACCATTAGAATGTTATTCATGATTCATGCAAAATCATTGCAAATGACATTCTGAAAGCCGAAAAAACCAAAAAAAACAAATTATAATTAGGAAAATAGAAGAAAAGTCAAGAAAAGACAAGAAAAGAGAAAAAAACGTCGCAAGTTTTAATTATTGAAAGAAGCGGCAAAACGGACATTAGAAAAAAAAACACATTAAGAATATGGAAAGAAAGTCAAGTCAAACGAGAGAGAAAATTCAATGAATATTTACAACGCAAAAACTTAAAACAGAAAAAAACAAAAAAAAAAAAAACCGAAAAAAGCCGTGAATAATTTTGGTTGACATCTAGCAAATTTTGTTAATTCAAATATAGTAACATTTTAATGATCTTAGTCACCCGGATATCAATTACAAAAGATTGCTTACCAAAACAATCACAGAACTAAGGAAAATGAGCAGTTATTCTTATATATATATATATATATATATATATATATATATATATATATACCTATGAGATGTATATGAAAAGTAACGGTACTAACTGTGCTGTAGAAGCTATAAGATAAAGAGATATACAGCCTCTTTTAGCATAGGTATAAATAACTGTAATCTTAGGTTTCTGCTACCAAAGGGTTTTTTAACCCAAATTCATTTACACTTCCACTTTTTTACGTCGTACAGCTATGAACATAACGAAGGAAGTGTGAAGACTGAGCAAAGATTAAACCAGAAATCCTTTGTCCGTCAAGATAAAACTCTGTCACCAAAACATGAAATCTATTTGCTGGTGTATAGACATGATACTCTATAAAGTATATATGTTCTTGAGAGGTACATGACGTTCAAAATATGTTGAGCGGAGGCAAAAAAAGTCTCCAGGAACGGGAGACCTTCAACGAGGTGAATTCAGATCAACTTCGAAGGGTTAGTCAGGTTATGTGTGGTTATTTTCTGTTGCTTAGATATGGCACACAGGGTCCAGGTTGCTACAGAACCTGAAGTTAGCTTAAATGGTAACTCGTCTAAGCTTTGAACAGTTTCATGGCTGCTTAACTTAAATATTCGAATGATCACAAGTAAACTAGATATGAAGAAAGACGGTGTTTCATGCCACAAAAGTAACAGCACTTGATTTGCAGATCGTCCAGGAATTCCTGGCCGAGAGGAACATTGCTGCACTAGAAAAACTTCCTGTTCACCTGATTTTGCTTCTTTTAACTTTTTTTCTAAGCTCAACCGAACTATAAAGAAGGCAGTATTAGAAGGCATGAAAAATTACACCTGTCGGGCATCCCAGAAGAATCCTTCTCACCGTACACATAAGTTTGGTAGAGAAAAGTGGGAAAATGCATTAGAATTTAGAGCAATTACAATGAAGGGGAAAATAGGTAGTTTGTCGTTGGGAATTGAAATAAATTGTTTGTAACACCAGTCCTGTTACTTTTCGAACACATCATATATATATATATATATATATATATGTGTGTGTGTGTGTGTGTGTGTGTGTGTGTGTGTGTGTGTGTGTGTGTGTGTGTGTCATATTATTTTTGGTATGAAGACTCTTAATCAGCCCTAATTAAAATGTTTTCGACTAATGCAACTGTCGACAAACAATAATAAAACTTAAAATTAAAAATCAACAGATGTTGGCACTCACTTGCTGAAGTATCATTAGCAGATACTATTTTTACTACTTGTAAAAAAAAGTCTAAAAAAGCAAAATTTATTGAGGATTTCTCATATCTTTCCGTGTGTTTGATAAATCTTAAAATAAATTCTGCTGCAGTTTTGACTAGTTTGATATAGATTAATAAAAATCTCTGCCTTTATGTTCTTCAGATATTTCGAGTTTTAATTAATAATTACAGAAAAAAAAAAACGATCAAATGTATTACTTATGGCCGCTCATTGTTAGATACATAGAAATAGTAAAAGTTATTTTATATGGGTATTTACAAACACACGCATGCGCGCGAGTGCGCGTATGCTGATTTAGACACATCCACATACATAATCTGTTTAGAAGCATTTGAATTTGATATGATCCCATAAAGCTATATTAAGAGTAGTTATTTGAAGCTATAATATTTTTTAACGAAAGAATGTTATTAATTATTTGAAAGCATGTAACTGTTCGCAAGTGACTATTATTAAATAAAAATAATTACTTGAAACATAATTATCAATATTGGATAAAAATACTTGAAAAAAACTTGAAAAAAATAAGCTATGTAATTTTTTTTTACCATTGCACAAGAATTTTTGATATGATATCGTATCAAAAGCGATTACACAAACAAGTGAATATAAATATAAAATGAATATTTATAAATATAAAATAACCCTGGAAAAGTTCTAATGCGTTTAAAACCAGTGAACTATTCAGCCAATCATATATATATATATATATATATATATATATATTGATTTATCGAACATACATACAGCAGGCATTTAAGGATAAAGGATGCAGACCTAAAGACCTGCCAACGGCGATGAACGATTGGGAGAGGTGGCGAGAGAGGGTCAGGGATATCCGTGATAGCGGCACGACACGATGATGATGATGATTTCGTGCTGGTTACTGAACATTATATATATATATATATATATATATATATATATATATTCATTCACCAGCAGGAAATAAATCAAAACTTAAAAAGTTAATCTCACATTAGTTTATCTATCTATCTATCTATCAATCTATCTATCTATAACTATTCCGTCCGATGAGTAGGACGTGACACAAGGTAATTTTATCAGCGAAGTTTAACAGGTTTAAATTCATAGATTTCCTTCTCTTTGATCGCTTGCCATACCAAAATTAAAGTGCCCAGTCTGCCCTATTATTTACCTGGAACTGGAAAGAGAATAGTTTGAGTGGTAGTATCATATATCTATCTAGAGGGATTAATTGGTTGATATAACATTTATTTTTAATGCAACTTGACAGTAACGTTTGTTCAATATTCACCGTGTCTCCACCGAAGGAGTCCTCGGGCATAAAGATTAAATTGATCAAAGTACACGAGTTCGAAACCTCAGTCGCGCTTTTTCATTCAGTTTTAGAGAATAAGGATCTTCCTACTTTAAGAAATGCATGAACCCCCTTATATTTCAAGTTATGAATTAAACAGTATCACAATTGTTTTTCAACTAGTGACATCTATGGCTGAGATGCCATTAAACAAAAAGATGTTTGACCTACAGCATTCACCACAAAGTTGTATTAAAAGCAGATAACCTCTAGTGTACTAGCAAGAAGTGTGGAATACGGCCTAGCCTCGTTGGATTTCACGTTTTGGGACGCTGGATGTATCATGCACTAAAAATGGTCGTACTCTACTTATACAACAAGGGCTGATGCTGTCTTGCAAGAATCTGCTTGATTTTTGTCTCTTATTTAAAACTACAATGGTACTTTGTCGGATTTTTGTCGGTCATGTTGTTCCTTGTTTCCATAGAGTTCTTAGAGGAATTAGACAAACGCCTTATCATATTTCACTGACCGATTTTATTTTTTTGGGTGGTTCTAATTGTGCATGCGTTTTCTTTAAAACGTGATTTCAACTAATGGAAGAATATGCTTAAAAGCCTAACCATTATTAGAAAAATATCAAGTGTACAAATGTGTTTCCTTCTCTCTCAGTCCATTCTACGACTTCTCCAACACTTTTCTTCAGTCATTTCGTTGGGAACCTCAAACTCCCGTTTTGAAGACACTAAGGCGACTGATGGAGTCTTCTATTTCAGCTCAGCTTCGTTAATTGTTATTTTCAAGCTGGAGTAATATCTAAACTTTATTTACCCAATTGGTCAAATTTAGCCAATTGGTCAAATTTATCTTTGTCAACTCATCTCACTTCTGGTTAAAAAACAAACAAAAAAATAAAAACTTTCTATTCTTGCTCTGCACTTTGGCACTCGTTTATAACTTAAGAAATGTTTGTGATGAGCTGTACAATTTGGCAACAATCCTTTGTTTCTACCCTCGGATAGCCAGCCTAACTTACTTAAACAATGAATCTAATTATACAAGAATAATTGAATCGTTAATTATTGATTAATGTAACTGACTAATGGTTATTTCCATAATTTGGCTTGATGACTGTCTATGTATTTCTTATTTTTGGTTTTCAACTTTTACTATTCGAGTGTATGCAAAGAAAGTTTCTTAACAAATTACATTTCATTTAAACTATCTTTAGAGAAACATGCTTTTCTCAATCTTATATTGGAAAATATTTACATACATTTTCCTGCTTATGTCAAACTTGCTGGTAATGCTTAAGTGACTCTCTCTGGTCTCAGCAGGCTTAGATAATGTTCCAGTTGGCTGTTAAATAAAGTCACACATTAATTGAATTAGTCTGTATTTTTTATGGGTGGCTGCTTTTTTGGTTTTTAGGGGTTTTTTTTCCGGAGATAATTATTTTGCATTGACATTGGCAAATCGTTGCACAATTTGCATTCTGTTCTTCTTGTATCGATAATTACAACGCCGACCTGAACCTCTAGAGGGCGCCACCGAGCAGACTCACTTTGGGATCAAATCCAAATCCGATTGGCTGCCTCTCTTGATTAGCTTCTTGAGATGGTAACGTATGATTTTTTGGCGTCTTTTCCTCATTACCATGTCAACGGTTTCTAACACTGTTATTGGCCCTGCAACCTCGTATCGTTTATTTTTGTCGAGTATTGAAATCACGGTAGACGAGGATGTTAGGAAGAAACCAAAATGGACAGGTTTCATCCACCTCTCTCTTTTTATCTTCCTCCTTTTTTCAATAATAATGAGTTGCCATATTTTTAAATTAAAAAAAAAAGATAGCAACCGCTGAAATAAGAATCGATTGTCAGATAACTTTAGACGTTTAGAAAAGATTTTACGCAATTTATTTTTCTCAATTGGTAATTAAGAGTCAATTGATTACGAAGAAACCACGGGTCAAGTGTGAATGTTCTTGTCAATAAGAAAAAGAAAAAAAAAAGAATTCAATGAAAAAGATATTTTTTTAAAGAATAAAGCAATATGTTATGTGTCTTTTAAACCTTTTTTTTCTCCTCTGCAGCAAAATCAGTTTTTCTAGAACTAATCTCAAAGACGAGAAGAAAAAATAATTTCCTATGAACTTTATTGCTGTTTTCCTTTTTTATTTCACAAGTACTGTCCGTGGGCGAAGAATACGCTGATTGTATCCACCTAATGGAGGGTAATCCACGTCTCACCTAAAGGTATGTCATAAAGATAGCATTACACAGTGTCTGGTGGTAAGGTTCCAGTTCTGCAGCTTTTTGGAGCGTAGAGTACTCCCTAAACACCATTACTCCAATGTCCACTCGCATCCGAAGGCGTTGTTGCTGTTAGGGTTTCATTCAAGGAGCAAATATTTCAGTTTGCATTTTATTTGCATTAGATCGGAATACTTGATATAAAGTAATTGTGTGCAGTAAATAAATAAATAAATAAATAGATAAAACTCTCCAGAAAGGACACAAAATTCTTTAAAATCGTTATAATACCCAGTCTTGGAGAAGAAAGCACTTAATTCAAACCTGTTTTACTCCGCTTAAAACTGACCTTGTGTCACATCCTGTTCGTGCAGAGGGGTTGTTAAATACATACGTAGAACATTATATAAAAAAAAATCAGATGAAGTTTCTTCTAATACTATTGCTAATTGCCCATGCTATCGGCAACATGATTCATTTATCCTGAGCTCGCCCTATTGGCAAAACGGTTATTAAAACCATTTTTTTAAATACGTTAAAAGGATTGTAATATAAACAAAATTTTCTTATTTCAGCACCTCTGTAAACAAAACTTCCACCTGTGTTTTGTAACCGGTGACAATTTCTGGGGAAGTGAGCTGGAGAAGAAATGTGTTTAGATCTTGTATACCGAAGTGAATAAAAACCTCATCAATTAATCATAGATAATGTCTGATTTTCGCTCTACAAAAATCGAGTGTGGGGATTCCATAAAGTATCGTGGTTGACGTGCTAGCTGCCACATCGTTGTAAGCGAGTTCAAACACCAGTTGCGTTATCATGCTCTCTTTCACACTAATACCCTTGAGTAATTTTTAACTCATGATCCACCCCATCTACGAATTAAACAGTGCTATTGTTGTTCTTCAACAAGGATAGCTTTGGCATTAAATAAAAAAGAAATCCACCAACCAATCAACAATTTGAGAACATATATGTGGATTCTTATAAATCTCCAGGAGTGCACCGTGCATGATAATATATAAATTTATGAAATTCATGCAGAACAAATTCATAGTGATGGCTATCTGAAGAGGTTGGTTTCTTATATGGAGTTACAAGCTGAAATAAATCTATAATCGCCAAACGACGGTCTGTTGAGTTTTTCCCATCCAATTATATATATATATATATATATAAAGAGTATTTGACATTAATTAACCAATATGGGTTGTTATGCCGTAAAACCCAAAAATCAAACATGGAGTTATCTGGGAACTCTGCTCATCTATTTATTTTTGGTTCAATTCAATTAACCAACTGCCATTGTTATCTTACAAATCTTAGCAAAGCGTACAGTTATGATTACACAATAAAGAAATAAAAATAGACCTTTCCCAGCTACTAAAGTACAATGATTTTTTCTTATACGGTAACTATTTATATATCAAAAGCAAATATCGGACCCGTTCCTTTCTTAACTAAATTGTTGGGCCCCGAAATTAAAAGCAGAATTCAAAATTGAGTCATCACCTCATGTTTTAGATATACAATCTTTCTCTCTACATCATATGTTTTATATCGTCACATTGACAAACATAATTAGATACTCAGTAATTACTTTATCCGCCACTCACCCATTTAGTATTCGTATTTATTTTATAAAAGAACATAGTTGTTTCAGCGGTTAGAGAAACATTTTCCTTTTTCGAAACAGCATATTTTTTTTTCAAAATTTAGAAATTATTTAAGTAAGCAGTGAAATTAGAAATAGATTTTAATATGTTAGAAACAAAAGGAAGCCATTTTTTTATCTGATTTTCCCAGTAGGATGGGGCTGTAGAATACAACGACTGCTTCTCTGCAGAAGGGATAAGACTCCCCCAAAGAGTGTCCTGTTAATATGTAACTGAACAGTCTGATGGCGAGTTTCCAGTAGTGCTGGAGCTTTGGGAACAGCAGACTACCCTTTCATTGCTATCACTCCCAGGTCCAGGCTGGTCCGGAGGAATAGCACCTGATAGGGTCCAATCTATAGGTCAAATATAACTAAACGGATTACTTATGCTAAACTGAATGGTTTGAATTAGAACTGTTTTAAAATTTAACTGTATGTAAACAAAAGACTATACTAATACTAAGCTGAATTATTTGAAATAGAACAGTTTATATGCACAAAATTGATTTGGCTTTAATGACCTGTAATGGATGATGCGCCATAAAACGAAACAAAATCAAACCAAATTTAATCAGATAATTATCATGAAGTAAGTTAATAAGTTGGCCGACTGAAGTCGAGGGTGATCCGAAGGCTCCCTTTTCAACAGCTACTTCACTGAAATGTAAGGGAGGGCGCTACTCCTTTTACTGGATTGCTCTCCCTACCCTTGACCCGTACCGTATGCGGAGTATTAAGCAGGGAGGCACCATGTAACTTTTTTGGAGTCTTTGGTAGGATTCGACCTAGGGTTGAACTCCGGTCTCTTGGCTCACAGGCAGTTCCGAAAAAATGTTGAGTTTTTCAGGTTTTCATGTCAAAAAATCTCTCTTCATCCCAGCTATCAATGCAATGCAAATATTATCTGGCGCTAAATTTTCCTCACAAAGTAACATAAGATAGATATTTCTAGGGAAGGGAGTCCAGAAAGAGATTCCGTCGGAAGAGGCCAGCACTCTTCATATCGGGTCAGTGGCATTCCACCAGAACAATGCATAAGTCCACAACTCCATCCTTGTCACAGACTATTTGACCAAGATGGGCATAAAGACAGTTCCTCACCCTCTGTATAGTCCAGACCTTGCTCCCTCTGACTTTTGGTGATTCCCTAAGCTCAGAGGCTGTCGTTATGAGACTATGAGATGAAAGAGGCTGTGACGGAGGTCATTGGCACGCTTACTCAAGAGGACTTCCATGGGGCCTTCCAGAAGTTGTTAGAACGGAACAACAAGTGCATTGCAACCGGAGAAGATTACTTCGAAGGGGACTAAAGTTTCATGTGTGCACTCTCAATAAAAGGGCCCATACGAAAAATTCTGGAAACTTTTTTAATGACTTTGTATATATATATATATATATATATATATATATATATATATATATATATATATATTATCCATTGGTCCAATAAGAGAAAAAAGTGAATATTTTAAAATGAATACGTCCATAAGATAATTTTTCTACGTTGTCTACGAAATCAAATGTTGTAAGTGTTTACAAATATTAGGTGGACACAACCTCTAAATAACAGAATTTACTGACAGAAAAGTCATGTTAACTTACCTGAAAAGAGAAAACTGTATGTTTCAGGAAGTCTTTACGAATGAAGTAATGCATTATTTAGATTAATGCCAACACACCTAGCTGACGGCTACACATTACTCAAAGAAAAGGGAAAAAAAATTAATCCTGCATTAAATAGCAACAAACTATACACACACAGACACATGCACACGCATACAATTACTAAGGGAGGAAGATTAGTAGTCAGTTGAACCTTTTGGCATATCAACTATCAAATAATAGGATAAACACATATACACATACATCGACAGGAAGACATACGCATACACACAAACATACAAAATACACTTCTGTAAAAGAATAGAGAGATAAAAACAACATCTACCAAGACGAAAGTTTGTCTCAGAACATTAACTCAACTGAACATTAACAAACATGTATCCTGGAATTAAAAAAAACACACTAGCAAAACAGTCGCCACTATAAAAACCAAAGGGAACATGATAGTAAAATATTTACTCCTCAAAGATGACGTAAAACATCAGAAAATTGTATTGAAGAATAAACAAGTGAACAGAAAATTCTCTTGTGGACTTAATCACAATATATATATATATATATATATATATATATATATATATATATACGCACACACACACACACACACACACATATACACACACACACACACACACACACACACATATATATATACATATATATATATATATATATATATGTGTAAAGGCCATTCAATAAATACATATAATACGTTTGAAAAAGCAAAATACATTTTTGCCATAGTTTTCACAATTCTTTGCTATGAATGCAAACTCAGAGTAGTTTTGAATTTGTTTGAGGTGGTTATTATTCCAATCTTGCAAAAATATATGTTTTGAGACTATTCAAAATAGCTGAAAATCAAAGTTAGTTTTACTTCCTTGAAAATATTGCTATAATCAAAATTATGGTTGACAAGTGCAAAACATATATAATGTACAGAAGAATGTAGGGTATGTACGGAAGTTAATTGAATATTTTCAAATTGGTTGAACATGGGTGTGCCATAATGAGTCTGATTTGAAAATACGGTCCGTGCAGTAGACACGTATACGCTTCGATAAAGAAAATGTTCAGTGACAGAGGGAATAAAGGAGGTCATGCTGATAACTTTCTGAGACATAATAGGACCCGATACTATTGATTATCATGAAAAGGTGCAACTGAAAACAGAGCTTCCTATTGTCAACTTCATCGGTAAAATTTTCCTTATTTAATGAATGATCTTCATATATATATATATATATATATATATATATATATATATATATATAGAGAGAGAGAGAGAGAGAGAGAGAGAGAGAGAGAGAGAGAGAGAGAGAGAGAGAATGGGCATTGTGAAAGAATGAATAAATTCTAGGCACGTTGTTTTTCTATAGCACTCACCGGCAAGGGTTGATTAATGATGAAAATCTCTTCATAAAACTTAATTTAAACTTAAAAAAACAGTTTAAGATCACA
Source organism: Sepioteuthis lessoniana (assembly GCA_963585895.1). Classification (NCBI taxonomy): domain Eukaryota; kingdom Metazoa; phylum Mollusca; class Cephalopoda; order Myopsida; family Loliginidae; genus Sepioteuthis; species Sepioteuthis lessoniana. The sequence continues at coordinate 93,806,171 of OY757909.1, forward strand.
CCTATATTAAAATACTTGTGTAGTAAGCAATTGTTTTTCAGTAAATTTAAACAACAACTGTTACTTCTTTTGACACTGAACAAGGTGGGGATAAATGTCGGAGCTTCAAAAAAAGGTATATATTCCCAAATTTGCTTTTATTATAACCCTCTACATTATATATATATATATATATATATATATATATATATATATATATGGTTATTAGGAAAATACTGTTAGATTTTAATATGAATTGATTAAATCATTTTCAAACTTAATTTGATAATAGTAGTGGTAAGAAATGTTATATTTTAAATAATCATAGTGTCCTTTTTGTTGATATTTTCTAACTTCATTTACTAAAGTTTAAGTTTGCTTTTAAAGCCTCTTAAAGAGCTGCCAATATTAAAAGAGCTTAGGGTGGACGATCGACTAATGATTGTACAGGAAGAGACTGGTTTAAGAAGTTCCTTAGAGAGGATATATATTGAGACTTCATGAGAAGTAGATGTGCATGTTAAGTGAAGCAAAATGTGACCAGCCGTTGTCAATCGATGAGGTTGAATTTTACTTCATGATATTTGTTGGCCAGTATTTACTTGGATTACAATGAAGAAGCTCACTCAACTCTGTTTATCGCTATACTCTCTGTTGCAACAGCGGATTAAATTTCGATAATGTCTGATTCATAATCAATTCGATTATCTCCGGTATAAGGGTAAAAAATTCATCCGAAATTGTTTACGGCCTGAAGAAACAATCTTGAAAAAATCATTGTTCAAAAAATGTATAATTAATTACATCCGTTATGTTTTAATTGATAGTAAAAATAAATAAATATATATATATATATATATATATATATATATATATATATATATATATATATATGAGAGCAGTTGACTTGGATTGTAAAATACACGGTCCCCATCTCTGTAGAGAGGTAAAAAAAACCTCCAACAAGGAATGCACTGAAAATGTCATTAAACCATCTACTGGCAAGGTTCCAGCGATGGGTATTTGAAGAATAGGGTGTACCTCTTCATTGCCATTGTTGCAAGGTCCACTCAAACTCGGAGTGGTAGCACCTGATAGGGTCTTATCTACGGATCAAATAGAGCAAACTGTATGCAAAGAAATGACTGATGTTAAATTGCGCCTGTTTTGTTGTAATATATGAAACCATTAAAATGTGTACAAAAAGAACCCAGTATCATGTAAGAATATTATCTACAAAATGGGTTTACAAATATATATATATATATATATATATATATATATATGATATGTATGCATGAACCGAATTTAGCATTAGATAATGCACAACAGTTTACATGCTATAGAACCCACCCAATATATATATATATATATATATATGGTGAAATGGCATATTGTAGTGAATCTGACAAGATGATGAAAATAAGTAGAAAGGTGATTAAATCAGATACAAAGAGTTAAGTAGAAATATTTCATTCGTTATTCAAGAATTTCTTCAGACTAAACATTTTACAGTTTTTTTGCATTTAAACAATTGAGGAAATAGATACAATAACTGGGGAAATATAGGCATAAAAGGGTGGAGAGAGGGTCTAAAGACCAGAGGAGGATAACGGGAGAAATTGAGAGGAAGGTATATGTGAGTTTAAGGGATGGTGGTAAGGGGTTATTGGTTTTGACTGTAACTGGGTATATTGTAGAGCTTGACGGAGTTTAAATGTATCAAGTTTCATCGAGTGATGTCACCTGATGAAGTGGATTAATTTTGGTGTGAAAATGAAATAGGGAAAGGTCGGGAAGGGGTATAGAGGTATGATTTAAGGATATCTCGTTTCATCAAAGTCATTGACTCTAATGGAGTATGTAAGAAAGAAAAGAACAAGAAAAAAGAAAATGAAAAATAAATAATCCTCAATAGTATGGTAGTATTGAGCGAAAAAATAGCTTCGTTTTCGAAAACAAATTTGCTCAGTTTTCTGCTACTTTTTATCCATTCCCTCTTTTGGTATTCTTTTCGCGTTATAGAATGTTTGCCAAATATGGTGAAATCTGATAGAACCCTGGGCGTTGTTTAAAGTGGTTTGTTTTTAAAGTTACCACGGATTCTAATAAAGTTTTTTAGTTTAAATTGCTGTTTTAATGAATTCTTTAACATAAAATAAAAAAGAGGAATATTTAAACATTAATTTATAAAAAGATTTCACAAGGGAATAAATAAGCCTTTTTGTGGGTTCTTCTTGCCAGAAACGGGGTAGGGAAACTTAAGCATCTATGTATTAAACTCCACCTATAAAAGATCATATTGACCTGAAATAAATTTAATATGTAAACACTGAATTAAATTTTTTTCGTCAAATTATTCAAAATCGTTTTCACTCTTCAAGTGAGTTTCGATATATGCTTAATCTGAAATTAATTATATATCAAATAGCCGTTGTCATTGAGCATTTACCGAAGATTCCCATCCAACTTGAATTACTACTCAAAAAGTCTAAACCCTAGACTATTTCCTCGGATTATACACACTAATACATATAAATATATATATAAAATTGAGATGGCTCGTCTCACTAAAGAGCAATTAGACATGTTAACGGAACTCAAGGATATAACCGACTTTACCATTAAATTAACCTATCCTTTTATTTTCTTAAACACTAAACAGAACGTCAAAGCATCCAAGCAGCCAATTAGACTTCTACACTATGTAGTTAATTTGCGCAATATGATGATAACACAATAGATTATCATAGTATATCCTCCTTTTGGCTACCTAGGTAGGTTTTCGCCAACGTGTAGCCTGCTGTATGTCTGAGTGTTGACCAGTACAGCAGGCAAAACCCATAATTCTGAGCTAAATATATTGATTGGTTTTGTTAGGCATGGGGCATTTATTTAAAGGCAAATGAATCTGGGTTGATTATTCAGTAGGTTTTCCAAGGGTATTTGTCCAAAAGTGAACGTAATAGCGGGAGTTCAGACTCCCTTTCTTCGAGTCTGCAGTCCAGCACTTTAGCCACTAGGCCACAGAGACTCTTTTCAAAAAATACTGAGACCGACTAACTTGGCAGATCGTCTCGTACGCCGCAGTTTATAGTATCTGTGTTATTTTATTTCAGTTGTGTATAATTATTTTATTTATTTATTTCATTTTTATCAGATTTTCCCTCTAAACCGAGCATAGCTATTCTAGTGGTATATTCAGAAAGGCTAACTGAATCCATCAAGCGCCTCAATTATCCGTGACAGTCGGCTCAACACAGTACCAAAAGGATCTCTTCACAGGAGGATTTTCCGATGATGTCCTTTAGGACAACAAATCCAGTACGTTGCATATTCCTGGACGGGAGAGTCCTCGTGGCGTAATGAGTAAACTGCTGACCAGAAGTATCCAAGTTCGAACTCTAATCGAGATATTACGTTAACCTTTGGACTAATACCCTAAGGGAAATTATGCACCCTCTTATCCTTCCAGCTTTGGGTTAAACATTATCAATACTACTCTTTTACAAAGATAGCTTTAGCATTAATTAACACTTGCAAATTAAACAAAAGAAACAAAACCAAATCCTATTCTTGAACAAAGAAAGGCAAAACCAGTATTGGAGAAAATATCCGAATTCAGAATTGTTAAAATGCTTTCTAAAAATTTGACCTCATGTTGCACCCTGTTGTTGTGGAGAGCTTGGGTACATATATATACTGATTACTTACGGTTATAATCTGTCCTTAGACATCACTCAAAGCGGCTGTCCACCTCCGATTTCAGTATACACAAATGAATATATTCTTAAAGACAATTCCTCTGAGAGATCTATGATAATATTTTTTGTACCATGAAGAGAAAGTGTATAAAGGTAAACATCACAACAAACATGATAAATAATATTGCAAGAATAAAAGTGAAAAAACTTAAACTAATAAGAACTAACAAGTTCCTTTGGAAAATAAAGCAAAAAAAAAAAGAGTTCAAAAATGTTCGTTTTTCGTACATCATCTCGAGAGAATATGAACTAATTTTCTGTGTTATTCTATTTTGTGGGAGAAATTTCTATTTCTATTTGATTTTATTGCCATAAAACTTGCCTGTTTTGTTTTGTTTTGTTTTGTTTTTCTTGAATCAATGTTCTTTTCATTGTTTCTATTTTCCTACAGTTTTATATTTTTCAAATGAATAAAAATACAATACAAGAATTATATGCAGAATTAAAATGTTAAATCGATAACAATAAAATCAATAATGTCTTTCTTTTGCCTAAAACGCATATTTCACCGCAAAAGTCACATTTGTAAGAGTATTTTTTGTATTAAATAAGCTGTTCATTCTTATATTTGAATGTGTGGTTCGTTCGTTTGTTTGTTTGTTTTGAAATACTTATTTGGAGTTTTATATAAGCTTATAACAGACAACGACATGAATTATATTTCAGTCAGGTAAGTACAGATAAAAAGAAACCCATAAATCATGTGCACTTATAACAAAAGAAACGAAGCAGTTTTCCAATAAGAACTGGTCCTGATTTACAGATACACAAAACATATAAAAGCTGGAATTATTTTTTGAACATAAAGCGTGATATAAACACAGAAGTTTTCCCTCGAAGTGTCTACACATCTTATTCATTCTTCTATTTTAAATATTTAAAGAATTCATAAAACTTTTTATATTTGACAGCGCTGAAATTTCTTTGACTTGGCTAGAAGGATATGATCTTTAAAAATGTTTTATTGAAGTCTGAAAGGCTTGAAAGCAGCACCCCACAAAGCAGTTAATGCATGGTCATTTACCTCTAATCTCCGGAACCATAGACGAGTAAGTAATGTTGTATACGGCTAGAACTTATAAGCCGTTTTTTCTAGGATTCTTACTCATAGACGTACCAGTATTGGCCGACATGAAAAAATGTACATTCATCAGATACTTGAGAAAGGATATGCCAAGTGTGTTGAACTTCTCAATGAATATATATTTTTCCCGAATTCCTCTACTACTGGCAAGATTTGACACAATGTAAATCTTTAATCCTATTTACCAAACACTCCGCTCGGGCCGGATATGACACAAGGTCAATTTTTAAGCGGAGTTTGACAGGTGTGAATTCAGAGTTTTTCTTCTCCTAGACTAGTTGCCTCACCAAGGCTGAAGAACCCAGTCTGTCCTACTATTTACCCATAGCTGGAGGGAGAATAATTGGATTCATACCTTTCCCAATAGTATTAGTGCTATGTGAAATTCAATCATTCTCGTCCAGGATTTGAACTCGAGTCGTTGGGTCCATTTTCTACGACGATAACCATTGCCCCACGGGCACCTCCACAATGTAAAACTTCAAGAGGATGAATCTATTGGTTTTAATGGCATGTCAACGAATCTAGACTTATTTTATGCTTAGATGCAAAGGAATCACGCCCATTGTGCGTTTATTATCACGCTTTTAATGTACTTATATCTTAAGAATTTTATTTTTCATACGTTCCAATCGAAAACGAATAATTTTCAAACTGGATTATTTGATACCCATTTAGAAATCTTATAGATTTATAACTCTGAGTCAGATTGGATCTGGGAGTAATGGCAGTGAAAGTATTACCTGTTTTCCTAGATGTCCAAATGTGAAGCCTCACAAAGAAATGCAGTTTAATGTCATACCTCAGGAAACTCACCTTTTGTCAGACATATTTACACTTCTGCAAGGGACACAATCAGCATATTCTTAGGACTGTCGTGAGGGTGTATTTTGAGCGGAGAAAAGATGATTTTAATTCAGAGTTTTTCCTTTATTTAAACTAGTTTTCTAACAAAGGCTAAAGAACACAGAATACTATTGTTGAGCAACAACAGACTGCGGAAGCAAAATATGGAATAATTTTAATAGCTTTTTTTTACTCTTATTAGTCCAATTGAAGAAAAAAACGTGATGAATCTGCATTTTCATTATTATTCCTGTTATTCTAGAACTTGTTCATTACAATTCAACCCATTTGTTAGTG
>OY757909.1:93817140-93822140 GCA_963585895.1 Sepioteuthis lessoniana
TGCATTCAATCAAGATGTGTTGTATAGTGAACTGGTCTCCACGTAGACATTTAACGGGAGGCTCCTCTTTTAAAATGGAGTGAGTTAATCTAGTATGTGGGATTTTTGGATGACTTCTTTTAATTCCGATAATGAAAAGGAAAAAGAAAACGAAAAAGAAAAAGAAAAAAAAAAGCTTAATTTTAAATCTTTTGAGTTCGTTATAGCTTTCAGTGATGCCCGATTTAAAATTAAGCTTTTGTTTTTCTTTCTTGTCTTTGTATTTGTGAAATTCTGTGTTGGATTTTTTGAAGGTCTCAGCAAGTGTGTTGACAATATCAATGAGGTGTTAGAGTGGAGTAGACTCGTTTTTTCCAATAAATTTGGTGATCATTTTCTATACTGTATTTTTCTTTGATAGAAGAATTAAGATTATTTACATAATTTTGCCAACTGATCTTTTTAGCTTGTTTAATGGTTTTCCCTGCATCCGCACTGAGCAGTTTAAAAGAGTTTAGACTGCCTTTTAAGGTTTTTTTTTTAATTGAAGGCAGCATTTCATAGTCTGATTGCAATTTTGTACTCATTGTTTAACCAGGGTGTGTTACGTCTGTTTGAGTGTGAGGTTTTTGGCACAGTTTCATTTGCTATTGCAATTAATGTTTCAGTGAAGTGTTTTATTAGAAGTGTGTTATTTGGTTCTTTAACTAGTCTTCTATTACATAATGTTTTAAATTGTTGCCAATCAGCCTTCTCTGTTTTTTCCAGCAGGGAAGTCTGTTGTCTTCATGGATAGGTTATGTTATTTTCAGTAATATGAGAGGTGGTCACTGCCACAAAGATTGTCATGGACCTTCCATGTGTAATCCATGTAGGTTGAAAGATCAGATAGAGTAATGTCGATAACTGAGTAGGAGCTAGTAGATGGGTTGAGATAGGTTGGAGATTTGTTATTTAAGATACAGAGATCGATTGCTATTGATTACTTTCTCCAGATCAGTGCCTTTTTTATTGGTTTTCAGTATTGTGACTGTTAAGGTCACCAAGTAATATGTGGGGTTTAGGAATTTGTTCTATTAGTTTATCACGTTTTTTTGTCGTTTATGGAATCATATGGGGTTATATAAAGGGAGCAGATATTTACTGGTTTGTGAAGTGTAGTTTTGACAGTAATCACTTAGATTTCACTGTCGATGTTGATTTTCTGTTGGGATATGTCCTTCCTAACGAGGATAGAGACACCTCCAGAAACTCTGTGTCAATCTTTAAATAGGTTATTGTATGACAGAGAGTGTGTTATATCAACTGATTCTTAACTCTGAGGAATTTTTTCTTGAAGACATACTACTTTGGGGTTATATCTTTTTAGGAGTTGTAGCAGTTCTTTGTAATTCGCTCTAATTCTTCTACAGTTCCATGGTAATATTTTGTTAGACATTTTTTCTTGTATTTAACCCGGGAATTCCACAGATTTATATGGTGGTTCATTATAGGTACTTTGCTCCGGCTTGTTTGTTGGTTTATTCTTTTGGGTTTTAGGTTTAGTTAATTGGGGGATGCTCTTTGTTTCCATCTTTTCTAATATTCTGAATTTATTGGTAGTTTCTGTATTTTCTGGGGGGGGTGTTTTTTGTTTGTCTTTAAGTTTTTTTATTTGGCGAGTAGTCTATAGAAGCGAGAGGTCGTATTAAGGATATTTTGTCTTCTGATCTAATTTTAGTTGGAGATTTTGTTTCAGGATGTTTCATCGGCCGTGTGGTTGGTGTTATTGCCGTTTTCTCCTCAGTATCGGTTTCCCCCATTGGATCTGTGTTTTGACGGAGGATTCCTCTTAGTTTTCTGCCATATCCACCGATATAGTTGATACATCTGCAGCTCTGGCGGTATCAAGTGATGCTTTGATTCTATCGATGACGCCTTCCCAATCCCCCGGGTCTAATTGGATTAAGGTTTTAACAATCGTCTCATACACGTATGAAGGTTTGTTACGCTGAACTTCTTGGGAATATGATCTTAGAGCTTACAACTAATTTAAGGGCTCCATGGAAAGGACTATCATTCTGATGTTTTACTGTTAACACTTCCTTCTCTTGCCTCCAACTCTGACAAGGTCTTGCGTACGCAAGATCTTGTCAGAGTTGGAGGCAAGAGAGATCACATTTCCTGCACACTTCACACCCTCTACAATTACCCTCATGTTGGCCATATTTTTGGCATTTGTAACATCACAATGGGTTGGGTATGTATTGCTCAAATCTCTCTATTGTATAGCCAACTTTTATTTTTTGGGTATTTTGGGGGTGTTAAAATGCATTATATATGTATTTGTCTCTATTGTTTTCCCTTCTTTTTCAAAAGATACACTTTTCACTTCAGTCACACCTTTCTTTTTTTACCACTCTTTTATCTCTTCAACGTTACATAAGGAGAGTTCTTTAATTCTCACAACCCCCTTACTTACGTTCAGGGATTAGTGAGGGTAAGTTTTGACACTGATAATGTGAAGCTTTGTCATTTTCAGAAAAAAAATCACCGTGTTTCCTCTTTTCCAGCCTGACAAGCAGAGTTTAATTATTTAAATTTTTGAACCTTGACCAAATTCTGTTTTTTATAACTCAATCTAACATTTCCTTTCCTTTTGACATATCTGATCCTCAGCCCTCGCCTTTCTAGCACCTATAAGATAAAGGTTTGGGCTTTGTTCTGCAAGAGAAGATTTGATAATACTTTCGGGAGAAAATAAATACGTGTGCGAGGACATGACGTGACCAGCGGATTGATTGGATTAGGCCTATCCGACCGCCCGTCGGACCAAGTAAGGGCTAAAGGGGGGTGTTGCAAGCCATTGACATCTCTGTCGACGGATTAATGACTGCTCAGCCACTAGGGTTCCGTCCTAAAGCCTTACAAATCGGCACGCACGGCCAACAGATGGCCTCTTACTATTACTTGCATTGCCCTGTAGAATACACCGACTGCTTCTCTGCAGAGGGGTAAGACCCCCCAACGAGTGTCCTGTATATGACACTAAACAATCTGATGGTGAGGTTACAGCAATGCTGGAGCTTTGGGGAATGCGAAGTACCCCTTTATTGCCATTACTCCCAGGTCTACTCTGGCCGGGAGTGGTAGCACCTGATAGGGCCCTGTCAATGGGTTAAATAGAACTAACAGCATACTTATGCTAAAATGAATTGAGTAAACTGAATAGCTTGAAATAAAAACGTTTTTGACAATTAAACCGTACTTACACTTAAACTGCATGCTTATGCTTAACTGAATTATTTGAAATAGAACTGTTTTTCGACATCAAAACTGTATTTACACTTAACTGAATTATTACATATAACTGCTTGAATAGTTTGAAATGGAAATGTTTTTGACAATTAAACTGTGTACTTTTGCTAAACTGAACTGTTTTCAATAGAACAGATTATTTACATAAAAATGGATTTGGCGTTGAATAACTTGCAAGGGTTGATATGCCATAAAACCAAACCAAACCAAACCAAATCTTACTTGCAGTCGGCGTATTCTACAGCCCAAGCTGACAGGGCGAGTAGAGGCCGAATTAATAATTCCAAGTAGACTTTTTCACCCTCACCTTTTGTTGTCAACTAATTTTACTTATTTCTCACTACTGCTTGCTCTCACGTAGTTACTCTGACGAGATGTGACCGAAAAAGGGCCTTTTTTACTCACAATGTATGCTCTAATTAAAGCTAGTTTGAGATTACGTACATACCATAGAATTTTCTTATACTTCAAGCGCTGGAAAGATGAGAACACAGTATTTGCTGTAAACAATATCATCAAACTTAGGGGCAAAATTCATACACTAAATCATGCCTTAAATTCTATTGAAGAATGCATGTTACAAAGAGTTGTTCCGCAATCAATTGCTAATTGTTTAGCTAGATCAATATATAAAACTAGCCTCAACATTAAAAAGGCTTTTTATTCTAAAACTCTTTTATTCTAAAACTCTTTTATTCTAAAAAGGAAAATCTCACTTCTCTCAGTGGTCAATATCAACAACTATGGCACTCTTAGAATTTCTATCCTCTGTGGCGATATCTGTTTTTGATGGAATACTGCCAACATACATGACAGAACAGATAACATTATTCGATACAAACTTTTTACTTTATTTGCATGTCTTACAAATAAACGTTATTGATCTAAATCCGATATGTTCGACCTTAATATCAATTATTTCTTCAATTATACCCGCAATGAGATCGAGGGATTTCTGCTCAAGCATGGACTTAAGTTCTGCATTCAACCTTCCAAGATTAACAGAAAACTCGATATTAAATTAAAACGAGAAAGAAGAAGGAGGAACGAAAGAAGAGCAAAGAAAAGAACGGCAGAATCAAAGATATACAAATATACATGTATATTTATGCAATTTGCATATATATATATATATATATATATATATATGCATGAATTTTTATAACTTATTCATAATTTCCTTGGTGTGAAAAAACCCAGATTGTACAATTTGCAAATTCTGCAAACTGATATCTGGGAAAAAATTCAGTAAAAAAAAGAAAATACGAAAAACACACGTGCCGCTTGAAAATAATCACGCAGCGCATATGTTGAGTCAAAAAAAGTACCGACTGAATTACCAAAGCAAAAACATAAAAAACGTGAAAAAGTGCTCAATACACGAGATAATATCATGAAAATAATTCCAACATGCCCAAAAGCGAGTCCACCGAGAAAATTGTGAAAAGATGTCAAAATATAAGGGAGGGGGTAGATATTGTAAACTAAGTATGGAGGAAAACTTAACCATTGCTACATATAATAAACCAAAGGAACTACTTAACCAAGGGCATGAAATATTTAATATTTTCAGATTGAAAAATTTGGTTAATTAATGGATAAAAGGATTGAAAAAATTGTTCAACGTAGAAAAAGGGGACTTTTGTCGGTTTCATGAATAATGAGTTGCTAATTTCTGTATAGGTGAAGGGTGTTTTTAAGCAATATAATGTATTTTATCTTAA
>OY757909.1:93824640-93854640 GCA_963585895.1 Sepioteuthis lessoniana
AGGAAGTCATGTTATTTATGGTCTTATAGATTCATATCAATACCCATATTAGAATGGAAATAAATCTATAATCCTAATGTGACCGGTTTTTGTTTTTCTTATATATATATATATATATATATATATATAATCGTGTATGTATATCTATCTCTTTCTCTCTCTCTCTCTCTCTTTATATATATATATATATATGTGTGTGTGTGTGTGTGTGTGTGTGTGTGTGTGTGAGTGTGTTTGTGTGTGTATGTGCGCGCACATAGGGGTTTTGAAAGCAACCTACGGATAAGTTTTAAAATAATTTCAATAAGTTTTTTCTTATTCTGTTCAATTTTTGAAAAAACGTGATGAATCTAAATTTTATGATAAATTCTATTATTCACGCACTTGTTTTTAAATTCAGTCCAATATGAGTGAGAAGTATAAGAAACGATAAAATTCCTTTGTCGAACGTATACAAAGCAAAGGAAACTTTTTTACAGAAGAAAAAAGCAGTTTATGAAAAGTGGGTATACTTTTGAACAAAAAACGGAATCAAGACCTTTAAACAAATTTCGCTACAGCGATTAAGAAGGGCCCTACAACGTCTATATCGCACACAAGTAACGCCAAAAGGACTAGTTATGGTAATTGCGCGGCTAATTAACATGAATGTCTCTTGCAAGTTATATTCGTAATCTTTACTTAGGAGACGGTCACTTCTATGGCCACGTCTTTCCAAGAGGATTAGAAATACGCATCTGCGTAATTATTAAGGGCAAAGGTATAGATCTACATTTTCTTTTTAAGGAGAGGAATTATATTATGAATTGAATTACCATGACTAAGTCGTAGAATTTAGGCTCTTCGGTCACTGGTTCGATCTCCAGTAGTGGAGATCACGGCATACACTGCTGATGAGACCTAATAATGTCGAAACAGCTGTCCAGTTTTTCCGTAAGACGTGCGTAAGAGTTCACCGGATTTTCTGGTCATGGTTATTCAATTCATAATATAATTCCTCTACTTAAAAAAGAAAATGTGGATCTGAAGTGAGTAAATTTACTGTTTTGTGTCTTACTTATTTTGTGGTATTTTTCTAAAAATTAAATTGAACGCGTTTTATAATATAGTCGCTTATTATTACTCTCCGAACCACCGAGCGTATGTATGTATATATAGTTTTACGTATATCTATGTGTATATATGTGTATATATGTATGCCTATGTTTAAATGTGTATTTATATATTATTGTATATATATGTAGGCATATATACATTTTATTCATGTATATGTATATATATATATATGTATATATATATATATATATATTGATGAATAGCTACATCCATGTTAGTTTATGTATGTGTGCATTTTTATATGTTTTAAATGTGTATTGTGTTTGTCAATGGTAGAGGAGACTGGGGTTCAATCCCAGGTCGAGTCACAATAAAGACTAAAAAAATGATACATGATGCCCCCTTGATTAATCTTCAGCATGATAAGGTATAGATCTAGGGTGTGTGGAGTAATTCAATGGGAGGAGTACCAGTCTATCCTAAACCTAATTGTAGTAGCTATTGAAAAGGGAGCCATCGGATCGACTAACTTACTTACATGCATATATATATATATATATATATATATATATATATATATATATATATATATATATATATATATATATATATGTATAGTTATGAGTTCATTTATATGTATGCAGATGCATATATATATGTATAAAAATATATATATATATATGTGTGTGTGTGTGTGTGTGTGTGTGTGTGTGAGCCTGTTTGTAATATCCATGAGTAGAGTGTTCGCTAATTGTCTGGAAGACCTGGGTTCAATCCCAGGTCGCGTCATACCAAAGACTTTCAAAATGCTACTTGGTACCTCCTTGCTTAACACTTATCAATATGAGGTTTTATCAAGGGTAAAGTGGAGCAATCCTGGGAAAGGATTAGCACCCTCCCCTACGTTTTGATGTAGTAGCTATTGAAAATGAAGCCTTCTGGTCGCCCTCGACTACGGTCGCAAATTTTACTTTACTATGCAAAAACAATGTATAACCTCATTTAAAATGTATTATGGCCTCAAAAATGAATCAGTCTCAAGCTTTCTATAGAATTGACTTCAGAAAAGAATGTGTTATTCTTTTGGCTTTTTTCTTTTAAACACTGCGTTTCACCTATTCAGCAAAAATCTCTCTCTGTCAGCTTCTCATTAGGAAATACATAATTACTTGCAAGAAAACAGACTTCAGCATTGCATGTCTTTTGAGGATAGAATGTGGATGACCGCGAAAACCAGAAAATTAGAATATGACCTTGGCTAACTGAAATAAACTAATGAAAACATAAACACTGAAGAAACGTCTCTATTTGTACATTTTAACAACAGAATGCCGTTTCAAAAAAATTTACCTTTGAGATTGAATGTTGTTTATCACAGCCAAATAAAGATTCTCCTTAAAAATTTAAGAAATACGACAAAACATGTCTCCATCATAAATCTCAAGGAAACGAGCAAAATGCTATTAGATTTATTTGCTTTGGGGTTTTGTGGGTTTTTTTCATACAAAAAAAGGAAATAGACGGAAAAAGAAAACATTGTACATTTCGTGGTTTTAATGATAATGTCAACGATAATATTACGTATTTATTTATTTCATTTTTCTCTTTATTCTATTTTATTGCTTTGCTTAAAAATTCTAAACATTATGCAGAAGGACCGTTTCCTCCATATTTTTTCAAGTAACGATAGATGCATGAGAGTAAATATGTCCTCCCCACCAAATTTACATGCAGAACGATGTCATGCAAATTCTTTCAAATTTTTTAAAATTCTTCAAATAATTAACCTAGGTACGAATTGTTTAGAAATAAGGTTCAATGCATTCAACTTTTTTCAATTTGATAGAAATCTATATGCATTCAACTTTTTGAAAATGTTAACATGGTCATTTCATTGATAAAGATTACAATTTTATTGCAACAAATTAATTACTTCAAAATAACATTATGTAATAAATAACAGTTCTCATGAACTATCTTTCAAACACGAATGCAATTATTTTCCTATTATTTATCTATTTTTCGTGTAGCACGATATCTTTTTATGACTTTTACCCCGGCTTTAGTTTTTACGTCAAATTTGGGTTTTGTGAAGGTTTGGACAACCATACCCAGTCAAGTTATTTTTTAGTTGGGGAGGGTGTTTTATGATGCAGTTTTAGGCAAAAGCAGTAATATATGTATTTTTTTTACATTTTGACGAGGAAAAAGATAAAGTCAAAACAAAACATTAATTTAGTTTCTTTGAAAGCAATTCACAATGTTGGGTTCATGGTAATCGTTTCAAATAAGAGAAAGAGAAAAACAGAGAGAAAGAGAGAGAGAAAGATGAGAGATAATTGAGTGTTTTCGTTGCAATCATCGTAAGTCAAAATAAATATACAAACCTACAGAATTGACATGAATCATACATGATAATTTGTATATCCCTGATACAGTTCAATACTCTTGGCATATAATTTCTTAAGATATTATAACATTTCCAAAAATATTCATACCGAAGAAAAGAAGTCATTCAATGTTTTTGTTTTTTCAGCATTTTTTCATATATATATATATATATATATATATATATATATATATATATATATATATATATATATATATATATTGTGTGTGTGTGTTTGTGTGTGTGGGTGTGTGTATAAAGAGAGAGAGAGAGAGAGAGAGAGAGAGAGAGAGAGAAGGGGGATATCTCAAAATAGATTCAACCCATTTATATGTTAAAGATTTATTACTGAGACAAGAAACTGTATATCTGCTAGTGTGAATTTATGCCTGAACTAGATTCTGTATTGGTGCAGCTGAAGATCATTTTTTAAAAGATATTTTGCAACGATGCACGTGAAAGACCAAGTTCTTGGGAACATCTTTGTAGGGTCCCTTTCGGACTCCTTCCGACAAATCCCTCACTGAATCCTCATTGTCATGACATCTTGCCGTCAACTTTTCTGCTTATTTCTTAAAGTTGTGTACTGATTCTAAATCTAGAAATAACTTAACGATAAATTTGGCTTTTCTGGGAATAATTGTCAAAGTTAAAACTTCCTGTAAAATTTTGCTTGTACAGTTTTGGATGGTTTTGTCGCCAAATAAGTGAAACAAAAATTTTCTTTCTTGTTCAAGGCATTGTGATCGAGAATTGATAGTTGTAATTGTAAACTAATCTCATATCTGAAACAAATAGAACACATTATTATTATTGGAGTTATTAGCAGTCACCTGGGTCACAAGTACATTGTGACAACCTATGTATAGTTCTTATTTCAACATGTGTAAAATTTATGTAGATTTTCTTTGTAAGTACAGGAATTCGCAATGGTTAAAATTTGTCACTTTTTTTTAGTTGTTAATTTAATATTTTAATATGATAGACACAAGTTAGAAATATGATATACGATAGTTCGAAATATAAAAGACACTAGTTGGAAATATGATAGATATTAGTTCGAAAAATGATTGACTCTAGTTTGAAATATGACAGACATTAGTTCAAAATATATTGGAATATTCGGCTCCTTTGGATTTGGGAGAAGAGAAATGAAGAACAATATGTATAGGGTTTTTCAATATATCTTACCTACTGTAAATCTTTCTTTTCTTCTTTCTTCTATTTTGTTTCATTCGAATTCATTATTTATTGTTATGTCTCTAGAATAATAACATTAAAATAAATAATTCATTAATGCGAATAGGAATTTGATTTAAATGATGTTCCCTTTTACGAATCTGTTTAATTTCTGAAATTTAAGCTCGATTTTAACGATTGTGAACAGAACACTTTTATTTATTTCCATATAAAATTGATAAAGATTAATATTTTCATCTTAATCCAAATAGACCCATGTGTCTATCTAAGCATATATTTCAGTACACGCTATTAAAATATATATATATATATACATATATATATATATATATATATATATATATATATAGTCTCAAGGAAGAGAGAGAGAGAGAGAGAGAGAGAGAGAGAGAGAGAGAAAGAGGAAGAGGGAGAGGGAGAGAGAGATTAGTCTTCTCGACATCCTGATGCTCAAATATTACTTGCTTGCTTGTTTAGTTTGTTGTAGGACACGTCAAACTTAGCTGGATTATCTAGCGCTGAAGTCAACGAAAATCAACAATCTGTAAGCAGTTATATGATTTTAAGGAATCACCATAAATTGCATCGTACCAGTCGATTTTTTAAGCCCGAAAAAACTGCATCACTAGAAGTTGACTTATAAAGCCAAACTAAAATCCTAAACTTTACCAACGAGTGGTCAACCGCGAGAACAGTTCTCCTAACAGTCGATATACATCACTGATCGTTACTCCTGCAAACTGCCATTAAAATTTCCCAATTTACTGGTATTTGGTGTATATATTTAACATATAACACCGAAATTAATATGAAATGATAAAACTGCAATGCAAATTAAGTATTATATTAAGCCTATATCACACGGTGTTTGCAGCAACTGATGCAGTGACTGTAAACATAGGCCGGATTGATTTGGTTTGGTTTGGTTTTAGGGCATATCAACCATTGCAGGTTGTTTAATATCAAATTCGTTTTATTCATATATATTAGATATATATGATTTGTAAACATATGTCAACAAAGTAAAATATTTCCAGAAATTTTTATGTATAACTAACAATTCAACTAACTATCAGTCATTTATTTACACATATTAAGATGATCAAACCCTTCAATTTCAAATTATTCAATTTAGGCTGAGTCATTTGTTTGGACTCAGTCTAAATATCAAACAGTTTTATTTGATCCATTGATAGGACTCCATCAGGTGCTATCACTCTGGGCCAGAGTGAACTTGAGAGCAATGGCAATTAAAGGACATCCCACATTCCCCAAAACTCCAACAATAATGAAACCTCATCATCAGATCGTTTAGTGTCATAACCGAGGTCAGAGACGCAGATAGTGTATTATGCTACCCCACCCGACTGGGCTAGATTAACTGGAGTTTAGAGTTAATCATATTTACCCAACCCCTCCGCTCAGGCAGGATATGACACAAGGTCAATTTTTTAAGCGGAGTTTAACAGGTTTGAATTCAGAGTTTTCCTTCTCCTAGACTAGTTGCCTCACCAAGGCTGAAGAACCTAGTCTGCCCTACTATTTACCCATAGCTGGAGGGAGAATAATTGGATTCATACCTTTCCCAAGGGTATTAGTGCTATGTGAAATGCAATCAGTCCAGGATTTGAACTCGTGTCGCCGGGTCCAATTCCTGCGACGATAACCATTACACCACGGGCACGAGTTTAGAGTTAATATATACAGCTGGTAATAGTCTAACCTAAAATTTACAGCTATAGCTATGAAGGTCGTGTTTTATGCCGCATTAGCGAAATTTCCATTTACTGACTATAACCATTTATTTGTTCACAGAGAGGGAATAACGGTAGGTTTGATATTAGAAATAGTTTGTATCCTTGCACGGGGACATATTTTTATAATGCGAGGTTTCATGAAATCTGTATTCGTAATCTTTATGTTTTAGAAGAAAATACAAGTGTGGAACAAGGCCAATCGAGAAGGAATTGTCAGATTAAGAATAATAATTGAGACATAGTTTATTTCATGTAATAACTTCGATCTTCGTGCTCGAACTTACGTCAACAGATATTAAGATTAACGTTCCAGCTATTTATGCACAAGCGACAGTTATCATTCTAATAATGAACAAAGTGCATCAAACATCGTGACATTCTATTTACACTTTTAGAAATGAAATGCGAATTCTTTCAAAATGTTTCATCGATGAAAATAGAAATTAGATTAAGAAATAAAATCTCGTAACCTTGCAAGAATTTGTGTTGTTATGGCAGTGAAAAAGAGAAATGGGTTTATGAATACAAGCTTTTGTAAAATGGCATCTGGTAATGATCTACCTGTAGGGCTCCCCACCTGTTCATGCGGAATTCGTGGAAATGCTTATAAAGCCTGGATGTAAATTTAAAAAGACAGGTGTGTGTATGTGATTTAGATTTTACTCGAACGTTCCAATCATTTTATTCTGAAAACTTTTAAAAATGCATTAAGTTGCAATTCTCGACTCGAAAGCATTTTCAAAGTGCATTAGGCCTGTGACAATCAAGTAACCAGGTGATATCTTTTTGTGGTTGACTTGCAAGCTACATTCGATTTGACAGTTATTTGCTTTACGTAAGCAAATACATTTTTGAGCAGGTACATATTTCTTTGTTTGATTTTCTATTTTCCTCTTTCTCTCTTTATCTCTCTGTCTCTGTCTCTGTCTCTCTCACTCTACCTCTCTTGTTTCTTTACTCTTACACACCAACACACAGAAGATATACATTAAAAAAATCTTCAACTTGAATAATTTCATGATTTCTTTCATTTTACTTTCTTCAGGTTCCTTTAAATCTGCTTCTCTTTAGTAATACATTCACGAAGACGTATTTTTAAGCGCAAGTGTTATTTCTTCTTTCTTGTAAATGTTATCTTTTTGGTTGATAATTCAATATTTTTATTAAAGTTTCCAATACACATTAAAGTGAACATATTCTGATGCAATCTCTGTAATCCGACTTGTCTTTTAATGTAAGTAAATTCAGATCCAAACGTTTCATTTTCAAATAACAACAACAACAAGAATATATTCAATGAAGTACTTAGGTTCCTACATTAAAAACGTAATTTTTCAAAAATGATTTCACTGTTTGGGAGCGGTATTATTTCTTATTAGTATTCAATAGAAATTTCCGTTATATCGATCATTGTTATTTTATACAAGACGATGATTATCTATGGTCTTATAACTGGGATAACCACATGCGTCTTCCGACGACTTGCTTTTGTTAAGGCTTTCAGCACTCACACGATTTTCAGAACGATCAACAAAACGAGGACTGATGTGACTTGGTAAGAACGTTTTGTTGACGGTTGGGAGACTTGTAGAAATGAGTTACCGAAGACGTTGAAAGAACTAGACAACTCTGCATTAACAAAAACAATATTATAATATCGTAATAAAAAATTCATAGTTATTGTAAACGGACAGTTGTCTCATTCTTGAAGTTGCCAACATTTTTGGCAACTTGTTTATTTCCCACCAAGACCAGGATAACCCCCTGAGTACTCTCCACGTCACATTTACATTAAAATGGAAGGAAAATAACAAATTGCAAATCACCCTTGAGAAGCAGAGAAGCTAAGGATGTAACCATTTACCTTCGTCTCGTAGTGTTGTTTGCACAGATAGTCGATATACTTTTTACATATCTAAATAGTCATCCTATTATCTTGGTTATTTCATTATTCATATAAACATTCAACAAAAACTGCAGACACAAATGCAAGTTCTGTGAACTCAATGGTGAGGAGCGGATCAAACATTGTAACATTTGCTTCGAAACCCGCCTACTTAAAATCTTGATTAACAATATTAAAAAAAAAGATAGGATCTTCAGAGCCTAAGATTTTTCTGATGATACCCCATCAGATTGGATCAAAAATTATCTTGACGAACATCCAAACATAAACAGTAAGGAATTATTGGATCAGTTATCTGTCCAGTACGTTCGAGCCTTCAGAAGAATAAGGAAAAATAGAGTCTCTTGTTGTGTTCGCTGATTAGATGACAAATAAATGTGAGCAGTATCAGAACTCAGAATTAAGGCGAACAATTACAGTAAACTGGGTTCCTTTTTGAAACTCTTAATAACTTCTATATTAAAAGAGATGTTGCTAGATCCAATCCCTTAAAGTTATCGGAGAATTCACCATTGGTAAGAGACAGCAAAAAGCTCTCTGAACTTCAACAAAGTCATCGTGTAGAGATCAGTCAAATCTGGAAAATAGATTTCCGAGTAAGTTATACTGGGAAATTGAGCGCCCCAGTTCTATATTAAATTTGGGCAGGGAAGCAGTTTTTGTAGGAGAGTCGTCTAGACGAAGTTATAATAGTAGTAAGGTGAAGCAAGAATAAGGAACTATACAAGAGAAAAAGAAAAAAAGGAAGTACTATACACAGATCTATTTAAAGATGGCAAAACTGTCTGGACTGTAGCAATATAGAACACACAAAATAGATTGTCTTGGGCAACTAAAAAAAAAAGAAAATAGACTGTGACTCAATAAAAGAAAAAAAAATTAACGGAAGCCACAAACTGGAACAAAAATCTGAAAGGATACAAAAGATTTGTAATCACGTTAGATCCTCAAAGAATATTAGATATAAAGATATCATGGATTATAAAAGACATGTGTGTCAAAGAGGTAATGGGAGCAGTAACTGTCCAAAAATCATACATCAGAGACATAACCAATCAAAACATTCCCATAAAAGTTATTATCAAGGTAAAGAAAATGCAACTGAACAGATAAATAAGAAAATTATGAGTAACGAAAAAAGAACTAGAGGGAAGGATTAAATTCAAAATAAAAGGATCTGATAAAATATGTTAAGTCTGAGGCAAAGAAGTAGAAGCTTTTATTGATTCTGGATCAGAAGTTTCATGTAAAAACAAAAAACGAGTTTTTTGAGATCCGAATACTTGAGGGTTAAAAGTTTCAGATGTAATTGTAACCCAAAGTAATGAACAGGAAATGGTATTAAGAAGTATGATTCGAATATCCTTTAAAATAGAGATTAAAACTTAGTAAAAATTCCATATAGTATAAAAATTGAATCAAGCCATGATATTAAGTGAGGATTGACTCAAGAAAAATAGCCCTGATAATTTTTAATCCAGGCCAAGTGAAAATAGAAGGGAATAAAAATTCCACTTCGAAGCAACACTGGTGGCCGGTTTAGAATCTATCCGGTGAAAGTTGTTACACTCTCGCAAGAACCACTATTCAAAGTAACTTCCTTATTTCCTCTACGACTAGATGAGCTTTTTAGGAACAGGGGAGTGAAGTATTATACCAAAAGATTCCAGGAAAGGAAGTTTTCCCAGAAAATGAAGAGATCGTTCGAGTAGATTCTGCGTGAAAAAAGGGAATAGTGAAATATAATCACACGGTCTGGGTTGACGTTCGATCATCCATCTGTTTAGTGAGGACACCGTTGTTAATTCTTACACTCGGCCGAGTTGGCATTTCACTACTTGAACCATAAAACAAAAAAAAAACCCAAAAAATAGAAGGAGGAAGGAAGAAAAGACAAAACAGGCATTTGATACAGCAACACCCTAAGAAAGTGAGATCTACGACATCTTCGGCACTCTACGTATGTGTTTATTTGTGGCTATCGCGAGAACTTGGCGAAAATCATTAATAGCTACCAAAAAATTTGACTCATCTCTCCGCTCGGTTCCCGGTCTCTGCTTGGCCGTCACCTTCACTAAACCCGAACTGCCTACTGACTACTCAAGGCCCTTATCTCCTGGGTCTTTCTCTCCAACTACATAACTCTTTGACTACCGGTCTCAGAATTACTACTGACCCCGTGCTGCCTTGGTCCTTGCTAACCCTACTTCCGGTCTCGGACCTTCACGCAGGCTCACGTGGTTTAACGCAGGCACAGCACTCTGTATGATCTTCACGTTAAAAAGACAACAAATCTGCTAGAAAATCTGACACCTTCCAAAGATGCTGAAAATAAAAAAAAAACTTTCTTTAGACACCCATCCACGAGCGCACACAGGCCCACTCTCATACACCCCTATATATATACACATATACATATATATATATATATATATATATATATATATGTATGTATGTGTGTGTGTGTGTTTGCGTATGTGTGTGTGTGTGTGTGTGTACGTGAATGCAAATTTTTAGCCACAGTGGTAGAAGGGGAATACCAGTAAGGATAGCTAATATAGGCTATTAAAAAGTGTATTTGGCATTGTCAAAGTATTCTGGACGGCATACTGTATCAGTACATATTTAATGCACATTATTTACATTTTTCGGACTATTGTCCTCATTTTTGTCACCATGTTTATCACAATGTTTCGGCTGTTGTACGCTTCGGCATTCTTCAGATGGTTGGAATGTCGAACTTAGCCCTTTATTTCGCTTTACGGGGTAGATTTTTCAAGTTCAACGAGCCATGTTTAATGGGTGTCACTAATCAGTTATCTCCTGTTAATTTCCCTTCTGAAATTTCTCCACTGCCTTCACTGGGTATTGAACTAACACTCTTTTGGGTATGTCACTGGATCTAACAAACGCCTTTATCTACTGTACCATGTGTCCTTGAAATATAAACAGATACATATTTAATGATGGTAAATTTTTACTGGTTGGTCAACTTAAACTTCTTATTTGTATTTGTAAAATTCTTTGATTGTAATTGAAGGTGCAAAGTCCTTCATCGGAAACCCACCTGACTGAAATGCTGCTAAAGGGATTTGTCTTACCTTGATGTAATGGAGGGTAGGACGTAGTTCCAATGGTTTTAGGCTCAGTTCAGGGCTATTGCAGTTCGGTTTTGTCAACTATCATGACAATAATTTAGTTTGTCTTGGTTAATTATTATTGCATTTCCACCAAATCGACAGGTGAATATATCATTTTGCAGCATGACAGTATATACAATTATCATTATGTTCAAAACTCTTTTTTGACTATGGAATACATTTTATATTCTATTGGTCGGAACATTTTTTTTCGTTTAGCTAAATCTATTTTCTGATGAATGCCCTCTGATGAGTGTTTAAAAAAAGCGGCTGCTCAAGATCAATAAAATAGTTTTAAGTGAATCTGCTATTTTCGGTTTTAGCAATGTTTTGTACCACAAAACACCTGCCCTATCGGCTAAGGATATAAAATACACCGACTGTACCTTTGCTTAAGAGTAAGATACAAACCAGAAAGAGTTCTTGTATGACAATAAACAACATATGCTTGTTTGGGGTTTATGGTATATCAACCTTTGTAAGTTATTTAGTGCCAAAACGATTTTTATATGAATAAACAGTTTTATTTCAAACAGGTCTGTTTAGGATAAGTACACAATTTAATTGTCATATATTTTTCTATTTCAAGCTATTCAGTTTCTTCAAACAGTTCTAATCCAAACAATTCAGTTCATTAAAAGTATAGTTTTTGTTAAAACAGTTCTATTTAAAACAATTCAGTTTAGAGTAAGTACAGTTTCAATGTCAAAAGCAGTTCCATTTCAAACAATATCGTTTAGCATATATTCGTTGTTTAAATGCAAAAACACTTCTATTTCAAGCAAATTAGTTTAGCATAAGTACACAGTTTAGTTCTTTTTGACCTATTCAAAGTCTCCTACCAGGTGCGACCTCTTCGAGTTTGAGTGAACCTGGGAGCGATGCCAAAGAAGGGTACTCCCCATTTCACAAATCTCAAGCATAACTATAGCCTCAACATCTGATTGTTTACTGTCATATCCAGGCCACTCATTGGGTGGTCTTACCCAGCATCTGATGGTGAGGATCCAATTCTGGAGGTTTGGAGTATGTGGAGCACTAATATTTCTAAGTCCACTCTTAACTGGGTTTGTTGCCCAGTCGGCTGGGATTGTAGAATACACCGATTGCTTCTCTGTAGAGGGGTAAGACCCCCAATGACAGTCCTGGATATGACACTAAGCAATCTGATGGTGAGACTCGAATATTGGTCATATTTACCAACCCCTCCGCTTGGGCAGGATATGACACAAGGTCAATTTTAAGCGGAGTTTAACAGGTTTGAATTCAGAGTTTTTCTTTTCCAAGACTAGTTGCCTCGCCAAGGCTGAAGAACCTAGTCTGCCCTACTATTTACCCATAGCTGGAGGGAGAGTATTGGTGGACTTTTGGGGAATGCGGAGTCCCTCTTCATTGTCATCCCTCTCAGGTCCACTCTGGCCTGTAGTGATAGCACCTGATAGAGATCTATCTATAGGTCAAATAGAATTAAACTGCATACTGATGCTAAACTGATTTTTTTAAATAGAACTGTTATTGACATTGAAACTGTACTACGCTAAACTCTTTTGTTCGAAATATAACTGTTTAAGAATTTAAGTTTTTAAACAAAAACTATACTTATACAAAAAGAAAACTGTTTCAAGTAGAACTGTTGACTAAACTGAATAGCTTGAAATAGAAATATTTTTGACAAACTGTGTACTAATGCTAAGCTGAATTGTTTGAAATGGAACAGGTTATTTCTATAAAAATGGATTCAGCATTAAATAACCTACACAGATTGATATGCCGTAAAACCCAGACAAATAAAGAAACAAACAAGCAAACATAACTGGGTAGGTAATATATGTAAGGGTCCCATCTATGGGTCAAATAGAGCTGTGTGCAAATTGTATTAGGTAGGAATAATAAATATAATTACTAATGTTAACTACCAATATTTGGAACAATTTAACTGTCTGCATGAAAATGATTAACATCGAATAAAACTATTCGTTCGAGACAGAATTAGTTGAAATCATCTAATAGTGCGCAAAACAAATGAGCTCTAACAACTTGTTTAAAATAGAGTTATCTCCAAACTATTCTTTCTTTCTTTCTTTTCACTCCCCTTCTTTCTTTCTTTTTTTAATTCCCCTTCTTTCTTTCTTTCTTTCTTTCTTTTCATTCCCCTTCTTTCTTTCTTTCTTTCTTTCTTTCTATTCCCTTTCTTTTTCTTTCTTTCTATCTTTTTTCTTTCTTTCTTTTCATTCCCCTTCTTTCTTTCTTCTTTCTTTCCCCTTCTTTTTCTTTCTTTCTTTCTTTCTTTCTTTCTTTTAATTCCCCATATTTCTTTCTTTCTTTCTTTCTTTCCGAGTTTATGTGTTGTAGTTATAAGTTTTCATCATCATCATGTGCTGCTAGTGCAGATCTCCCAGACACTCTCTGGCCATTCGTCCCTATTTTCCATCGCTCCCGGCAGGTCTTCCAATTTCATCCTGTATCGGCACAGAGCTTTTGTTGATAGGTTCTAGCTGGCCATCCAAACTTTGCTCGTCCATGTGAAGAGTTCCACAGGAGTCTACCCCTTTATGGTCGTCCTTACTTCTCCAGCTGTGTCCCGTCTAATTTTGATGATTTTCATGATGAGTAGTTGGTGACTGTACAGCTGTTGTTTTGTGGGGTGTTGCCTCAGGGTTTTTTCAATATAGCTCTCAGCATTCTTGTGTAATAACTGTCAAGCTTTTTCTCTATATGCTTAGTCAGCGTCTCCGTGGTGCATCCAGTATTGACACGATCGCTGCTTGGAAAACACTGCATTTCAAGTTATCGGACACGTTCGACTTCTATATCACCGATAACCTTTCGATAGCTGTCCATGACTTTGCTAGTCATGTGTTGATATCATTTTCGGTTGATTAGACGCTGCTTCCGAGGTAGGCAAACTCTTTGATTAAAGCATAATTTTAAACGAGATGTTAATTCGAGGATAACATCACCTTTCTGGTGTAATGGTTATCGTCGTAAGAAATGGACACGGTGACACGAGTTCAAATCCTGGATGAGGATGATTGTAATTCACCTAGCACTAATACCCTTGGGAAAGATATGAATCCAATTATTCTCCATCCAGCTATGGGTAAATTGTAGGACAGATTGGTTTCTTCAGCCTTGGTGAGACAACTATTCTAGAAGGAAAATTCGGAATTCAAACTTTTAAACTCCGCTTAAAAATTGACCTTGTTGGTAAATATGGATAACATCACCTTTCTTATAATGCATTCGGCTATCCCAAAGAGAGTAATCTGATAGAATATTTGGTAGGAATCAGAACAAGTTAAATAATATAAGACATTTTATTGTACGCCATACGAGTAAAGAACTTAGTTGATTTACAAGTCTAATCCAGATTCATAACTGCTCAAGGAACAAAGAGAAAAGTTCATCCAGCAAAATAGGTGGATACCACTAACACTTCTTATGTCAGAAATGGAGGGAGGCTCCATGTGCTCGCTTGCAGGAGCGATTAACCACGTCTTTTCTGTCCCTGTTCGTGAGAGAAGCGGATTCCCCAGTTCCCTTTGTCAGGTGACTTTTATAGTTGCTAAACACCCCTTCAAAACTCATCCAGACGGACTAGTTCATAACCATATATAGTCAACAATTAAAGAATTCGACGGTTGATTTAATAAGCTGGATCTAATGGATGGGGCACACTTCGCCCGGCTGTGGTATCAGCGGCACGGATCTGGTTGGGTGTGTCACGTCTCTAGATGCGGTGGTCAGCTTAGGCTGCCTGGTGCGGGTGCCGGAGAGGCTTAGCATTAATGTCAGGCGGCCAAGACTTGCATTCTTAGAGCCTCCAGGGACCATCCCCGCCAGGTTCTAAACCTCCTTGGAGAGGCAGTGCTTATCGCCTGACGCCTGAAGCACCCTTTTACAGGGGGATGTGGACGAAGCCTGAGATATTTTTAGCAATGTTGGGCGTGTCTGTGCTACGGCTCTGCGTCCAACCCCACCTAAAAAGAACCTTGTGTCACACTCGCCCATTTGGTGAGTGAAAATACCTTTGATTTAATGAGCTGATTAATATTTGGATTGATCTTACCTCGTTTGACAATACAATATGTTGACCCTCAATTTCTTTTAAATTCTCTTGTTAATTATCATAATGTCTTTTTGTGTGTATCCGTTGGTAGCGGATACTGGTGCTAAATAAATATATTAAGCACTCATTCTTTTCTGTGTATCAATCACCTCGACGATACAACATGACCAAGAAGAATATGTGCCGTAGGAGAGTTCCTTAAACACTGAGACAAAGGTGAACACTCCGCTCAGTCTCCCAACATGGTTATCTACAACAAAAAGAAACTCAAGAGCGAAATTCTTTACTGAGTAGAATTTATCAGTCAGTTGTTTGATATATTAAACATGGCACTAACCTAACTAAAGATATCATATAGATTGGACCTTTTAATTTTTAAGATTTGTTTGTAGAAAAAAATGATCAATGTACATCATCATCATCATCATCATCTTTTCAAGTCAAGTCAAGGATTTCCTTGATTTCTTTTCGCTATCCATCCCTATCGGTTATCACGCTTGGCTCTAGACGTCAATGTTTTCAAAGAGCAGATGGATATAAATTTTTGCTCGTCGATCAACATTGGTGTGTCCGTGTTCAGTAGTCCCAGGGATAAAGTCACTTATATGCTTGCCCTATTTTCCTTGCAGTTTCAAGTAGGTCTTGCTTAGTTTTCTCAGATGGTTTGTTTCCTGAGAGGAAAGCTGCTTCAAATATTTGTTTAAACCCACACGTAATATCCTTGCCTTATTGGCATCGAGGATAGAATTGAAAGTATTTAGTTGAAAATTATCATATATATATATATATATATATACTCACATTTGAAAACAAAAGTATTATGCATGTATCTACATATTCTATTAGATATATTTGTTGATATGAATATTTTGAGTTAAAAGTTAGGAAGGAAAAAATTACCTCCTGTGTATTTGTACTTATTATATTAAAAAAACACAATTTGTAATATGAGTCTTTTTGATCTAAGTCTATTCTGGCAAACTTCCAAAGAAAACGATGATTTACCAATCTTCCACTTAAGGTTTGTCTAATTGCTTTGAAAATCAGTTCTCGAAGTCTTGGCTCTAAGAATGTATGCAATAACAACCTCTGAAACTATGTGAGAATAACTATTTTGACCTGACGAGTTGTCACAGAATTTACGCCGTTTTTATAGAGCCTGGTAATTGTTATATCTTCGGCTACAAATGTAGCGATATTTTATCTAAGTTACTTAGTGGTAACAGTAGGACATTGATACTTACTATAAAAAGAGTTAGGGTTCGAGTTCTGCAATATATATATATATATATATATAAATATATATATATATATATATATATATATATATCTTTTTTAAGAAAGGTTTTCTGCACTTCAGAAAGTACTGAAACTACTCGCCCATGTTGATGCATATATATACGCACACATAAAAATGTACCCTCACATCCACATAAAAACTAGTCCAGATATACAGACATGACCTGAAATGCAAAAAAATTACAGACATTTATACCATCGATGCACCGGTCTTCCTCGACGTGAATGACGTAAATGTTCACCGTGAAAATTTGAGTTTTAATTCAACGTGAATGTATGTTAGTTCTATTCTAATCTACGTAAGATCTTTTCCTGATAATGTGCACTCCTTCTTGATAAATAATCTAGAACTAGAAACAAATATCTATCTATCTATCTATCTATCTATGTGGTGTGAGCATAAAGCATCCTAAATCTGTAATTTCATTTCAATTCTAAAATTTAGATAAAGTGCACAGCTGGACATCTTATATTATAAAGTAATGGTGTCTAGACGTCTAGGTAGGTCTTCCTTACATCAAAAACTGCAGAAAAGAAGTCAATATCTCTCCTTCGTATCTTCCACATCTGCATACACGATATCTCCTCCCCACATAAATCTTACACAACTCACACACACATGCACACATCTATCTTCTGCACCATTTTACACACACACACACACACACACACACACACATATATATATATATATATATATATGTGTGTGTGTGTGTGTGTGTGTGTGTGTGTGTGTGTGTGTGTGTGTGTGTGTGTAATTCATCGCTAAAAGCGTTTATAAGCTGTTAAATATTTACAGTGTTCTATGCGCAAAAATACAAAGCTATATCATATTATTGTTCGCGTCAAAAATAGGATGACAATAAAAGGTAAGAGAAATATTGAACTCTAGCTCAGCAGATGATTGGGAACGGGAAAATCTGAATGGTGAGTTTAATTCTCTTATTTCCTATTTATATATATATATATATATATATATATATATATATATATATATATATATATATATATGTGTGTGTGTGTGTGTGTGTGCGTGTTGATATATATATATATATATATATATATATATATATATATATATATATATATATATATATATATATGTTTATTTGAAAAGTAACTTTTCATTCAATAGAAAAGAATGAAAATATCAAATGTACCTAATCTGATACCTATGCCAAGAACCTAACCATTATTAATAACAATGATATGGCTCTTTTTCATTTATTCCTATGACATTCGGGTTCAATTCTACCCCAACCTTTAAACTGAATTCTCACCTCACATATGATCTTGTTATGCAATAAATGGAACGTAGTAGGTTTTATTTATTACGATATATTTATTAGAACAATAAAACCACAGGAAATGTTCATTATAAGAACCTTAGGGAAATATGAATTTTACGCTAAAGATGACATGAAAGGGTCAAAAGAAAATATTTCATTTTTGACAATGCAAACCAGGACTTAATAAACACTGGAAAAGCTGGAATGATTCGGTTTGGTATTTTACTACGGTTTATTTACTCAAAAGGCCGAGTATATGCAGATTTCATGATGTAACTGCAATATTGTTTCGCAAGAATAAACTTGTAAAAGGAGACAAGTTTAATTTAGCCTCATCCAAGTTCTTTCGCACTCAAATCTATAAAAAATAATATGATTGATTTTAGAGAAATAAACGATGTGTTCTTAACAAATGGACTTAACGTTTGTTAAAAATGTTTATGTATTTTATTATTATTTTGAATATCTTAAACATCTATGCACAACCACACAACAGACAACAAAAGACACCCATAGACAGAAAAAGATAGGCTCCCATAGACATAAACACACACACACACACACATACACACACACACACACACACACACACACACACATAAAAGAGAACACACACACATAAGAGAACACACAAAAGAGAACACACACACACACATAAAAGAGAACACACACACATAAGGGGACACACACACACACACACACACACACACACACACACATACACAAGAGAGCACTGATCCCTATATCTCCCTACATGATATATATGAATAATATTAATTAATAATTACAAGAAAAAATTGTGACAAGTGAGTTAAAATGTACCGGACTTTCTGAACAGATGATTTAAAATCTGAAATGGTATTTTTCTTGTTAGAGTAATTTTTCAGAATACTTTTGCTTGAGGACAGGAGGGGGCAAACCTCCAAGTCTTTAACATGGCTGTTTTTTTTACGGATTTCATAACCTGAATTAAAATTTATTAGACTTAATACTCTTACTTTAAATTTTCTAGTTTTAACAAAGTATAAGTCCCATAAACACTTCCGATTTGGAGTGGGGGCTGAATAGTTTGACTCTATTCCTTACTTTAACAACTAACTTTCTGTTTAATTATTGACCTTTTTCTTTCGGTTTTTCTTTCTGTTTATCGTATACTCTTTCGTGGTATTATTTCTTGGATTGTTTTTCAGCATTGAAATATTTACAAAATTAGAAGAACTATGGTTTAAAAAGTTAAATGTATTCCCAAGTGTTTTTACAGAAATTTTTTATGATAACATGTAGTAAAGGAAACTAAGCCATACGTTCAGATCAGCCAATTTAGACCACTTTAATCGTTTTAACTTTTACTATTGACATGTATTCTAGGCTCGGTCTAAAGATATATATATATATATATATATATATATATATATATATATATATATATATATATATATATATATATATATATATATATATATATCATGTTACATTATATTATATATATATATATATATATATATATATATTATATTATATTATATTATATATATAAATAAATGACAGATATTCAATTAATTTTTTAATGAAACATGGCAATACTTGGAATCATTTAATTGTGTCCAAAAAGAATGAATCATGTTGAAAACAATAATTTATGTTAAATAGTAATGGGGTGTGTCCTCGTGGTGTAATGGTTAAAGTGATGGACTGCGGAATCGTAGTATGCGAGTTCGTACTCCAGTCATGCTATTAAGTTCACTTTCGGGCAACTACCCTTGGGAAAGGTATGAACCCCCTTATCCTCCCATCTATGGGTTAAATAGTCCCATTACTGTTCTTCTTGGTGAATGGCTTTGGCATTAAATAACCTACAAAGGTTGATATGCCATTAAACAAAGAAACCAAACATTACATAGTAATACATGTTAGCACTTCACTGTGTACCAAAAAATGTTAAATATTGAATAGATTTAAATTGTTAGATAGCAATGATTGAAAACATTTAACTAAATAGAAACAAAAGCGATACTAGTGATCGAACAAATTAGTCCTAAAAATGTTTAAAAATTAGTTTTAATAATGAAATTACCGACAAACTAATTTCTCATTAATCATGTATAATTATTTAAATATGTGCAAACTAATGTCTGTGGTCGAATTGTTACGGTTATATAGTCATACAAAAAATGAATTACTGATTGCAAGAAATGAGCTCAGCCTAGTTTTAAAATGTTATCAACAAAATGTGTTTTCATATTATATATATATATATATATGTGTGTGTGTGTGTGTATGTGTGTGTAATTAGGTTTCGGCATTAAATGACCTACAGAGGTTGATATAACAAAAAACTAAATGAACCAATCAATTTGCCATCTCCATAAGCGTAAGAAATCACCCAATATGAGTTGAAAAGGTATTTGGAAGTTGACAATAAAAAAATAAGCTGCTTGTTTTTTCTGACTTTCCGTTTCCACGGATCATTCACGCCACAACAGAAGAAACAAATGTTCCCCCTTCAGACTGAGGAAACAAATCTTGATAATCCCGAGTTGTTATTTTGCCAAGCGCTTAAGTATAAGTCCACAGCTTATTGCGTTTTCTATAGTGTAGGCCTCTCCTAAAAAACATCCCCAATATCAATGAATGTATATTCGATAGGAGTTATTGCTTCATTATTTTTTGCAAACATAATTTTCTATGTCTATAATCTATAATATTAATAGAGTAAGAAATGCCTACTTATGCTAGAATGTTATACTTTCATATCACCAAACAATTTTAGAACGTGAAGAAACAAAGTAAAGAAAATGAAAGCAAATATAAAATGAAAGCAAATATAAAATGAAAAACAAAACACATAGTTAGACAGATAGACAGAAATACCGGTAAATGGACAGATATAAATTGAAGGATTATGAATGGATAGATTGTTAGAGATAGAGAAAGAGAGGAAGGAAGAGATAACGTTAGAAATAAGAATTTTATATTCAGTTTCCATTGCAAAGATGACAAAAAATGTAGCGAAAAAGAAAGAAAATAAGCAAGAGTGGATAAATGAATGTTCAAAGAGGATTATATACATACATATATATATATATATATATATATATATATATATATATATATATATATATATATTTGTGTTTGTGTGTGTGACTATAAAATTATATATATATATATATATATATATATATATATATGCATATAATATATAAAATATCATATATATAGTTTTTCTTTTTCATGTATATATATATGTATATATATAATTGCATTTATACATATATATACATATCTATCTGAACTTTTATTTTACATATACATTTATATGATATACATATGTACATGAATTCATTTATATTTATAATTTCACATACTTACATATATATATATATATATATATATATATATATATATATATATATATATATATATTTTACACACGCATATATAGTATAATATTTATAAAAGTATATATGATTTAATTTGATCTATATATATACTTATTCTTTCAATTATATACACATTTCTTATATATATATATATAGTCATCCACAGACAGATCTGTTTCGTTCTATCAGAACTCATCAGTGTGGCTAGACATTAGCTTCCCGTAGTTGGGATCGAAACCGGTTGACTCAAACGCTAAGCCAAGCTTCTAACCCTTCGGCCACGAGGAACCATTATCTACGAAGTAAATTTCAAACGGTTCTGAATCACAATAACAATTGTTTACATACATCCGTTCAACGGCTACCGAGACCTCAATTCATTTATGAAGAAGCTTGCAATAAACGCTAATGGCAACACGATTACTTCTTCGCCAGAGAACTCAACCTTACGGGGCAAGGGGGGTATATATCTCTATAGTTATCCACAGACAGATCTGTTTCGTTCTGTTAGAACTCATCAGTGTGGCTGGATCGAAACCCGTTTGACTCAAACGCCAAGCCAAGCTTCTAACCCCTCAGCCACGAAGAGCCATTAGCTGTGAAGTAAATTTTAAACGGTTATGAATCACAATTACTGCACATGAGTAAAGAAAGGAACTATGAAAAACTTTATTTTTTTTTCTTACTAGGAAGACATTGCATGTTTAACCAAACCTTTTGCCACGAATAGGATATGACGGAAGCTATTTTTTACACTGATCAAATTTGTTAGATTTTAGAGTACTTCTTGTCCTTGACTGCTTGCCGTATCAACGCTATGGAACCTATACTTAATGAATTAATCAGACCGTTCTTAATGGCATTAGCCTGAACTGAAAAGTAAACTGCCTCGTCAAGAATATGAACCCGTATCACCGATTCATAATGACGTAGTATTACCGACATTTTGATTAAAAATAGATTAAAAAAAAAGACAATACAAATTTGCATAATTTGATAATAAAGATTGAATGATTTTTAATTGAAATATTTCCAAGTATACTTATCGTATTTTATCTTTAATTTTTTTTATTATTGACAAAGTAAAAATGGCACATAATAGCCGGAATCATCTTAGAACAATTGCGTTTAAAAGTTCTAACTTTGAGAATACTGCATTTCAAAATATATATTCAAAATTAAAAATGTGAGTTCTAAATTTTACGCACATAATAATTTTTCAAGGTAGATAATCATTAAATATCAATTACTGAAAAGGTCTTATTCATTTGCAATTAATCGTAATATCAATGGATATTCGGCTGATTCAAAAGGATGTATTTAAAAGTGTTTTCATAAAAGAAAACATTTAGGTGTTCAATCAAAATTATAAATCAAGCTGGTAAGTGGATAAGATTTAGAAAACTCTATCAGAACACATAAATAAAGCATTGATTTACCTTCTTCACCAACCTCATTAGTGTTTTACCTTACATATACATTTAGGAAAATCCATGTTTGAGGAGATTCGAATTATATTGTCTCTATCCCTTGCATACAAACCTGCACCCCACAAAAAAGAGTGTCCTGGGCTTGAGACTATACTGTATCTGATGATATTGATCTAGTATCATAATTTATTCATTTGTCAATTTCTTTGCCAGGGAATAATGATAATCAATAAAAATGATTTTCTCAAAAATTATTACACAAGTTCTTTAATTTAAAGAGCGAATTTAGAAAGTAGACTTAAGTTTCGCTTGTAAATTTTCTTGTAAATTTCCTTGCAATTTTTTTTTTTTTTTTGGCATCAAAATAAGAAAAAAACTGGATATCTATACGTAGACAACAATATCTTTCTCTCTTGGGCGAATATAAAGTGATCCGTTCAGATGACATATGACTACTATTGTGGCAATTCTCGTTCATACTTATATTAATAGAATTTATCTTATAAAGAATCTTGAGTCGATACTACACATATAAGATAACGCGGCGATGGCCTAGGAAAGATTTGCTTTGGTTTGGTTTTATGACATATCAACCATTGATAGTTATTAAATGCCAAATCAGGTTTATATATATATATATCTATATATATATATATATATATATATATATATATATATAGTACACATAATCAAAGTTAGCTAGTTCCAATTATTGCTAGGTATGATTAACATTTCAATTAAACGTCTGTCATTTATTAGCATTAGTTAATGATTTCGTGAGTTTAAATAAATGGGCGCTAGAAGTTTTTTCTTATTCTCCTCGAATAAGGGTATAAGGTAAAAGTTACAGATTGACTGAATAGTTAGGGTAGGGGTTTATTTCATTTATTTATTTATTTTTTTTTAGAAGTACTAGGATAGGATAGGTTTGTGGTTGGATACGCGTAGGTTTTGTTAAAGTTTTAGTATCGCTAGGGGATTAGCATTTAATATGTAAAACATTGACTTAGCAAAGCATTTAAAATACCATCTTACCTCGTTATCGAATCCGAAAGTAGAAGATGGAAACAGGATGAAGTAATGACAACATTATATAGAAGTGGAGCGCAAAATTCCCTGCTTTCATTGGCTGATGCTGAATGACATATGTCAATAAAGAACGGTTGAAGTCCAGCCTCACTGGGATTTTTTTATTGTTTTAGCAGTGTTACGGAGCGTAGCACGTCGCTATCAAGTAGGCGGCTTGGCTCTTCTTGAGTCATTCCGGGGTTGCTGTTGAAGCCGATATGATGATCAACCCGAAATCGGCAAGGGAACAATGCATCACTGATGACCTCCCTTGATGCATCTAGGATGTATGACTTGGATATTTATATGGTAAACATAATCAAAGTTAGGTAGTTCCAATTATTGCTAGGTATGATTAACATTTCAATTAAACATCTGTCATTTATTTACACACAGTTAAATGAATAAAACGATAAAATTTAGTCAACGAAGTTAAATAGTTCGAAGTATTGCTATGTATCTCTAGCAATCCAATTAAATATCATTCATTTGTTTATACACAGCTAAATGATCAAACAGTTTTTTTTTTATCAATTCAATCCAGCCGAGAATTCGTTTGTACTCATTTGAAATGTCAATCAGTTCTATTTAAACCATTGAGAGAAACATATCAGGTGCTTTCACACCGGCTCAGATTAAACCTAGGACCGATGGCAATGAGGGGGTACTCCGCATTTCCTAAAGATCCAGCATTACTGAAGCCGCGCCATCAGATTATTTAATGACATATCCAAAACACACTTCGGGAAGATGTTGTACTCTTCTGCAGAGATGCAGTTGGTGTATTCTACAGCCTTAGATGTAGAATACACCGACTACATCTCCCGAATAGAGGGATTTAGTTAAACAGTATTTCCAGACATTCGACGTACATGTAAAACTCAAATTCATTACAATTTTCTCAACCAACGAATAGGCTGTCTTTTGAATACGCCGATTTATCACAAAAGAAAAGTAAGACTATCCCACAATGAATGCTGTGCATATTACACCAAACTGCATCTGAAGGAGAGATTGCAGTCTAGGAGTTCTCGGGGGGATTTGAAATACTCTGTCCTTCCGATTATTACCATGTCCTCTCTGATTCTGTATGTTAGTATTTGTTAGTGTCCTAACTGTAAGTCAAACGGAACCATGAAATCATTTATAATATTGAAACCATTTAACTGCGTCCAAGCAAAAGACGGAGGGTGAATTTCAATATCTGTATTATACAGCAAAACTTGAAACCATTCAACTGAATGCAAATGAATAAGTCGTGTTGAATAGAATTGTCATAACCAAATAGCAATATTTTAAAGCACTTCACTATGTGCAAATAAATTATCTATATTTAATAAAATAGTTAGGTAATATTTGTGATCATTGATCTTAGTGCAAACAAATTATCTGTCACTCATTTGAACATAAAACTTCGAACAAACTATTCACTTACAACTATCATATATATGATTAAGATTCAGCATTAAATAACCGCAAGGGTTGATATGCCGTTAAACAAAATAGGCTAAATAATCACATCGAAAGCGAAACAAAATTAATTGAGAAAAATATAAGATTGTATTGCCCTAATAATCAAAATGAAGAATTTCTTCGTGAATTATGAATTTTACTCGGAGACAAGTACCGTGTCGTTTTTGGGTGGGGTTGTTCGTTTACCTTATTATTTTTTCACAACGTTTCGACTTTGTGCCTTAAAGCCTTCTTGCCTTATTTGCAGTGTTTCAACTAAGCTGACTGTATCTCCTGCAGAAAGATCTGCCTCCATAAAATTGAGGTACCATGTTTAGGGTATTAAACTGTCTGAAAGTGCCAGTTCCGGAGAAATAGTGAGATTGAGGAAACAGAGCCATTCCTCACAAATTTACTGTAATCTGCATTGGTAGAACTTATTCGGGTGTCATCCATTGGTCAAATAGATATGCTTCAATATTATTCGTGTTCAATATGAATGTGTACAAAATAAAACCCTCCAAAAGAACAAGTACACAAAAACATGTAAATATTAAAGAACAATGAACAGGAATCCCTAACCTCTATGAATAAAATAATCCAATCCATCCTCACTCGATTGAATAACTCTGTAATCGGGGTTCCATGGTACTTTAGACTCTAATTAAGTATCGATGAAGAAAAAAAAAGATAAATCCACAACGCACTTTGAAAGAGTTTCAAAATTACTTAGTTAATTTGAATTCTACTCAAAATCTATAACTACACATGAAATCTGTGACGATAAAGAAACAAATGCTATGGCTGTTCAAACACTTATGAGTTGCTCGTGTTACATATAATCTCTCTATAAACCAGTTATTGTGGATTTCAAAAAACAGGATTTGCAGTTATATTCTATGAAAAAATGCGTTTGAAGAAATGTGTGGGCGTCATAAGAAAATGTAATGACGAAAGTTTTTGACCCCAGCGGTTAATCAAGTCTGCAGTAAGCTCAGTGGACAAGTCAAGCATATATCACTCTCCCATAAAAGAATATGGTTCTCTGGAAATGTATCTCGACATGGTGAAATCATAGCGGTCCTCCACCTCTTTCTCTTTCTCAAGCAATCATTTTGACTTTCATTGTAATTAGTATTTTGATTATTGTTTTATAATTGATATTATCATCATTTGCGAGGTTTTACCATCAGTTTTGACGAATGGTTTCCCACTGAAGTTTGAATGAGAACAACTCTCCTCAGGACTCCAGGACTCTTTTATTCATTCTTGCTGATTTTAACATTGCGGTCGTTTGGATCGTCTCAATTCTTCCACTGATTTCCAAAAACCTTTCCCAGGCCTTTGTAGACCGTTCTATGTGCTCCAAATACAATTGCAATCAAATCCACTTTCATCTTGGATAACTTTTTCAATTATATGTCAAAGTATGTGTATTTGAAAATATTGAAGTAAAACCTTCCTGGAATTTTACTGTGAAATAGTTTCCGTAAATTTCTGTCACCTTCAAGTGTTTTTTTTTTCAATTTAAACATGTGTGTTTATTGTTAGCAGTTTTTACCTAACATTAATGCTATATAACAAACTTCTATGTTTATCGTGAAAAGCTGAAGACTAATTAATAATGCTTGATTACATTTGAGTAATCATATCAATTAGACAAATAATCAACTAATGTTGTAATTTCTCTTTTAAATTTGACACATTTATAACATCTTGAAGAAAAATGGATTCAATTAGATTATATTTTATTGCTTAACCGGGACATTGGCCCAGCGGTTAGAGTGTTCGCCAATGGCCCGGGAGACCTGGGTTCAATCCCAGGTCGAGTCATACCAAAGACTTTAAAAATGGAACTTGATACCACCTTGCTTAACACTCAGCATTATAAGGTACGGTTCAAGGGTAAAGTGGAGCAATCCTGGGAATGGAGTAGCGCCCTCCCCTACACCTTGGTGTAGTAGCTATCGAAAAGGGAGCCTTCGGGTCACCCTCGACTATGGTCGCTAACTAAACTTATTGCTTAAAAAAACAAAAAAACATCTTCTCCCTGATGAACTCTTTTGAAATGAAAAACTCTCCTTGAATGATGTGACTAAGAATAGCAGAGAGGGTTATTCTACATCAAAACGTGTCAGTGATTTGCGGATAAACGAAACTCTAAAAAGACTTGATAGAGATAAATATATCTATCAACAATCTGATGAAAAAGAGAAATATAGCCCTTTTGTAATATAATGGCTGAGGGATTTCGTTTTATATATCTTGCCTTTGGGTTTAGTTAGGTTGAGAACCTTTCGGCTCAGTGCATGGGTTAGTTAGGTGTAAACATGAGCGCATGTGTTCACGCGCGCACGGAGCGGACGTGTCATTCAGAGATGTCACAATAAAAATCCCAGATAGAGGATATGACCAGGTATATGAGTGACGTCACGGACCGGAAGCGTGGGCTGAGATTTTAGAAAAGTCAGTTAGCTGCGTTCTAGGTCCGAGGAAGACGGTTGCCTTCAAGCCAGACAAGTGGCCTTGCGGCAGGTGTCGCACGTGGTTTGGGGCAGATGGAAAAGTCAGTATAGAAAGATGGTATCTCTCTCCTTATGTCGAAAAACCTTTAAACTGATAACTAATAAAAAGTTTCGTACATGAACTAAGAAGTCGTAAGCGTGTTTTTTTTTGGGGGGGGTCGGGATTCCTATGTGATCTCTATGAGCGTTATGAACATTCTATGTACATTTCACATATACATGTATGGCTATGTTACACTTTGAAAAGAATGTGGCAATTGCATCTCCCACAGATTTTAACGGCATGTCAACCCTAGCTGAGTTAACATGCCGTTAAATTATGGCTCGAGTTGAGGGAATCAAATTCACTATAATATTTTTATTAACATTTTCATATAGTTTTTTCTTAAGAGTTTTTTTTTAACCTGGTTTTATTGAATACGAATTATCAATAAAGATATCTATTTGATCCATAGATTAAATCCTAACAAGTACTACCTCTAAGTGTCAAAGAAACCTGGGAAAATAGCAATCAAAGAGTAATCTACTCTCAATTAATCTACAGAATAGAAGTCTCACCGTTAAATACATTTAAGTATTATACTCAAGACAGCGCTTCTCTTGACGGGCGTGACTTACCTTTAAATGGCAGAGGATATTTCGGTGTATACTAAGCACAGCCAACAAGGCACAAAAAAGGCTGTAGGTTCATGACTGAAACGTTGTAAACAAATAAAACACCAGCTCAGTCGGCTTGGGCTGGAGAATACACTGACTGTATCTCTGCAGAGGGGTTAAACACCACACAACAAGTGTCCTGGATATGTCATTAAACAATCTGACGGTGAGGCCCCAATAATGCAGGAGCTTTGGGGAATGCGGAGTACCCAAGCATTGCCATCGGTCGTTGGTTCATCCTGACTCGGAGTGGTAGTACCTGAAAGAATCCTTGCTATTGATCATACAGAACTATTTAACGTTTAAACTGGATGCAACAAAATTTATGCTGAATTGAATTACGAGAAATAGAACTGTTTGATCATTAAGCTGTGTGTAAACAAATGGCAGTGTTTGAATTGTTAATGGTATATAGCACTATTTGGAACTACTTAATTTTGTTTATTTATGATAAATTGCTTAGTTAACATAGAAATTTTTGACTATTAAATTCTATGTGAACAAATGACTGATGCTAATTGAATTGTTATTGATACATTGCAATACTTGAAGCAAATTAACTTTCTTGGCTTATACTAAAATCAATTATTAGAAATAGAAATTTGATCAATTAACTGTGAGCATCAAAAATTTTATTGTAAACACACGATTTTGCTTTAAATAAAAAAGTATGGTCGTTATACCATAAAATCAAACCCAACCAATCAAAACAAACGAAGCAAACGAGCAAAATTGTCCGTTCAATAGAAAATGAATTACAATAAAGAAAAAATCACAAACTATGTTGGATGTATAGATTTTTTAAAAAGTTCCTTTTTTTTCATGAACGATTTATTGAATGATAACAGAAAATGAGACTTTGAAAACTACGACCAAGAAAGAAAAAAACACATCCAAATTCATATGTTGATTATATTTAGAGTTGATTCTTGCTGCAACTTTAATTTTAACTCTGAAAACGAAGCAATTATACTTTCATCAGAATGACGCTAAAATACATCTGATGGTGAGGCTTTGATTCTGCAGCTTTGTGCAAGATTGAACACACCTACGTTGTCCTCACTTAAGGTTCACGCTGAGCTGCGATGGTACTGTGCAATAGGGTTCCATTGATGTGTCAAATATATGTTTGAAAGTAATGTCAGAATGGAAAAACCGATACTATTCAATTCTGTGTAAATTATTTGTACAAGATAGAAATAGTTGACATCTTAGGAGTGAGCAAACAAATTATTCAGGAAAAATAATTTTAAAAAGACAAAAGAAGTTGATATGCCATTAAACAGATTACTTAACAAAACTAAATTAAGATAAGCTATTTATTTGTTCACATACGAGTACTCAACGCCTACTTTCTCTCTCTCTCTCTATATATATATGTAT
>OY757909.1:93859640-93927140 GCA_963585895.1 Sepioteuthis lessoniana
AAAATGTTTCCGAGAGCCCATTTATTTGCTAACTTATATATACGCTCCCCCATGGGGGTTGAGCACTCTGGCGAAGGAATTGTCGGCCGCCCCTAGCGTAATGCAAAGCTCTTCGTAAGAATTGAGCACTCTGATAGCCGATAGGGTATTAAAAAAATGTAAACAAAGGCTGCTGCAGCTGTTGCTAAAAATAAAATACCTTAAAATTCCCTTAGCCAACGTAGTCCGCTTGTAGCCGTGTGGTCTGAAACCTTAATCTATCGTAAAGTTAGACGGGTTTCGATCCCGGCTTCGAGCGTCCTGCGGGTCTAGCCACACTGAAGAGTTCTGATAGAACGAAACAGTCTGTCTGTGGATGACAATATATATATATATATATATACGATTAACAATTGAATAAAATCCAAGGATTGATATCCCATAAAGCACACTTTCACTTTTCACTTTTATATTTCTTTGCTCAGAAATAGGATTTAATTTCAGATAAAGTTATTCTAGGTTCCCATTGTATAAGCATGAGCAAATACCACTGAACTCTCTCTCACACACACACACACACACACACACACATATATATATATATATATATATATATATATATCCAGTCAGCGTCCGAAGATAGTGAGTGTGGATTATTCTTGTATAGAATATATGAGAAATATTATATAAATCTATGTGAGCACTCGATGTGTGGCTATTTTTACATCACTTATTCCCTAGAGGTTTTGCTGTCTTGCAACTTCATGTATAGCATATAAAAAGTCATCTGACGAGACGGTGAGTATAGTAATATTCTCTGCCGAAATAAATTTATTATGACAACTTAACCAGTTTTGAGTTTCCATCAAACTACACTATATATATATATATATATATATATATATATATATATATAATCAAAATAAGCAAGGAGTGCAGATATTAGAGATTCCTCCAAATCTCTCTTGCCATCAGTCATTATCAACCATCGCTATTGATAAGTGTTCTAGATGGCATTCTGTTCCCGATTGGAGTCAGTGAATGTAAACTTTTGCTGTTTGGCCAACGTTTATGACTCAGTTTACAGAAGACCATAAAATATGAGTTTGTCCTTCTTACCCTGTAGTGACCATCATGTCTTTTTCGTTATTCTTAGATAGTTTATGAGAAAAGAGGTCAATGGGTATACAGCTGCTGTTTCATACGATTCTACTTACAGGATTTTTTCAAAACAGCACGTATCATTTTAATGTAGCTGTCATATTTCCTACAATTTGGTTTAGCTTAAATCTCTCAAAGTATATATTATTTCATTCATATATGAACATTTACCAATCCTGCCTCTTTTGTCTCTTGACAATAAAATACAACAAACGATATCATTGGTTCAAATAAGAAGTAGATATGTATACACAGAAATATGGTATGACACAAATACAACTACATAAGAAGAAAGAAAAAAAACATATGGACAAGAATTGTATGTATTGATAAATACATCAATAAACAGGAACCTGTTAGGTTGTTGGCCAGTTTATTTGATAGAACAAACCGGTAAATTCAGCTGTTCACTGCGTAGATTTATTGTGGCTGGAATAATTTCTTTTTGTGAAGAAAATAATTGATTTACATACGCACGCAAACATACACAGATTTTCTCTATATATCCGTATAAATCGATGAAAGAATTTACATGTGAATGTGCAAATTCATCCATTATCAAGTTTTTCTATGCAGCTATAAATCTGTAAAAAGAATTTGCAAGTGAATAAGTCAATTATCAACAAATCCTCTGTAAAATAAATGATGAAGTTATGCTGGGTTGATAACAGAACATTTGAATCGAATTACAGTGATCGTCAAAGAAATATTGGCAAAATCAATGCAGGCAGGAAAATATTAATATAGATAAATCGATAGATAAAACGAGATATTGATTCAAACATCTCTTTATAAATAATTTTAGGGGTTTATCGTTTCCTAATATACAATTGTCTTCAAATTGGTGTTTGTCTATTTCTATCTTTTAGAACGTGAGGATAATAAGCACATCTTGATCAAAACTTGAAAGTAATATACCTCGATCAAAAACTCGGTTTTTTTTTAGTATTTGATGCGTGATGAGTTTCGAAACATTTTGCCAACACATTTAGGAGCAAGGTAAAATTCGACTGAAAGATAATAAATTTGGCAGCAACTGGAGAGTCTTTCTGTTCAATTCCTCATGGCACGGAGTTGTACCCTGAAACATTCTGTACTAAAATTAATCAGCTGTACAGAATACTAATAAATTTGGCATTCATAGGAATACCACTTTTCTAAATTGTTGCTGTTCTAGAGTTTCTTTGATTGTAAAATATTCAAGAAATTGTTCATATTTATAA
The DNA here is from genome assembly GCA_963585895.1 of Sepioteuthis lessoniana. Taxonomy (NCBI): domain Eukaryota; kingdom Metazoa; phylum Mollusca; class Cephalopoda; order Myopsida; family Loliginidae; genus Sepioteuthis; species Sepioteuthis lessoniana. Next base: position 93,862,004 of record OY757909.1, read on the forward strand.
AGAAAAAAAGGAAATTGAATGGGCATCTTCAGGTGCAGAAGTCTGACTTAACCCAGGAGGAACTCGTTGAATAATTATTATCGTAATAGGAAATTAACTATGTGATCTGAATTCAGATCAAGGCGGGGGCTGTTTGCATTTCACATATTGTTAATAACTATCGGAATTTTTTAATATAAATAGTAAGTAAATTTGGCGACTGTTGTCGAGGGTAACTCGAAGGCTCTCTTTTCGATAGCTACTACACCGAGGTGCAGGGGGGCACTACTCCTTTCCCTGGATTTCTCCACTTTACCCTTGATATGTGCCTTATAATGCTGAGTGTTAAGCAAGATAGCATCAAGTACCATTTTTTTAGTCTTTTGGTATGACTCGACCTGGGATTGAACCCAGATCTCCCGGGCCATTGGCGAACATTATGCCAATGTCCGGTATCGAACATAATATAAATAATCTCCTCTAAACTATGGATAAATAGTACGGTAGATTTTATTTTTGAAGCTTCTTATGGTTTTTATACGTTAACTTTTCTTTCTTTTGGATGTACGTTATATATGGTTTATCCTATTTACCAACCCCTCAATCGGGCAGAATATGACACAAGGTCAATTTTTAAGAGGAGTTTAACAGGTTTTAATTCAGAGTTTTCCTTCTCCTAGACTAGTTGCCTGACCAAGGCTGAAGAACCTAGTCTGTCGTACTATTTACCCATAGTTGGAGGGAGAATAATTGGATTGATACCTTTCCCAAGGGTATTAGTACTATGTGAAATGCAATCAGTCTCGTCTAGGATTTGAACTCATGTCGCCGTGTTCATTTCCTACGACGATAACAATTACACCAAGGTCACCTCCACGTTATATATGGTTTATGGTTATGAACCTTATTCACTGATCGGGTTGTTCCCATCTCCTCTCCTCACTTCAATTAATTCGAGACTTCACTTTGTCCCTTATCCGTTCCGCCCATTTGTTACGTTGGTCGCTCAGATAATTCGTTCTTGTTGCCTTCCTTGTTTTTATTCGTTGATGAGTAATGAAATGCGACCGCCACTTCACGTGAACATTATATATTAGTGACGTTTAATTGTTGATCTCTCGGCATAAATGGCTAATCAGTGAGAGAGCAATGGACCGTTCAACCATTCATGTTGAAGATTTCTTACTAACTGGCAAAGTTCTAACTCTAGAATAGTATTGCTGACCTAACTGGAAACATCCAATGAGAGCCGTGTTTTCATATTGACCTCCAGTTCTAGGGTTGACCATCTTTTCTATCGACACTATTGTATTTTCCCAACCAGAACATAATCATAATGCTATATTACATATCCAAAGAATATCTTATCAATCTATTATGTGACAATGGTTACCAGTCTAAGAGAAGCAAAACTCTTAATTTATTGTGTACCGTTACACACCAAATGAACAGTAGTAACATTACACGAGACAAATCGAAGCTTGAAACATGATGGTGTTCAAATGGAATGTTTGTTGTTACGGTCTCCATTGATGCGTGTACAACTACTACTCATAGACATTTGAAACACCATGTGTTGAACGGGTTTCTGTGAGCAGTGCTGTGTCTCAAAAGTCAGTTTGATCTTGTGATAACCTTGCCGTGAGAGAAAGGGATTAACACAAAATCTTGACTTGGTTCTGTAATGCAAAAGCTTATTCAATCCCAACACATTTTAGCAGCTACCAAGTAAGGAGACACGCATATGAAAACTGAGTTGACCGCGTTATATAGACAAAGAGAAACAACATGTTATAAGGAGAAATAGGTAGAGGCAGACCTTGAATTTTCTTTCATGTTTTTTATTGTATTTCAAACACTTGCTTCCTCGTGGACTTCTTTCGCACAAGGTTGCATCTCTATGTAAGACACCTTTTTGGAGATCACCCCAAAATAGAGGTCGTAACTTTCTGATGTCTTTACATCGTTGGGTCTGGTGTCCAAAAGACTGTCTTTACCTTGTCGCGTCCGACCACCAACTAACTCTTTCCTTTTATCTCTCCCGTGCCGATAGGTTTCTAGGATTAACTTGGTCGCCTGCAGCAATAATAATCTGAATTTAGGGAACTTTCTTTTCTCCCTCTCACTCATTTCTCCCTTTTCATATAGGTTTCTTTTCATTCTCCCATCTCGTGATGGACCAGTAAATATCGCTAGGAAATAACTACCAATCAAACGGAGTCCCTAATTATTTTACAATAGCAGTTCTTAGTTTACGAAATACCTTTCATGTCATAGTAGTTAAGAAAAAACCCAAAGAAATCCAGGAAACAAATGTAAAAGTCTAATTCCCCGGGATATGAATAAAAAGCCCAAGACCTATCGCTACGTGTATAAGGTCACATACCAAATCTTTTGCGATCTTTATGCCTGCACACACACACACACTCACACACACACACACACATATATATATATATATATATATATATATATATATATATATATATATATATATATATATAACCAGCTTACCAAACATGGTAACTATAAATGATCAGAGCAAAGACAATATCATTACTATGTCCATCATCTTTACGTATCTTCAGCACATGACTTCCCAAGAGTTGATAAATATACTTCAACATATCTTCATTATTTCACCGGATTGAAATACTTTTGCGTGTTTGAAAGAAATGGCTCTTGTTTTAAATGATGTGACGATGAAACTGCTAGAAGTCTCAAAGAAGCCGTTATGTCACAGAGAATTCTACTTCATAATGTACAGTAGACCGCACAATAATCTTTTAACTCATTTCATTTGTCAAACTTTATGTAGGTAAGAGTCCCATGCCGTAGTGGAAAATGTGTTGGAATACATTATAATAGTAAGCGGGTTCGAACTGCAGTCGTGCTATCACGTTCACTTTTGAGTTAATACTTTTAATAAACGTATAAAACTCCTTATCCTCAATTTTTAGTTAAATTGTACCACAAATGCTTTTCTTCAAGTAAGCCTTTGGCATTAAACATCCAGAAAGATTGTAAAGTCATTAAATAAAGAAACCAAACCAAACCAAACTTAACATAATAAGATATGACGCAACTTCGGAAGGCGAACCATTGGATTACAAGCTTTTTCAAATTGATCAAGCGTAAACGTAAAAGATACGCTTGTTGTGATATGGAGGTGTTAGAAAGATAAATAACCTAAAAAAAAGTGTCGGTGTGCTGAGTTCAAATCTTGGACAATGATTTTGTACGTTTCATTATTTGATTGTGCACCGACAAAAGTCATGAACCCATCTATTCTGGAGCGATGATTAAATAATTGTGTTAACTGTGTTCCTAAATCTGGGTATGACAACCAGTCTGAGAAAAGAAAACATCGGATTTTAATCTGGCTGAACACCACTTAAACCAAATGACCCTGTATCGCATCATGCCAGAAGCAGAGGGGTTGGGTAAAACCATATTTTTTCTTTAATCAGTAAAACAAATTTCTTCCAAAAATGTACTAAATATGACAAGTTTTAGGGTCATTGAAATGGCCAATTTTAGGAAGTACTTAATGCAAATACCAGTGGGTGGATAAAATGGCGATACCTTATGGGAATACGGCATTTTAGCCTCGATACTGAAATCAGTCTAAGAAAAGGAGAACTTTTAATCCAATCAAACTGTATCATACGTAACTATTTACTATGTACCAAATTCTTCTTGTGTCGTAAAGATTAGGAAAATATATATTTCTGTTCAGATGAAAGGTAATGGGGATTGACTGTTTTCTTAGGCCCTCTATTCTCACAGGTTCTATGATCGTTTAGAATATTGCCAACTTCAGACCAAGAACAACTGTCGCCTCATTCAAAAACGCTTCTTGTGTTCGGGGGATATTGAATTGATTTTAATTTTATGCGTTTTCAGATGTACACTTCGTCAAAGCAATTATTGTCTTTTGTATATCATTGGAAATCATGCAAAAATTATGGAAAACAATGTAAAAGTTGGCTGAAAGTAATGGTTGGAATGGGCAAAGTTCTTGTGGTGCCGTGTATGAAATGAGGCTAGCGCCTTCTACTGTTTGATAATAATGGGTAGCAACCATGATTATCTATAATTCAAGAAGCATATCTGCTCATAATAAAATCCTTTGAATAGGTCAATGAAAAGATGTATATTTGTTAGAATTTTTCATTGGATTTGCCTTGACTGATTGATATTTCCTTTTAAAGCCATACAGACTCCAAAGAAGATGATCTAACACAGCATATCCAACTTTTTTATATAATAGAAAATACATGATATTTCCCTCTGCAATGATAAGCAGATTAACTAAGACGATAAATTGTCATATACTTCTACGTTCTTTGTAAAATATTATAATGACAGCATATTAAAAGGTCGGAATTATTCTGACTTGCTTCCAGCAGCAAATAATGAGTATTGCATGCATAAAAATGGATTTCCGGAGAGACGCTATCAACACCTGCATTGCCACCACACTCCTGCTGCACAATTGCCTTTCTATATTCTTGTAATGTTGGAAATATGTTCAAACAAGCGATTATGGATGAATTATTTCCAGTGTGTATTACGGCATCGTCTATTTAAAACAGTTCACTCACACACACACACACACAGTTGAATATCGTCATATGCATATGTGTGTCTCAGTGTATTACTTGGAGAAGAGGAATATTGCGTACTCAACCCTGGCAAGAAAAAGAAAGTATAAATACCTGATTTAAAATCTTGACTTCGGTTGCCGACTTTCAAAGAAGATTGGTACACTTCCCTTAAGATGTTGACTCAAAACAATATTTTGAAATATTTTTTATCTTATGCGACGGTAAAAAAGTAAAATAAATAACATCGATTTACTTTTTAGGCGTACGGAATCACAAGGAAAGAGAGAAAGTGAGAGAGAGTGAGTGAGAAAGAGGAAGAGAGAGAGAGAGAGAGAGGGAGAAATGCAGATATATATATATATATATATATATACATCAAAATGTCATGCCGCTAGCAGGGATATCTTTGACCATCTCTCGCCACTTCTCCCTATCGTTCAGCGCCTCCGGCAGGTCTTCAGAGCCACACCCTGTATCCTCACATAGCTGCTAGATGTATGTCCGTGCTGATCGTCCTGCTTTTGCCCGGCCATATGTGGGGGTCCATAGGAGTACATCACTTATGAGCTCGTCCCTGCTTCTCCAGCAGTGACCTGCATGTCTGGTTCGTCTAGCTTGGATAGTTTTCGTGATGGGAAGCAGGTAGCCGTATAGTTGGTACCTTGCGGGGTGTTGCCGCCAGGACTTATTTAATATTGCTCGCAACAGTCTTGTGTAATTGCCGTCTAGCTTCTTCTCCAACCGTTTAGTTAGCGTCCAAGTAGTGCATCCATACAGCAGTATCGATACGAACACTGCCTGGAAGAAACTGCGTTTCATTTTATCGATCAGGTCTGATTTCCATATGATCGATAGCCTATCGATAGCTGTCCATGCCTTCATTAGCCACGTATCGATGTCCTTTTCTGTTGATAATACGCTGCTTCCTGCGTAGATGAAATTGTCTACTAGTTTAAGAGGGGTTTCATTTAGTGTGGTGATGTTTGATTATAGCACATATATTCCGTTTTGTGTGCATTGACATGTTTGATTATAGCACATATATTCCGTTTTGTGTCCATTGACATGGAGGCCAATGCCTGCGGCGGCTTTTTCCAAATTATGCAGTAGTGTTTCGGCTTGGTTGGGTGTATTTGCCTGTCTCGCTATATCATCGGCGTAGTCGGCGTCGGTAATTGTTTTTGCGGGGTGCCTTCTGCTTCTTTTCTTCGTCAGCTCGAAGCCGTTTTCTCTTATTTTATCAATCGATGATCGAAGCACGTAATCTAGACAGATGATAAAGAGATATGGGACTAGCGTGTCTCCTTGTAGTACTCCTGCTACAATGTCGAAGTATTCTGTGTCTCCATCCGGTGAACGTACTTTCACTTTGGTGTTTCTATAGAGAATCGTTATTGCTGCCACGGTTTCTTTTGGTAGGCCGTATGCTAGTTGGATTAGTTCCATCTTTCCTCTGTGAATGGAATCGAAGGCCTTGGTAAAGTCGACAAATAGTAATGTTGCTTGTAGGTTTTTTGCCGGTACGCCCTCTAGGATTCTACGGAAGGTTAATATTTGTGAGGTCATGGATCTATTTCTTCGGAAGCCATTTTGGTTTTTCCTAAGGATGTTGTCTATTTTGGGTTCTATGCGGTTTCGTAGTAGGGCATTGTAGATTTTGGCTGCTATGGATGTAAGTGTTATGCCTCGGTAGTTCTTGGCTAATCCGAGGTCACCCTTTTTAGGGAAGGGGAGGATGCATTCCTTCATCTATCTGTCTATCGGATTTTGATTATAGACTGCGTTGCAGTGTCGGAGCAGTATGTCGTCGAATTGTCTAGTCTTCCATACTTCTGGGGGAATCTCGTCCAGCCCTGCAGCTTTCCTATTTCTAATTTTTCTAAGAACCGAGTCGAGTTCTTCTTGAGGGAAATGTCCTAGATTAATGTCCCATTGCTTACAAATTATTCTGGTGATTGGTTCGTTCATTACTTTCAGTGGGTTTCCTAGTAGGTTTTCGAAATACTGTTTCGGCAGTTTTATTCTTTCCTGTTGGTTTGCTGCTTTCAGTTTTGCTTTGACTTTGCTCTTCCTTCTACTCACTTCCATTATATATATATATATATATATATATATATATATATATATATATATATATATATACAGAAAACGAGCGAAATAGACAGACAGACAGATAGAGAAATATTCTTTTGTATAAATTTCCGAGATAAACTTGATAATTTTTATCATTTAGAGTATTCGGGTTATTTTCTCATTTTATTGCCATATTCAAAACGCTTCGGCCGATGAATATAATTTAGGATAGCAGAGACACTCGACGACACTTTATGACACAGTGTTTCTCACCTGTGAGATCACCGGATCATTGGTTGGTTGTTTGGAGTTTTATGGCATATCAACCCTTGTAGGTTATTTATGACCAAATCCTTTTCTATATTCATGTATATATGATTTGTGAGCGAATAGTTAGTAGGCAATATTTTCAGCTAGGGAGAACCCATTTATTAGAACACAGTTAAATGTTTTCATACATTGCTATGAAACACTGACAATTCAATTTAACATCAGACATTTGTTTGCACACAGTTAAATCTTTGAACAGTTTCATTTGATCCATAGACGAGATCCTATCCAGTTTCTAATGAAACCTGTGAGTAATAGTAATGAAGCGGTTCGTCCCATCCCTCCAAGAATCCAATAATGGATCCTCACAATCAGATGCAGATGTATACTTACCAGAGAAAAAATATCATTTATTATAATCTCACACGAGAAAACCTAGATATAGCCAAGGAAAGGAAACTTTAAAAGAGAAACAGAATCTCTACGAATGGTAAGCAAAACAATGCCATAAGAACCAATAAAATCAAAGCCAGAATAGATAAAACGCAACAAAATAGCAAATGTACGTTATGTGGTGATAGAGACGAAACCATCAATCACATAATAAGCGAATGCAGCAAATAAGCACAGAAGTATAAGACTAAACGCAAGTGGGTGAGTAAGGTGATCCACAGAGAGCCATGCAAGAAATTGAAATTTGACCATACGAACAAATGGTACATGCACAACCAAGAATCTGTCCTGGAGAATGACACACACACAAATTCCTATGAGACTTTGACGTAAAAACGGATCACCTAATCTCGTCCAGAAGACCAGACCTTATAGTAATCAACAACAGAAAGAGAACTTGGAAGATTGGGAACTTTGCTGTACCAGCTGACCACAGAATAAAGCTGAAAGAAAGTGAAAATAAGTATAAGTACATAGATCTTGCTAGGGAATGAAAAAAATGGAACATGAATGTGATGATTATATCAATCGTGATTGGTGCATTCGGTACAGTCACTAAAGGATTATTACAGGGACTGGTGGACTTGGAAGTTGGAGGATGAGTGGACACCATCAAAACTACGACATTGTTGAGAACGGCCAGAATACTGAGAAGAGTCCTGGAGACTTGAGGAGACTTGATGTCACTCAGACACCAGTGAGGAACCATCAGCTAATACTGATGTGAAAAACTCTATAAGAGACGAAATAATAATAATAATAATAATAATAATAATAATAATAATAATAATAATAATAATAATTTGACTATTCTATCAAATGGCACATGCAGAAACCAGGATATGTCCAAGACAATGAGACAAATGTCTTTTAGATTTTAAGATAAAAACGGATCATATAATCTCAGCCAGAAGACCAACACAGGTGATAATTTTTAAAAAGTGACAAAAAAGCGGGGGGTACTTGCCGTCTCATGAAAATAAAAGAAAGGGAAAAATTAATAAATATTTGGACATGGCCGTGAAACTAAAAAAAAATCTGTGGTACATGAGAGTTACGATAGTTCGTTATTGCGGTATTAACAATCTCCAAAAGCTTTTTGGAGTCTGTTCTAAAAAGTATTAACCAATTAATGACGCATTTAAAATATTTTATAACTTACAAAATCTCAGTAGAATCTACTTTGTTTAAATCCATAAGTTTTTCCATGTGTGTGTGTGTGTGTTACTGGTTCTCATGATCAGATTGGCAAGAAACTTTCAGTCTTCAAGCGCAGTTGACTGTGTTTCAACAATCTTAACTTATAAGTATATGCGCTATCACCCTTTATTCATAAACATAGCAAAATCACTTAAAATATTGCCATACCGAAGAAAATATAATAGAATAGCTCAATATTTGAGGAAGAAATTGTGATCTATGATTCATACTTTAATCTAGTATATTCAAAGCATATTTTAAGACTCTTGAATTTTCAGCTCTTAGGTAAAAATATGAGCCTCGTATGCGTTATTAATTTATTTAAAGACGAAAAAAATTCTCAAAGAACATCTTCTAATGATGCCATTTCCATAATTAATGGCAAAGGTAGTATATATATATATATATATATATATATATATATATATATATATATATATATATATATATATACAGAACTTAGTGTACTGAAGACTCCTACGTTTAGCTTAAGGAATTATGTCGGGTATTTTTACATTTGACGAGGCATACGTTATTGGTTGATTATTTTCAAACATTACGAATGTTTTTCGATTCTTCTTGCGGATTTTTTCCCCATATATCAGTTTCTGTGATTCTTTTTATTTGCAAATTTTGTCAACTCTTTTTTTCACACTTTCAGAATTATAGAATAGGAATGAAATAATATATATATATATATATATATATATATATATATATATATATATATATATACTCACAGTATAGGCAGATACGATTAGCTAGTCTTACAATGTTGTAATTGTAATCACACACTCAAAGAACGCACAGGATCGCCTGGTCAATCATTTTCTTTCAGGTATTCCAACAGCATACTTGACTTCCAAGCAACCCTACCAAAACGATAATTCTGGCAGATAATCCCGTAGTAAAGAGTTCGGAAAATACGCTATACTACACAGCACACACATGAAAAATTCAAAATGCTAGTGAGCTTTAAACTGGAATTAGCAAATGAGAAACGACATACTTCATTTCCCTCTCTGTTGTGACGAGTCAAAATTAAACAATCCCGTGCTCGTCTTCTTATCCTAGATCTTGTAGGAGTAAACTCAAATTCCTATTCGCACGTATTCGGTTGGTAATATATATATATATATATATATATATATATATATATATATATATATATATATATATATATATATATATATATATATAATCACGCAAACTAAGTCTTTACAAAAAATAATGTTAATGACAATAAGTAAATACAAACTTTAGAACAGTCGAAGTAAGGCATTGACAGCAATAATTTGACGAGCATCTTTTTGGAGGAAAACAAATCTTGATATTGCAAGTAATGATAAATGTTTTCCCTTCCCCTTACTGTTCTTTTCTTTGTTTTTTGTAGGAATCTTCGTACAAATAATTACATTAAATCATATACATATTTATATACATTAGGAAAACTAAGTCTTTTCTTTGTTTATTCTCTCATTATTAACTAACACCTCTTCACTTCCTTCTATTTAACACCCTGACATCCCTCAAAGTTCGTTTGTCTCTGTTGGGCACCATGCGTTGTGTTCTACACGTATACAGACACAATACATATGCAAACACAAAATATAGGCGGACTCTGTTGTTGAGGTACGAACGGTTTTATAAACTTCTGACTTCGGTTCTACGACAAGAGGAGAGAGACACAGTTCTTACTATGCTAACCATCCCAAACGCGCGTTGAATTTTGTGATGTTTAAGATCTCTCTCAGTCGAGATCCGAAAAACCCAAATACATCTTCAACGGCCCAAATCCAACTCTCAACTGACTTTCAAAATCGTCAAATTCTCAGGACCATTTCTTCCGGGCATGATGTCATCCACACTCCAGCCCAATTTTCTGTCTGGGGTATATTACGTCAATGGTGTTTGTCATATCCTTTTCGCGCGAGCGTAAAACTGTACACAATGACTATGCACCTGAACTCTTAACCCGAATAGTTCAAAGCCCAACCGAACTGAATGATAAAATATGATTAACAAAAATGATTTATATAAAAAATCATTCCTTAATTATATAACACATGGATTTGATCTTTTAATCCATCATCATCTCGACGCTTTTTTCAGCCGATTCTGAAATCGCTCTGATGGCCTTTCTCTTTTCTTTTCTCCTATCATACCTATTCGACCCAGAATTCTCCATACAAACAATTATATATATACATATATATATATATATATATATATATATATATATATATATATAGTATTATTCGGTCCAGTTAAACCGGAGTTGGGAGTAATTCCATCAGGTTAAAAAAAAAACATTTAACAGTGAACATTTAAATTTTCCTGGTAAAGATCTCAATCTAACTGACATTACTGAGCAATAATTTCTTTAAGAAAAAAAAACGGTTCACATTAGGATTATGAATTTATTTCCATCCTGTTATTGCCGGTTGGAATTATAGTAATTTAATTTTAAATACTTTTCGACTTAAAACTCCAGATTTAATACTAATTTAGATAAATATATCTTCCTTTAATAACTTTACGTAAGGATACAGTAATTCGTATATGTAATTAAATTCAAAATTTAAAATTAAAATTTTTCATTTCAATTTTAATTTTCGTGCCTATCAATTCACTTACCCCTCCATTGAGAGTACGTACACATCATATAGTTTCTTCTCATTTATTTAATTTTATTTTATTTTTATTCATTTACCTTAAATCTCTATTTAATCCTATGTTTTTATTATTTAAACATTATCTATGATAATTTTTCTATAGTTTAAATGTATTCCTATGTCTACATCTATCTATTAATTCACATATCTTATTTAAGAATTTTTCAGGGCCTGGGTATATAACTATTTGTATTTTTTCCCTCTAAGCATAGATTACATCTACTATCAAAACATTTTGGAGTATTTGACTTTTAATATATATATATATATATATATATATATATATAATTGACTTTATATATATATATATATATATATATATATATACAATTGACTATATATATATATATATATATATATATACTTACAGTCAAGGAAGATTAGATAAACTAGTCTTGCAAAGATCATATACCACTGTCTTCTTGATCCTCAACAAAGCAGCTCGTCGTAGCTGACGAGAAACAGATTAAGTCAAATTATTTTTTAACCAATATGACTCACACACAGACAGTTATAGTAGCAAAGTAAAAAAAAATCCGTTTGGTCTTTTGATAGAATTATTAAAATCTATTTTCTTCAAATTCAGAGCCTGAAAACATGATTTATAATTATGCAAGGTAAATGAATCTGCATAAGAACCTCTGTCTTTTCGTCTAAGGGCAGGTGACAATCACTGCTTCTTCCACATTGTTGTCATTCAATATAAAATTGGTCGGCGTCAGATTGATATTAATGTAAGGAACGTCGAAGTTTTAGTGACTATTTTAATTCACAGTCATTCTTACTTGTTTTGTTTATCTTATTTTACTTTTGATTTTTTTAAAATCTTCTGCTTTTGATCAGAAAAAATTCTTCTCCTTCCACTTAATTAAAAAAAATCCTTATCGTTCTTTTTATATCTTTTTTATCTTAATAATTCTTGAATAATTTTTATCCATTCTTTTCTTCCTAATTTCTCATTCTTTCTAATGTATTCACTCTTTGGAGTTGTTTTGGTTTTTATTTCATTTTCTTTTGATTCATGATGTATTGAAATGCTTATTTCTTTCAAAGATATGAGTGTGACATTTATTGTGTCTTTTTCTTATTCTGATCTTTCTTGTTCGTCACTTGATTAAATTTTGATTTTTAAAAATTCATTTGAAATTTGTTTGATAATATTTTATTTCATTCGGTCCTTTTGATATCGTCTTTTTTTTTAATTCATGACATGCTTTCTTTTTATACATGTTCATATTTCTTATTCTCTACTGTCTATTTCCTTCCCACCCATTTTCCTCTTGATATATTGGGGTGTTCTTTTTAGTAAATGGACTATTTAAGAACTCTTATCTACCTAATTGAAAATCAGTTTTATTTCTTTCGAAAGTTTTTCGTTAGGAAGCCACACGTCGATAAAGTTACTTTTACTTAACGTGTATGTATTTCTCCAACATCTCCACCATGAGAAGAATGTCAATTTTGAAGCGGAGAACAACTTATGAATACAGTTTACCTTCTCCTAGGCGGGGTAGGGTTACCAACCCCCCCAAAAAAAATTTTGCCATATTATTTATCTATATCCCCGGTGAGGTGGAGTCATTGTCTCTCAAGAGCATTATAACGAAGTGAAACACAATCAGTCTTGTTCAGGATGTGAATTTAGATGACAGATTCCATTTCATGTACTGTTACGCAAAGCTCCTTCTGGAGGTACTATTTGGTGTTTTTCATTTGTACCACCCTCAGTTTTTTATATTTTGTTTCTGTGTTTAATGGCATATCAACCTTCGCGAATTAATTAACGTCAAAGACCTCCTTACAGAAGAACAGCAGTGATACTATTGAACTCATACTTACGGGGATAAGAGGGCTCATACCTTTCCCTAGAGTAATTGTCGGAAAGTGAACGTAATTGTTGCACATCAAGAGATCAAACACGGCTACTACCAAGTATACTAACTATGTCCCGATTTGTTGCTTATTCTCCCTAATTCACAAATGATAAACGCGGAGCTAGGTCATTATTTTTGGAAACAGAAAATTGTCGCATTGACTTTTTTTTAAAAACATTCCTTCAGCAATATTCATTCCGCCCTGAAATACATGTGCGTCAAGAAAATAACGAGACCAAGATTGCTTGTACTCAAAAAGTACTCAGAGATTTTTTTCAAGTTTGCAGCACTGATAAAATACCATTTTAATCCTCTTTCATGTAGTCGGCAAGAATGTGGTTCATATTTCCGAATCTCTCCGTCATCCAAAAATATCTTGAGTCACATTAATACCTTTGCTCGAAAGAAACCTTAACTCAAGTTGTATCAGTTGAATTCGGATGCAAACATGCAGTGGATGGTCTTACATGTATTGAGAAGACTTTTAATTAGGGTTGTCAACCGGAAAAATAATTAAAAATAACTTCCATTACTTATGAACTTTATTTTGTTTTCTTTCTACATGGTATATTTTCTTAATCTTTCGATGGAGTTTTTATACCACATTATCCGTTTTTTCCATTGCTCTCGTTTCCCTTTTTCGAAAACGTTTTTAATACCATTTTTTTATTTTCAATGACAATTCTGAGGAATTATTTTTTTCTTTTTAAATCTAATCATCAAATTATTTGTTTTAAATAATCCACCTTGTTTTTTCCCGCTATTTTGTATTCTTTCTTAGTTTCTTGATTTTTTGTGTTTTCTTAATTTTTAGGATTCAGAAAAATATCATAGTTTCGTATATTTCATTATTTTTTTTTTATTTCAAAATTCCTTCTTTTTTTATTGCAAGGGGTGAGCTTCCTGATTTTTTGTTTAGATTTCGTAAATTCTATCGTTTAATTTTTTATTTGGTCTTTGTGCTGTTTTTTTTTAATATCCTCCCTCCTTCGCTTTTCCTGGAATTGTTGCATTTTTTTTTATTTCAATAAGAACGTTTTTTCTTTATATTGTGAACATAAGATATCATTTAATTTCAAAAACTCCCAATTCATAACTCCTTGTTAACGATTTCAAAGTGTTCCATTTCTTTTATTGTTTTCTGTACATCTTTTTCTTTGAAGCTACCATAGTTTTGTTTTTTTTACTTTTTCATTTTTTCACTGTTTTAATTTCTTTTATTTCTAGCCGTCTTCTTTCTTTTTCATTGTCTGTCAATCTTATTTTGTTATTCTTAGTTGGCACCTTCTCACTTTATTCTTAGTATTTTAACTGAGATTCTCCTTTTTGCAATATCTACTTTTCTTTTCAAAAGTCATCAGCCTTCTTTCAACACTTTTGTTTTTGGTTTGGTTTGGCTTTAATTTCTTTGTTCAACGGCACATAAACCTTTGCGGGACTTTAATACCTTCGCTATCCTTGTAAAAGAACAGTTGTGATACTATTTAAGCCATAGCTGGGATGGATAAGGGTGTTCATACTTTAATCAAGGGTATTAGTACGAAAATGAGCGTAATAGAGCGACTGGAGTATGGATTCACTTACTCCGATGTCGAAAACAAGCATTTTTGCTTCAAAATCACGAGACTATTTTCTTTTCGTTTTGGTTTTGGTTTAGTCTTGAATTTTCTTCGCTTTTCTCAAAATATTTTCTATCTTTCTCAAATTACGTTGGTTGTTATTATTTTTCTTCTTCAATTCCCTTTATTTTTATTCTTCCTTCTTTTTGTCACAGTTTTCTTTCAGATACTAAATTTATTTTATTTTCAGATTTAAATCAATATTTTTACATAATTTTTCACATTTGGACAGATTTCTTTCTTCTTTTTCTTTCACTCTTTTTTCTTCTTTCTTTTTAAATACTACCGTCAAGGTTTTCTTCATTTTTTATTACTACTTGATTTTTGAATTTACTTTCTTTCTTTCTTTCTTAACTATTTTCTAATTTGGTTATTATTTGTTTTTTTTTTAATCTAATTCTTTTATTACTTACAGACTTTTTCGGATTTTTTTGGTTTGTCTGTACTTTATTTCCTTCTTTCAGCCTGTTCGACTGACTTCTCATTATTCTTTTTTTTCTTATTTTTTCTTCTATTTTTCTATATGATTTTCTTTCTTTCTTTCTTTCTTTCTTTCTTTCTTTCTTTTATTTATTCATCGGCCAGAATTTACTTCTTTTTCTTCCAATATACTTTTTTACAAGGTACGTGAGTTAGGACAATGGAAAAATTACACTTCCTGTCCTACTTTATACATTTCGATAAAATTACATACGCATGCGCACACAAACCCTTACAAAATCTCACGAACATATCAAACAAGTAAGTAAAAGAACAATTCACAGTACAAAGCCACGTACTGCCTTTCATCCTTATGATAGACTACAACTTAATATTAACTCAGAGACATCTGTCGTATAAGACGTTTATGGAACAATTGAATCTCTCACGCCTATGCTTTCAAAAAGGCTTTCATATCACATAATTTACTCTTTATTCAACGCTTTAGAGGCACGAACCACTGGGTTTTTTTTAGAATACACACGCAATCACATATTGTTTCAGTATTTCATTATGTAAATGACATAAACCCACAAATTATGACACTAATTCATTTTTTCTAGTCTCCATCATCCAACTAATACTCACTTTAAAAATAACTCCCCTTTGCCTTAAGCATCGTGCATTATTTAATAACTTTTCGATTAAGAGAACAGACGTGATTAACTACCATTTTTCTAATTCACCTTTTTTATACAGCAAAGATAGGCGACATAATGTAGTGAAAAAAGAAACATACGGTATTCTCTATCCCCATCTCTCCCTCTCTTTCTCTCTTGCTTTCTCTTTCTACCAACCCAACAAACGTCTTCTTCAATTTTAATTTTACAATTCCCCTATCTGAACGAAATATTCTTCGAGTGATTTTTCTGCCATACATGAGATTATATTCCATTAGAAAATAACTGTCAACGTTCTTTTTTTTCTCCTTTTTCTTGTGTAGCGTGAACATCTTAAAACCAATTTTAATGGAACTTTTAATCCTCGGCCAAGTCAGACGGTATCAGCGTGAATGTTGCTTCTATTGTGCATTGAAAATAACAAGGGAATTCAGATGTGTGCTCTTAAGATGTTTTAACATTCAAAACTGCAAAGGTCTTCAACATGGGGAATTTCTAATGAGATTTTTTGTTTTATTTTTTTATCCTGAAGGAATGTGTATACCATAATCATTCTCATTAAGTCTTTGAAAAGTTAGGTCTTTGATTCTGTGATACTCCGTAAAGAATCCATACAGAAATCATGCATGGAACATTTAAATTTGGCTCCAATGTCTACCCATCTTCATTTAACCCTACACCATCGTAACTTCAAAAGCTAGGAATGGTCACTAAGTCAACCCTTTTTTCATTTGTATTTGCCTTCTCTATTTATAAACGTAATGAGTTTATATATATATATATATATATATATATATATATATATGTGTGTGTGTGTGTGTGTGTGTGTGAGAGAGAGAGAGAGAGAGAGAGGGGGGTGTCTGCGTGTTTGTGTGTATATTACGCACGTATATATTCTATTAGTGTGTTTGTGCATGTGTCCTTAGAAAGTATATAAATATGACAAATAGATATATCAGTAGACAAACATGCTGGGCGTAATTTAAAGAGTAAAAATTGACAATGGCTTTACAATGTCGCCAATTATATTTAAGCGTAATTAGTGAGATGAAATCCCACTACCGATATCCTGAATTTAGATATACAAAATTAGCAAATTTTTTAAAAGTTGTCAGTTCGAAGCAGTTGACGTAAAACATCGGTCGCGGCGTGGGTGTCTCTCTTTGTGTCTCAGTTCATAGACCCTTACAGATTCTCTCTCTCTCTCTCTCTCTCCGTCTGTCTGTCTGTCTGTCTCTCTCTCTCGTGCTAGTCTATGCAGTCAGACCATCGGACAATGTATCTGGATGATAAAGCCACCATTTTCTATAAAAATATTTGACATATTACTCTTACATCAATACGTTCCAATAAATGATTGTTAGTAGTTGTCTGAAACTTCTTCATATCTTTTGAGTTGCCGACACCCAGGCAACTTTGTTCTAACCAATCTCCCCGACCGTTTGAAGAAGTTCCGGATGAAATGTGTCATTCCATAGCGGTAGATCTTTCAAACAATAAATCAAATAGTTATTCTCAATATATTTTGATCAAATTTTGTAGGATTTTAAGATAATTTTTCGTAGAAATAATATTTAAAATCATACTTAATCGAAATTTTGCTATCTGAGTGTATTTAAAGACATTTCGTTTTTTAGGGTGTGTTTTATTTGGGGAGATTCAAAAACATTGCGATTGTTTTTTTCTTCATCACGTATTCATTATCCAGGTTGTGTCCTCGTGGTGTAATGGGTAAATAGATGGACTGCGGAATTGTCGTGAGCGAGTTCGAACTCTAGTTGCGCTATTACGTTCACTTTCAGACAAATACCCTTGGGAAAGGTATGAAACTCATTATCCTTCTAGCTATGAGTTAAACAGTACCATTAATGTTCATCTAAAAGGGTGGATTTGCTATTGATTAACCTACAAATGTTGATATGCCCTTAAACCTGTATTCACAATCTAAATAATTGTCTACGAAGATCCTGTGGTAGGTACTAAATTTAGATATTACTTTTAAAAGCGTGTGCGTGATAAAATATTTGAAAAACGATTAAAATGTTTTAAAATCCTAAAAAGGGAACTCTTTGTTTCGGTCACTTCTCTTCAGAGAATTATGTCAGTACAACTGGCTTACGGTAATTTAAAAAAAAATCAGTTCCCTTCCCCTCTTCAGGCTTTTTCGATAGACACTATCCCCTTTTGCTTCCTCTGCTGTAGACTCCTAATTCTCTGAAGAAAAGTGATCGAAACAAAGGACTCCCTTTTTTATGATTTTATAATATTTAAATGGTTTTCCAAATATTCTATCATGTACACGATTTTAAAAACAATATTTAATAATCACCCTATTTCTATCAATTTAATTTTTTGCTATGAACATTATTATTCGTGAACTTCACCTAAATCATATGAATGTCAAAGGACATAATAACTGTCTTTATTATCATTATTCTTAAATTTTTAGTAGACAATTTTTGCCGTATATTTTTTTCCAGTGAAAAGGAAAATGATATATAGTCATCGAGATCTTAGAAGTTATATTCATTAGTTTATTTCTTGCCTGTTTTTTTTTTTTGTTTTTTTTTTTTTTACCTTCTTCGTTTTCTCGCCTTTCTTTTAAGCATACAGCTGCTGCTGTTGTTTTTGTTGTTGATTTTCTTCATCATCCTCATCCTCATCATCTTCTTCTTCTTCTTCTTCTTCTTCTTCTTCTTCTTCTTCTTCTTCTTCTTCTTCTTCTTCTTCTATTTACATTTCATTTCTTCTGATGGTGTCACTAATTTTCCTGCCATTCTATTAGATTCAAATCACGATTCTTCACAGAATCATTCACGTAGATTGGCTGATGTGAACGTAATGCACTTGTTCAGAAATGATTAAAGTCCACACACTCCATTCTTTGCTTCTTACCAACTTTTCCAAAGGCATATGCATCTATCTATCTATCTATCTATCTATCTATCTATCTTTGAGGTTTTACTCAATTGTTAAAAATATTTGGAAAATTTATAATTACCTTTTTCATCTTTCAAATTACCCATTGTTTACTGTATTTCAGCGCATATATCAACATAATTTCATTAAAAATGGAAAATTAAAAATATGTGTGTTTATAACATTATAACAACTGCTGAGTTTTTTGTGGAGGAATTATTTTAAAAGATTTTAATTGTTGCATAAAAATCTATCTATCTATCTATCTATCTATCTATCTAACTTTTTTTGGATTTGTATAAGTGTATTACCGTTTATGACATTGCTTTTCTTTCTTTCCTTAATTCTTTCTTTTTCCGTTTCTTTCTATTCGATTTTCCCATATCTATTATCTATCAGTGTTAGCTTGTACAAATCTATCTATGTATCGATCTATCTATCTGAGCATGTATTAATATGCTGCAAATAGACTCGTATACAGATATATATATATACATCACGGTAAACACACACACACACACACACACATATATATATATATATATATATATATATATATATATATATATATATCAATGCTATTGAGTAAATATCAAAAAAGTCTGACTTTATATATTGGATAAATCATTTCTGATCATATTCATCAAGATTAACTTTTTATCCTTTTATCCTATTTTCTTTACATTTCACACTATCTAAACTACCCTCTCGGTGGGGCATACATCGATTGCATCCACAGCTGACGTGTAAAGCATCCATCCAAATGCGATTCATGTTTATAAATCTAAGCTACACTTGATAGTAAGACTGTAATTCACGATCATTGCAGTCATGCGTCCCTTACTTTTAGCCCCAGTTGACTTTAACCAAAAGTGCCTGTAACAGTTTAGGTCCTATCAGTTATAAGATATTACCTTTGAGAAAATAAAGTGTTCACTTGTTTATAATGATTGACAAGATATATTTTTCTAATCAATGAAAAAAGATGGTCATATTTCACTGACTTCGGCATAAAACAAACTAACGAATGTTGACATAAGAACAACAAACCAAGCAACCATATATATCACACACAGGCAAGTGTGCAAACACACACACACACACACACACACACACACACACACACACATCAACACAAACTCATATATACATATATATATAGTTGATGGTTTAAAAAAGATACAAGTTAAGTTTTTTTCCATCCAATGGAAAGTGAGTTTGAATTTTTCCTTCTCCTATATTGGTTGCCAAACTATGGTTCATGAACGTTGCAGGTTTAACTATTTATCCATAGCTGCGAGGAGAAAGTATAGATTAATTTCCTATACAATAGTGTTAGCGCAAAGAAAGACGTGGACAACTTTGTGCAGGATTTGAACTAAGCTTTCAAATTTCATTTTCAACAATGATAACCGTTACGCTACCCACTCCGTGCAAAAGAAAAGACGATACTCGACATATATAAGTTTAATCCCGAATTTAATTATACATATATATATATATATATATATATATATATATATATATATATATGATGCCTGTTATCTTCATAAATAAAGAGTGTTCAATATAGGTGATTGATCATATATGATGGTAGGCAGAAAATTGATTAATGGCGTCTTACCTTCTGCAAATGGCTTGGTTTTCTGGCTTATCAGTCTTGTTTTATTTAATGTCAAATCTATCCTTTCAGAAGGACAGTAGTGGTAATATTTAACCCATAGGTGCGAGGATTATGTGGTTTTTACCTTTCCAAAGAGTATTTGTCTGAAAAGGGAACATAATTGCATGACTGGAGTTCGAACTCGCTTACTAAAATTCCGTAATCGAACGTTTTAACCATTACACCATGAGGAGACCCACGATAGCTTTTTGATTAATATTATTCTAAACACTGAAATAGCACCGATGGAAGAAGTGTGTGGACCGCAAGGGTAACTATGTTGAAAAATAAACCTCATTAAGTCACATTCAATGAGATTATCTTGGTCAGCTATTGATCTTTTCAACACTTGCTCTCATGATCGCATAAGCGACAAACTGATAGCCATTATGCGCCGTTACCACTGTCAATGAACTTTTAACACGCACGCACACATTATATATATATATATATATATAATAAAAGAGAAAGAGAAAGAGACTGAGACAGAGAGACAGAGATAGACAGATATCCTCGGGTGGTGTAATGGTTAGCATTTTAGACTAGCGAACCTACACGAATGCGTTCGAGTGTCATTGGGTGCCCCATTCATGAGGCCTTGTGCCACATCTAAGCAAAAAACTTAGTAAATTACTACAATATATATATATATATATATATATATATATATATATATATATATATATATATATTATCGATGCTATCGAGTTAAAAAAACATCAATATCGTCCTCAATTTAACATTTATAGCATAAATGTTTACCTAATTGTTTTCGTTCAATCTCCTGAAAGTTTTAGTTTTCATTTATTTTCTTTACTTATCCCAATATCAATAAATGATAAACTAGATCAACATCCTGAAATATATCTGGATGAAGATGAAAAACCTTATAAATTCAGACCCGATCAATATGAAGTAAATATTTATTCAAATAAAATGGAAATAAATATCATTTGCCTCACTAATTTCTAGAAATGTTTCAACACCTTCAGGGGAGACTGTTCCCATATGACAAAATTTCACTCTTCCAAACTTACTAGATACTCTGACACAATCATGTTTTAATCTATTTTCTTTACAACGTCGAAAAGACTGTCAAATATCCGAAGAAATAAAATTTAAAATAAAAATTTAAAGTTTAAATCTAAGTTACGTAGACAATCACATAATTTTCCTGCGCTATCTAAATAATATTTTTCATGTTTTTCACTAATATCTGGAAATCATGTTTTTCAATTTGAAAATTATATTTTTTTTCTGAACTTTTCAGAAGATTTCAGAAGGTTAGAAAATATCTGCGAGACAAAATAAAGGAATATTTGCTTCAAGAAAAACAAAGGAACTGCTTCAATGAGTTGTCATAATCAGTTAATTATCTCCATCAAATACAGTTTATCAAGGTTGTATCCTAGTATAAAAAAGTTTTACTATATTTTGGTAACAATTCAGCAACTCTTGGTGCTTTTCCCGAGGCCGTGAAAGTGACGAAAAATACCGGAGGGTGAGAGTTTAACCCCCACCTACCGTACTCCTAGTGATACTCTGTGAGTATTGCACTTTGGGTTTCCATCTATGGTTTGGGCGATGACCGCAGAATCCATGCTTTTCAGACCTTCTTGTCTTTCGTGATGGTTGAGGTTCTTTTAACTCAAGTGAAATTTCTTGAAAAATCTTGTTACCGTTCTGTAATCAACTGCAGGTTCAGAACTGTTGGTATTTGCTCACGCAGCGTTATAGCCTAGATAGAACTTTAAAAGAAAAGGTTCCAGAATTAGACTATGTTGAACATTCATACACGCTGATTTTACATCACACACGAAGTGAAGCAAAACATTGATTTTCTGTTTTGCGTACAAGCCATTTTTTAATCTCAGAAGTAAGTCTTTGTTACAGTTTATATCTAATACCTTAAATGGTTTTACTTTCTATTTCTCAAAGCAGTCAATTTTTGTCTCAAAATAAATCTTCAAACTCGACCCATACATTAATATATACGACACATTAATAATAATCAAAAATGTCCAGCCATTATTTCAGTTAGCCAACCAATATGATACTAATAACCACCGCTGATATGCTCCACCGTTCTTACTGCTTCGGTCACGTTAAATAAGCAGCCCAAATTACTATGTAGCAAAATATTTCAAAATATTTGACTCTCATAAATATTTTTTGTTCCAATCAACAAGGATGCAATTCTATATCTGAGTGATTCCGAGTAAATGTGATGAATAAAAATTGGTAAAATTCTCGTAAAAAATATACAAGATTATTTTGGTATGGGTCATTCCCTATGCTATGGATATGAGTATATTCAGGCACATGGCTGTTTTCAAAACTAATGAATATAAAAATGCTGAAAAAAATTGCTGCACCTAATCGGAAAGGTTTAGAATACGCTGACTGCTTCCTCTACTGAGTTGTCAGAAGAACCTGCACGTGTTGTACAGCAGAGAAAGACCAAAAAAAAATGGATATGCATGAAAATACAATCGGCTTGTTTTATTTCCTTCTATTACCCAAAATGTACGGACGGGTAAGAATGAAAAATAGTCGGATAGTAGGGGTCTTCTGTGAAACGTCTCTGCCTTGATTGCCATTTGGGTCGAAATCTCCGTGGTCACATAATATTTCAGACACCCACAACTTACACGTTGCATACGCCTTTTTCTAGCATGCCACCCACATAATTTACGTGGCATTTCCACCGGGGGAACACCTGCTTTTGTTTAACAAGGTACCAGGTGCATTTCCAGTTTTGTTTTGTTCCCAGGTTCCATTTTTCCGCAGCTGAATGAACATGTCAAAGCAGTTTTTAAATCAATGCCCAATAGATGGGATAACTTGGGTGTGATATCAAACTTCAAGTTGAGAACCTCCACTTGTAGCTCTAAGTTATGTGAATAATCCCTTTATTGATATTAAACCCAGATTGACTCTGAACCAATGGCAACAACTATTAGAATCATCTCCATTGGTCAAATACATCTTATTGAAAAGTATTAGAATTGGGTTGGATTACGTAAATTCATATGGCTGTATGCAGATTTTTAATCTTTTATTTGATATGGTTTGGTAAAGTTTTATGGTATATCAACTATTATTGGGTATTTAATGTTTATGCATATATATTAGATGTATATATGATTCCTAATCATATTTTGTGGATAACATTCTTAAACGAGCCTGAGCTCATTTTTAAACAAAGTTATATGATTTCAAGTATTGCTTTATTACAGACACTATTTAACATCAGTCATTTGTTTGCACATTTAACTTGTTCTATTTGACTCATAGATAGGACCTTATCAGCTGATACTACTCAGTATTAAAGTAGACCTGGGAGCAATGGCAATGAAGGTGTACTCCATTTCACCAAATCTCGTCATCAGATGGTTTAATGCCATAACCAGGATACTCGTTGTGTGGTGTGCATAGCCTTATGCAGAGGTGTTGTTGGCATATTATGGAGCCCCAGTGGACAGGGCGATTACTTTTTGATAGGAATGCTTGATATCATAAAACTGTATGTAAATTAATGATTAATCGAGGCAAATAAAAATGTGCGATTAATAATATCAGTTGTTATAATCATAATCAAACATTTACAAATCCTCGTGGCGTAGTAAAGGAGTTCGATCTCTTATCGAACTATTACGTTCTCTTTAGGGACTGTTAAGTTTGGGAAAATTTTAATTTGCTCATCCCAAAGCTATAGCTTTAATAGATTTGGTTTAGTTTGGTTTTATGACATATCAACCATTGTACGTTATTTAATGCCAAATCCGTTTTTATACATATAATCAGTTCTATTTCAAAGAATTCAATTTAGCATAAGTACACATTTTATTTCTTTTTGAACCATGGATAGGACCCTATAAGGTGCTACCTGAGAGTGGACTTGAGAGTGATAACATCGAACGAGACTCTGCATTTCAAAAAGCCCCAATATTACTCGAACCTCACTATCAGATTGTTTTTTGTCATATCTAGAACACTCATAGGGGGAGTCTTACCCCTTTACAGAGATGCGGTCAATGTATTCTACAGCTCCAGCCAATTTGGTCTGGATTTCATTGTACCACTACAGTCCTTCTACATGGATGGCTTTGGTATTAACTAACCTAAGAAGGTTTATACATCATTAATAAAGACACCGAACGATTAAAAAAATCAAATTTTGGTATTAGATAACCCATAAGAATCTGAAATGCTGTTAAACAGATAATTAAAACCAAACTAAAACAAAACATCTATTCAATATTGAAGAAAAAGATTTTGCATCTTCTCTTTAATTCCTTTATTTACAATTAAATAAATGAAAACATTTGTGAATATCCTCTAAGTGTATCGTTTTAAAGAAAATTCACAGGTCGAGTACCAATGAATCGATTTTTGCATTAACCAAATAAATCAAACCGAACCAAACCAAACCATTGTAGTAACCTTTTTTTGTTTCATGACACCGGAATAAAACATGTAAACAACCGATTGATAAATTCCACCCAATAAGATTTCACACAGCCTTTTCCTAACACCAAAAATCACCAAAACGGTAAAAGCTGAAAATTAGATTTGGCGATGTACCAAACGAATTCCTCGATTCCTGAAGGCAATTGTGTGGTCATCAGAATGTATTCGCAACAGAAGTAATCTAATGAAATCAAGACGTGATTAGGTCACATGAAATTGGGTTTAGGTGTAATTAAATGTTATAAACAATGCGTGCATTTAGAAGTGGATATTCAACTGCGTCTAGAAATTCATAGAAAGGAGTCGGTTGGGAATAGAGTTATTAAGAATTTGAAAACCATATTTCACTAGCTTTCTACCATACCTACGTTAATCAAACAACCTGACTGAAGAAGAAAAGTCATCCTACGTTTAAAGTCCCTTGAAACACAATCCTGAATAAAACCAAAAACATAATTCTGAATAATTTAAACATATTTAAGTTATATCTTCGACTTGTGGGGAAATATATAGATTATATCTTTCTTATACGTGGAAGGAATTCATCCAAGCTCATCACCACGGACAAGGTGTGATACAAGATCTATATCTAAACAGAGTACTGTCACTTTACATAGACATTTTTCCTTCTCTTAGATTGGTTGACTATCCAAGGCTAACGAACATAACTGCAACCATTAACACATGGCTCGGAGTAAGAACAACAGGGTTACTGTTTTTTTTTCAAAGAGCATTAGCGAAAGTGAAACTTTAAAAATCCCTCCCAGGTTTTGAAATCGAGTCGTTTATTCCGCTTTCTAAAACAATAATCATCACTGCATACCGTTAAGTTTTCTTTATTTTTTAAAACTAGAATGTACTTTAAGAAGGTTTTGGATTCAAAAGTTATTATATGAGGGATAGTAAAAAGCATTTACCAACCAAATTTACAAGCAACGAAACTTTATTATAATCAAAATTAGTCTCTTAGGCATTGAAAACATCAATAAGTTAGCAGCGAATTTCACATTGATTGAAGCTCAACTGATTTCACATTGATTGAAGCTCAACTGATTTATTTTTTTTGCTTTGGAGTTGCATCATCTTTTAATGCACTGTCAGTCAACAAATCATTATCACCAGACATGCATTATTATTGTAGGAAGTTTATATGATAGACAGTGAACACAATGGCTAAAAAACATGCTGGAAGGAAATCGTATACATATTACGTCTCGATGACCATATCATTAAATATATATATATATATATATATATATATATATATATGTGTGTGTGTGTGTGCGTGTGTGTGTGTGTGTGTGTGTGTATGAGTAATTCTGTTTATAGATGACATGAAACATTCTGACTTAGATATGGTTACACCAGAAGAAATATAGTTGAAACGCGGAAGGTAGACGAAGGAAATTTGGTAAATTCATAACAGAGACGGCTACAAAAGACCATCAGATAAAAATGATGTTTAAAATATGCAAAAGCAAACAAAACAGATCAATACCACAATATCTACCGTCATTTTAAACATTAGTTAACAAACACACGGTTAAATAGTACCGCTATTTTTCTTCCATAAGGTTTGCTTTGAAATGAAATAACACTCGAGGGTTTATATATAATCAAACAGAGAATCTAAACCAAAGCTTTATTAGTTTTGGAAAAGAAAATAATAATTTGGACTAGTGCCCGAAGCAGCGTGAAAATTATCTTTTTATCTACGAAATTCCTACTTTGGAAAATTTAATCATGATTTATTAATAATATATTGATAATTTGGTATAACTGGAAGACTTTGTTATTCGTTGGAGTACCGTTGTACCTGTGGTCTATGATTATAGTTATGTTTGTGTTTAAAAAGGAATGAAAGATTCTAATCATAATTTTTTCACAATCTCCATTGACGAGATTTAGAGAATTAAATTGTGATGGTCACAAGGAATACCTGCAAAACAAATATGTCAGGTTACGTACTTGTGGTGTAGTAGCTTAGGGGTGGGATTGCAAGCTCTTATTAAACAAGTTCGAACCCAAGTCGAGCTATTAAGTTTACTATCGACCAAATACTCCAGAAAAAGTTTAGAACAATCCTCACTAACATCTATGGGTATTACTTCTGTTCTTCCACGAAGTTTGATATGTCATTACATCAAAAAGTCAAAGCGAATAAAATCATATTATAGTTCTATATTTTAACCCATATTTTTTTTCATTTCAATTCTTGAGTTTCTGAAATGTATTACTTTAATAATAATGTTTATAATATCATTTCTTCTAGGTTATATACATATATATATATATATATATATATATATTGTCATCCACAGACAGACTGTTTCGTTCAATGAAAACCCATCAGTGTGGCTACACACGCAGGACGCACGAAGTCGGGATCGAAACCCGTCCAAATTTACGTTAGACTAAGTCACAGACTTCTCGGCCACCAAGCGGACCACGTTGGCTAACGGAATTTTCAAGGTATTTATTAAGCAACAGTAGCAGCAGCCGTTTGTTTACATTTTTATACCCTATCGGCTACCCTATCGGCTTCGAAGAGCTTTGCATTATGCGAATGGCGGCCGACAATTCCTTCGCCAGAGTGCTCAACCCCCATGGGGGAGCGTATATATTGTCATCCACAGACAGACTGTTTCGTTCTATCAGAACTCTTCAGATATATATGCTGTCATCTTGATTTTGAGTATGACCACCTATTGAATTTTGTAATTCATTTCTCTTTTTTTTTTTTAGTTGGTATGCACTCAATGTCTTTTCAAGCCCGCCAAATTGCGGCAAGTTTTACCTTAGACTGGTCATTGTCGATCGCTTTGGCTTACATAAATGTCAGAATACGGAGCTGAAGGCAGGATATATATATATATATATATATATATATATATATATATATATATATGAACGTTTACATATATATGTATGTATGAACGTCTATATATATATATATATATATATATATGTATGTGTGTGTGTGTGTGTGTGAAAGTATTGACGTGTATATATATATATATATATATATATATATATATATATATGTGTATGGGCACATATATATCTGCATGTGCGTACGTGTATATATATATATATATATATAGTGACACACATAAATATTGAATACATGTTATTTTCTGTTATAACTCTAGTTTATGTTCGCCATTTGCCCTGATATTTGGTAAGTAATATCTCGTAAAGTCTTTTTTTTATTTGTATGTTGAAGGAAAGTTAAAAAAAACCTTGGTTGAAGCCTTTTTTTTTTTTTTCAAAGTTGAAAATTACTGTATACAAAAGTATTGGATACATGACTCCTTTTGCAAATTTCTAATCGAAATTTTGTATTCTAAACGACTTTAAATATTCTAATTTTCTATAGTATTGTAATGTTATCTCAGACCAATCAGATAAGCACGCAGTTTTTTACAAGATAATCTACTAATCATCTGAATCTTTGATGTGCATTTTGCAATTCAAGGATTAAAAATAGCAAAAACTAAAGACTTATCCAGATAGATGCGAGATAAAATCATTGAATGTTACAAAGGAGGACAAAGTTACCGAAAAATTAGCAAATGAATGAATCTAGCACTAAGTAAAGTAGGAAATATCATCAGACAGTATAAGAAGTGCGGTGGTGGTACAGCAAACCTTCCAAGAAATTGAAAACCGTGAAAAATAAATGAGCTTACTTCAAGGTGGATCAGCAGAAATGTACAAATAAACCACTTCATTGCTTGTTTTGAAATTAAAACCTATCTTGAGGGTGCTGGAATTCATGGAAGCAAGGATACCATTAGCAGAGCTCTGTATCGTACAGGCTTTCATTCAATATCACCAAGTAAAGTGCCTTTACTGAAAACCAAACATGTCAATGACCGATTAAAGTTTGTCGAAACTTATGAAAAGTAAGGTATGCAGTTTTGGAAAAAGGTAATCTGGTGAAATGAAGCGAAAGTTAAACTATTCAGGAGGAACACAGCGACAAGCGTTTGGCGAAAAAATGGCTCTGCCTTCAAGAAGCACAATGCCATCCCCACAGTAACGTTTGAGGGTGGTTCCATTATGATATGGGGATGCTTTTCATCTAAGGGCTCTGGTGAGTTACAAGTTATCCATGGTAGAATTAATGGTAGCATGTAGAGAGAGATTTTAGTGAAGAACCTTCAGAAATCTGCAACTTCTTAAGGACATGGTCGGAATTTCGTGCTTCAAAACGACAATGATCTTAAACATACCCCAAAACATACAAAGGAATGGTTTGAAAATAATGGTATTTGTACACTCAATTGGCCAAGTCAGTCTCTTAACTTAAATCCAATTGAGAATTTGTGGAATACTTTGATGGTTAAAGTTTATAAGCGGAATCCACAAAATATCAAGCAATTAGAGGAATTATGCTAGGAAAAATGGGGTAAAATAAAGTAACGCTGGATCAGTGTGGAAGACTTGTGGCCAACTATAGAAAGTGACTGGAAGCAATGAAACAGAGGCTACGCAATAAATATTAAATTGATGTATCCAATACGCTTGCATAGATAATTTTGAAAAAAAAGGATTCGACACTGAGTTTTTAATTTTCCTTCCATATACAACTAAACAAACTTTGCGAGATATCATTTACCAAATATCTGGTAAAATAGCAAATATAAACTAGAGCTATACAAGAAAATAACATGTATCCAATACTTATGCGTGTTACTGTATATATAAATGCATGTACGAATATATATATATATATATATATATATATATATATATATATATATATGTACGTGTGTGTGTGTGTGTTTGTGAGTGTGTGAATAATTATAAACGCATACAAGCATATATATATATATATATATATATATATATATATATATATATGTATAAGTGTATATGAATAATAATATATACGCATAAGCATATATATATATATATATATATTAATAATTATATATATATATATATATATATATATATATATATATATATATACGTTAGTTATACATATTTTTAAGGATAGTGTAATTATATGTGGTATTCTTCTGATAGAAAAATAGAGAAAAGGTAACGATGTAAAAGAAGACACTCCTTCAATCTTGTCTTCAACATAGAATTGTTTTTATGACGGTGACATGCACGAAAGAGTAATTTGATTCTCACAAGACGAAAAAAAATTTAAATTAAAAAATGAAAATAATATATAAAACGACATTCATTTCACGGTTCTGTTGCCGACAAGCAGCCTCGTTCTGGTTTAGGCTCAAAGTATAATCGAATAACAACTTTTAAAAATCTTTTTTGTTTTATACGTTTTGCTTAGCATGAAATAAACTTGACTTTTATTATTTTTTTTTTCATTTAATAAATGAAAAATACACCCGAGAACTTTCACTCGAAGTTTCTCTTTCTGTACCTGTCTGTCTCTGTCTGTCTTTTTGTCTGTCTGTCTGTCTGTCTCTCTCTATATGTATATATTTATATATAATAAGAGAGAGAGAGAGAGAGAGAGAGAGAGAGAGAGAGAGAGAGAGAAGGAGGGAGAGATATACATAGATACATTAATAGAGATAGATATTGCCTGATAAGTTCTGAGATAAATTGGCACGTCTCTTCTTTGGGAGATGACATGTCTCTCTACTCGTCAGTCAATTCTCATGACACGTTTACAGATGATAGATAATATGGACGAATAGTTGCCGAATTAAAATCACATTTTTATGGACTAACCGGACATGAACTATAAAAAAGTGTCCTGACGAAATATGAAAACAATACGTTTGAAAACTACTAATACTACTAACACTACTACAACTACTAATACTTCACAGAAGCTCCCTTAGCTTAACTGTTGTCGTCTAAGAAAAATATAATCGATAATACCCTTTTGAAAGGTGTGATTCTATTACTTCTTCCTCATATATGGGTAAGTAGTAGGGCAGACTAGATATTCTAGTCTTAGTTGGTCAACCTGCGTAAGAAAAGGAAAACTCAAAAATCATAAGAACTGTAGTTTGTATAAGAATATAATGGAAGTACAAGTTAAGGGGCGATTGGTGTGGATCTACAGGGATTTTTGCAAGAGATTAAAATCTGACCGAGCAACCAAATGGCACATGGTTGATTCAGAATCCTTGCAAGAAAATGAAATGTATAATATTCTGTTGATTTTGAAATACAAGTAGATCACCGAATCCCGGCAAGAAAAAAATGCCGGTTCATCTAAAAAAAATTGTTATTTCAGCAGATCACAGAGTGAACATTAAAGAAAGCGTAAAGATAGACAATTACTTGGATTTTTGCTAGAGAACTGAAAAATTGTCGAACATGAAGGTAACGGTGAGATTAATTGTACTTGGCGATCGAGGAACAGTCAACACGGGATGAGAAACAAGTGAATGAATTGGAAATTAGAGTAAGAATCGAGACCATGTAGACCAAAGCTTCGGTGATAATATTGAGAAGAGTTTAGCAGACCATAGAAGAGTTGGTGTCACTCAGACGCCTAGGAAAGACCACTAGCTAATGCTGGTCTATAAAACTCGAAATAATTAATGCATCAATTAAAGCAGTCGAGAAATACACAAAAAAGTAGACAGAAAAACTAACGAAATAGGTCAGTAACACCTATGGTAACATGAAAATAAAAAGAAAACAAAAAAACCAATGAAAAGTATAAACGGGAAGGAAAATAATCCTATGGTTACTTCATGCAACAACCTGGCGAGACTGCACATGAGAAGACCTGGAGAGGCTTGGAAATGGAAGACTCAAAAATTGATAATAGACAACCAAAAGAAAAGGTAGGTAACAAGTTAACATATATCAAAAGGTTAATCACATGATAAATGAATGCAGCAAATTTGTAGAGAAAATGCACAAGACTTGCAACTCTTGCGTTTGAAAGTTTATCCATCGGAATTGTGAAAGATTAAAATTTAATCATACTTCAAAAAGGTATATGCGCGTACAAGAATCAGTTTCGGAAAATGAGACGCATGGAATTCTCTATATTTTGATGTACAGACGGATCCCCTAATCCCACGAGAAGAGCAGTCCTAGTGACAATTTAGAAGGAAAAAACATTCCATCAAATCGGATGACCGAGAAAAATGAAAGAAGGCGAAAAGATGGACGAATACTTGGACCTTGCCAGATAACTGAAACAGCTGTGGAAACTGATGGTTACGGTGATTCCAATAATAGTTTGTGGGCTTAGAGCAGTCCACAAAGTTTTGAAAAAACGACTTGAGTAACTGGAAATCAGAGGAAACATCCAGACCCCAGCATTTTTAAGATTAGCTGGAATACTGAGAATATTCTACGAGACTTGAGGAGACTTCTGTGAAAACTGAAAATAACTGAAATAATAATAATAATAATAATAATAATAATAATTTGATTTTCAGCTTTACTTTCGGTTTCTTACAGACCATTACCAGGTCTTTACCCAATACCTAGAGAGAAGAATGGTAGTTGTGTGTATTCTGTGTTCCATCCATACTTTCAGGTGTGTCTTTCCAGTCACTTTGATGATATTCATCTTAGTATTTGAGCAGTTCAACAATGTGGGTTTTCTTAAATTTTATATAAGCTGGGACTGCCAGGAATTTTGTCAATGCGTTTATCTGTCCCTTTCTTGATCATATCCAAGCCTTCCCCAATTACTATCGCTTTGGTAGTTTTACAGAGCCATGATTTTGTCAATTTCTCTTTCCAGGTATTTTTTACTTAATTTTATTACATTCTTCGACTAATAAATTATAATCTGTCGACAGTGACATATCAAATAGAAGGGATTTTTTTCTTTCAGAGTTCATAACCTCTAAATCTGATTTATTGGGTTTATCTATCAGTTTGGATAGCACAGACTCGGTGTCTATAGCGGCTTTGACTCCTTTTAATTGTTCTGATTGGTGTTTACACCGATTTTCAAATTCCAGTATTCCATAGTATTTGCTTATATTCCACCGAATATGATGTCTTATTTTCTCGTACCTTTAAATTCAATTAGAGCAACGAGACCATAAGTAGTCAATTAATTTTTTTTACTATACATCAACGTAATAGATATGATCCGTTTTTCTAAAGTATGCATGACAGTTGGTAGACTCTATTCCTGTGTTGAATTTAACTCTAATTAATTATTGCCGCTGCTTTTATTATTATTTTTCGAATTGACACTGGAATCTGAGTGATGCAAGTCTTCTCAACTCACCAAAAACCTTCTCAGTATTCTTACAGAATCTCAACAACGTTGTAGTTTCTTTGTTCTCGATGTTTACTCTGATTTTAAATTTCCACTCTCTCTTCAAAACATTTAAAAACAATTCTTGGCTCACCTACAACCACTGTAACCTTCACATTTCATAGCTTTTTCAGTCTTCTTGCAAGATCTAACATACATCTATTTTTTCGTTTTCTTTTATTTTCACTCTGTGGTCTGCTCAAACAGCAAGTCTACCATATGTCAAGTTATTATTTTATTACTGACTAAAATTAGGTTTGGTTTTGTACGCTAGAGTGAGTGATCCATTTGTATCCCAAAGTACCAGTCTCTGTGACACGATGTTGGGCCGTGGGCGTCAGAGGATCCCTTTGTCTGTTTTGGCGCAAAACCCACTCAAAAGGGCTTGTGCGTTGGATTTTCCACGGGGCCGGAGGAGGACGAGGGAAGGAAGGTCCCAGGGCAGAACATAGAAGTGAGCAGAACAGAGCAGTCGACGGAGGAGAGCAGGTGACTGCTTGGATGTGTGGACTCAGGGGCCAGGTTGGCCAATGTGAGAAGATGAGTCAGCATTCCTGGTGACTTTGTAGGAATTTCGCTCGAATACACGCTCGCGATAGCTCACAGAATGCTAGAGAAGTGTCACAAAGTTCTCCGTCTGGCGCTTGGAGCTAACTTGATATAGAATTTTGGAAGACTCCTATTTTGTTTGTATTGCTAGACACTCTCTTGGTATGTTTTACGTGACCATTTTTCGCTCAAATCTTTTGACTTATCTCTTCATTACTATTTTACTCATTTGGGAGTTTTTCACACAAGCATTAACTGATGGTTTTTCACTGGAGTCTGAGGGACATCAAGTCGCCTCAAGTCTCCAGAACTCTTCTTAATATTCTGGCCCATCTCATTGATGCTGTAGTTTGGATGGTTTCAGTCCGAAAGTTAATATTATAGCGTGACAGGATTTCGAACTCGATTACTTGGCAGCTGTAGTCCCATACTTTAGCCATCCCACCACGGTACAACGGTCTATAAATAAACACTTAACAAAGTGATAAAGAGAAATCGATCTTGATAACTAGAACAAATCCAAGTATATATATATACACACATATATGTATATATATATATGTATATATATATATTGAAGAAACTTCACTACTGGATCTATATTTATTTAACTGGTAATAAAAGTGATTGAAATGTTTTTTTCTTAGTTTCTGTGGCATTAAGCATATTTATTCGGGTGAGTTTTCCACTGGTCGAAGCACCTCTTAAAATTATTTTTTTTTTATTTTCAGTATGAAGGTGTGTATTTGTATTTCTTAAAACACAGTCTAGTCATCGAAACATCCTTATTTTCTCAGATAAAATAAAAAGCTGTGCCAATTCGCTAATTTGAAATTTGAATTTTGAATTTTAAAAGTTTAGTTTCAATACTTTTGATAATACTTTGTGTTGCAGGTTAGAAGGCTATAAAAAACCCAGAAAAAATGAAATCATATAGTAACGGCTGAAAAAAAATGGGTTCTTTAAGTTACTTCCGTAAACGCTAAAGCAATGAAGAGAAAAACGTTTGGGATGCATAGTCGATAAAGAAAAACCCAACGGTATGATCACTCAATGCAAGCTTGAATGATTAACACATTTAAAGAGAAGGTGAGGAATCATAAAAATTAACTGAAATCTGAAGAGTAAAACAAACTTTAAGAGGACAATCTTTATATATATACTACATAAAAAGAGACATTTCCAAGAGTGACAGTTTATCGACTTTTGTCAAATTGAGATTTACCATATGACTGCTAAAATTATTGGGCTACATAAATCTTATTTGGCAAAAATAAAAAGGTTGTCTGGAGTTTGATATATATGCCCGGATACTGGATGACTAAATTGGTAGGCATTTTATGGCATATCAATCTTTACGAAGTTATTTAAGATCAAATTATATATATATATATATATATATATATATATATATATATATATATATATATATATCGCAAGTCAGTAGTTTGTTGGTAACTTCATTTTTAAACGAGTTGTTAGAGCTCATTTGTTCTAACACATTTAAATAATTGCAAGCATTCCTATCAAAACACTTCGGAGTTGGATGCGGTGTAATGGTTATCGTCGTAGGAAATGGACACGGCGACACGAGTTCAAATCCTAGATGAGACTGATTGCATTTCACATAGCACTTGGGAAAGGTATGAATCCAATTATTCTCCCTCCAACTACAGGTAATAAATTGATGAGGCAACTAGTCTAGGAGAAGGAAAAACTCTGAATCCAAACCTGTTAAACTCCGCTTAAAAATTGACCTTGTGTCATATCCTGTCCCAGCCGATGGGTTGGTAAATATGGATATATTATCAAAACAAAATAAAACTACCCAGAGATGATAATACATTATTATTATTATTTTCTTTATTTATTACATATTTTAAAACAGATAATATATTATTTACCAGTGCGTATGAGATAATTTCTTTTAAAGAAGTTTTAATTATATGAACTAACTTTTGTTTCATTTATATTTTGCAAAGATTCATCCAGAAATTTATTCCGTTCTTTAAATGACAACGAGAAAGACTTCCGAAAAACATCAAGGTAACATCCTCTCTAGGAGGCACGACAGTGTTCTTGAAAAAAAAAAAAAGCATTTTTAGAACAATCACTGACGCCATTGTTGTACTTGTTCGAAGCAAAAAGTGTGCTGGAGAAATCTTAAAACATTGATCGAGAGAAGCAGACATCTGAAATAGAAAGTCGATTACCGTGCTTGTAATCACTAAATCACTAAAACTAGTTTCCAAATCATTTTAAAGAGACTGGTTAATTAGAATCCCAAAATACCAGGCTTCACTAGTTTGTAAGGTGTGAGTTGCTAATGCCTTTCGTTCGAATGTTTGTACGTGCCCCCCACTAGCAGCAATTCCCAGCTGTCGTGGCTCAGAAATTATTATGAAAGATGGAAGATAATGATTCCAGAAATTAATGTTTCATCACATTTATTTTGTTAAGGTATTCGTATCGGAGTGTATTTAAAATTTTCACTGGGGATATTCGACAAATTGGGAAAATGTATGTTTCTTGCTAAGTTTTTCAAACAAAATTCAATATCATGTCACATTCTGATCAACAATAATCATTCTATAAATTTAATCAGAAATAAAGAAAAATCCAATGTTGCTATTCAAATTACAAGTACAATGACTGTAGTTACTTTGTTAAAACATTTACAAAACATTTTATTAGAATTTATCAAATGTGCTATCAAATGTAATAGATTGAAATTTATTTTAAATAAGTCGTACGCAAAACTAAAAAAATGTTAATCGGATTAAGTTGGTTTAAAATATCTCCATCAGATGTTCAGAAGCCAAATTCATTCTTTGAAGCATCGAATGATTTTGTGGAGTGCTTTTGATCTAAAAGCATCACGTGGATATTTCAAAGTGAAAAATGGGAAATGGCTACTTAGGATTGATCTCAGCACACTTATATTTTTCATGGATGACATTGATATCACAAAGCCTTTGTGTTTTGAATTCAGATTTCTTTCTCTTAGATGGGTTTGTCAGGTGTCAAGTCCAGAAAACCTGGTACGTCTTGCTTTTTACCAACAAATACGTTGATAGATATGTTAATGGTTTTTAAAAGGGCATTAATGCAAAGTAAAATTCAAAGAGCTTCGTCCAGTCTTTGAACCATTCTCAACAAGACCATATTTTTACTACAATAATCGTTACACCATCTGGAGCGATTGTTGCGTTCTGGTTAGTGAACGCTTGTAATATTGAATAAAGGACAAACCACGATATGAGAGGGAATTGAGATATATTCTCAGGAAAAAGTATATACTATAGAGAGACTATTAGTAGACAAGAACATAGAATTAGTGAATACAGAATAAAGATATAGTCCAACGATAGTATTGGCTGCCGTTATTACGGTAGCAAGTATGGTGCTCTCGTGCGATCTCCAGTCTCCAACGCTCTGATACTATTCCTATAAGAAGCTGCTCTTCAACTTCTAATCTGCTCTGGTATTAGAAGCTACTGCTATATATGGCAGATGTATTGGTTCATTGTGTGGAAAGAGGTGGGTGATACCCAACAGGAACACAATACTTTTTGTTATCCCTCTAATTTTTTTTGCAAAAACTATTTTCATTTGCTAAGCTCGGAAAAAATCATACCATCAATTTTAATCATTTAACCTAAGTTATATTTAGGACAACTGAATGTTCAGCCGTTAAGATATTGTTATGTGTCTAATCTGTTATGAGTTCTTTTTACTGCTAAACTTTTTTTAAGTATTAAAATACGAGGTGAACACCGTATAAATGTACTAATTCCATTATTTTTGCCAGGGGCCATTATCTGGAAAAATCCTCACCTTCTATGATGTTTCGTGATGCAACAAACTAAGCTTATTATCAAAGAGAAAGATATGAATAGAATGATATAAGTTTTATAGTCGGAAATCCTGCGATACAGAAATGACAAGAAATTCTGCAGGCTCCTGTGCAATGGTTGGAAGCTGTCATGTTTATATTTAGACTTCATAATCCCCGATCATGATTACCCAGAAATGACGGCTAACATAGGCTTCATAAATGATTAGATAGAAGAAAGAAAAACAGATATAGAGACAAAGAAAAGGTGGTTTACAGGAATGTATATTGTCTTATGTTAAAGGAGTGAAACTCAAATGCATATATTTCTGATTGTCAATCTCTTTCTTTTAACATTGAGAGGACAAGTTATCTTTAGCCTTTTGTAACCACGTCAGCGCGAGATACACTTTTCAGGTTTAAATGCTGCATTGAAATATATGGCCAACAACTAAGTCCACAAACAGCGATGTCGAAGTAAGCGCACAATCGGTTACATTCGGACTAATACCCTTCGGGAAAGTATCAACCATATCATCCTTCCAGCTATGCGTTAGATAGTACCACTTCTGTTCTATAATGATGGCTTTGTCATTAAATAACCCATGAAGGTTGAGGGGGTGTCCTCGTGGTGTAATGGTTAAAGCAATGGACTGCGGAATCGTAGTACGCGAGTTCGTACTCCAGTCGCGCTATTACGTTCACGTTCGGGCAAATACCCTTGGGAAAGGTATTAACCCCCTTATCCTCCCTGCTATGGGTTAAATAGTACCACTACTGTTCTTCTAGGAGAATGGCTTTGGCATTAAATAACCTACAAAGAGTTGATATGCCATTAAACAAAGAAACCAAACCAAACCATGAAGGTTGATGAAACATTAAACAAAGCAACCAAAACAAACTAACGCAACACAAGAAAAACTTCCATTTGATAAAATAATAAAAAGTTTGAACTATCTGTCAATAACTTCCAATTTGTTTAAGATATATCTTTTAAAGGATTTAAAAAAAAAAACTTTAATAATCTATAATAACTTTTTGATATTTGTCTTTTAAATAGAGCATTTCGATATCAGATTCTAAAGAGTAGGCTTGTTATTGTAATTGATCTTTCAACGAGGCCGTAGAAGGTCACCATTGTTGGCTTAGAATGCCGAAGGTTCCTCACCCATTGACTTGCGAAATAGGTAGGCATGTGAACAATACGTGTATCACAATACTGCTGTTCACAAAGAATTATTTCATTTCCTTTTTCTTACTTCTTGGGTGTTCCGCAATTATATAATTCTGCTAAATCAGTTATTAGACCCAATCAAACAATTACTTAATCAAATAATCAAAACATATATCAATAAATGAGACCTCTCTGTCTACGGAGACTAAGAATACACTTCCTGTAGCTTCTGCAGAGAATGACCCCGTCAAAGAGGTATCTTGTATAACACTAAAGTGGAGCTTTAGGGAGTGGGAAGTACTCTTCATTGCTATTACTCCCAAGTCCGAGCTGACACGGCATGGTGGTAAACTTTATGATTTAATATATGAATCACATAGAATTATTCAAAAATTCTTGGTATTTTATTGGGATACTTGATGCCATAGGACTGTAAATTAAAAGAATAAACAATAGTTAATTAAAGTTATAATTGTTTACAAATGATTTTTATTTGGCTTGGTTGGTTGGTTGGGTTTTATGGTATGTGGACCTTTGCTGTTGTTAATGCTAAACCCCCTCTCTCTCTCTCCCCATATATATATATATATATATAATTTTTTGTTAACGAATTCTTTGAAGGTTACGTTTTTTTTTAACAAATCAGAACATATTTGCTTGAACACAGTGAAATGGATTCAAGCATTGTTATGTATTATTTGCTCATAGTTAAATGGTTTCAAGTGAGACTATTTAACACTAACATTCTATTTCATGCAAATAATTTGTTTGCTCGCTGTTAAAAGATTTCAAGTCTTCACTCTCAACACCAATATTTTTGATTAATGTTATTCAGACGTTTGCTCACATTTATATTATTACAAGTATAGAAAATTATTAAATATTCCTATTTGGCCCGAAGATAGAACCCGAGCAGGTTTTACCGCTCCGCATCTGCATGGACATGAGAGCAATGGTAATGAAAGGGTACTTCATATTCCCCAAATTCCAAGTGTCATAACGAGAATATTAAATGGTTTCGACTGTTGCTCTCCAACACTAATGATTCTGTTCAACATTATTTATTAGTTTCTAGTTAAATGATTTAAAGCATTGGTATGGGATACTAATAGATAAATTTAATATCAATAATTCATTTACACACAGTTAATTATTTTCAAGTATTGTAAATTAGGTCGGACTATAACTGTTACTACCCACCACAGGTCATATTGGTCCGATAGATAATGGCAAGGAAGTGGTATTCTTCATTTCCCAAAGCTCCTGAACTGGAGTCTCAAAATCAAATGGCTTAGTGTAATATCAAGAACACTCATCGTAAAGAGCTTTCATATTTTACAGCCCCAGCTTATAGGGTATTTTAAGGTTTCGTTGGGGGTGTCCTCGTAATGTAATGGTTAAATCGTTGTGCTGCGGAATCGTAGTAAGGGAGTTCAAACTCTAGTCGTGCTATTGCGTCCACTTTCAGACAAATACCGTTGGGAACGGTATGAACCCCCGAATCCCCCTAACTATGAGTTAAATAGTATCACTATTGTTCTTCTAGAAGGATTGCTTTGGCATTAGATAACCCACAAAGGTTGATATGCCATTAAACAAAGAAACCTAACCTAAACCTAGGTTTTGTTTCTTTGTTTGAATGAATATTAACATTTCTAGGTTATTGATACCAACATCATCCTTGCAGAGGAACAGTAGTGGCACTATTAAACTCATAGCTACGTGGATAAGGAGTCCAGTACTTTAGTTTTGAGTATACCTCGAGTAACTCTCTGGATTATTTACAGTTAATTGAAACCATAAAACTCTGTGCAAAAATTACTATTACAAAAAGGAATAATTACTTGAAACCATATAATTGTTAATTTTAGTTAGGATTAATGGAATCTCTACAATTGTTACTAATTGTTGGTATTTGATAGAAATACTTGATATAAAACTATGCAAAAACCTCTTAAGAAGCAACTATAAAAAATTGGTATATATAGATAAATACGGAACACTATTACTTAACGCATTGACTTGAAATAACCCTAGACGAATTGACGTATTTAATCAATGCCTTTCAAACAATTAATCTATCAATCTATATATACATCAATAAATATTTCTTTAAGCCGAGGCTAATTATTATCGGAAATAAAATATTTTGCTAAATAATTCTCTCTTTAATTTCGTTCACTGCAACAAAAATGATAATTAGAATCAATAATCATGTTTCACATGACGATTTGGAAATCAGAGTGAAATAATTTTCAAATTCAATATTTCGTTCAGAAAGATATTTCCATTCTTCTCTAGATTCAATAGCATTATATAAATTTATGACGCCTATTGATTTTTTCCCCTGTATTAATATACGTGTCTGGACGAGGCATATTAACACCTTTCTTCGATATATCTTCGTTAGACGTCAGAACTATCGCGATCTATCAGTTGAGTTATCAGTCAGGGTCGGCATCTATTATTGCGAGGGGATTATTAATATAAAATTTGACACTGTTCTTAAAGAGGTGATGAATATATAATTAAGTTTTATTAAATTGACGACTATTTTAAGACATTACTTCCAATAATCTTTCTTTGTACTTATAAAAGTAACGGATGGTAATTGAAAAGAAAACCATTTATAAAGAAGTTTGGTTTATTCTTGGGGCAGCTTCGTCGTAACATCTCAGCAAAACTTTATAGTTAAAGTATGAGATATCTGAGAGATTATGAAGTTTTAATTAGGTACATGTAATCGTTAATTAGATCACCAAAATGTAACACGACGGTCCGAAATAGATGATGGGTGTAAAACTATTGCTTACGTTTCAGTCGGGCTCCGTGGTAACCTCCTCGTGATACAAATCATGAACACAAAAATATTGTTTTTTAATCGTAAATACTTACTGTGATAGTTCGTTTGATACGAATATCTATTTGCTACAACCCTTTTATAGTTGTCGCAGAAAAGAGTGCGACAGAGTACGAATTGCGTCAACCGAAAAAGATAGAGAAAAACAATTGCGAGACGAGAGAGTCGATGACAAAGTCCTTGTTATTACACTTCTCTGCCGGGTTGTTTTCTTTAGTAATTACCGTACCTACCCTCTCCTCTGACTAACGCGTCTCTTCTGACTGGCTCTAGTGACTCTCTTTGTTGGTCTGCAACTGTCATTTTTTTTCTTTTTTCTATTCCGCGCCCACTTTACCGATTTACCATTTGAGTTTTTTACAGCCGGTCAGGCCGATTGCTGCTGTTATATTCTTTTATTTTTTTAACTTTGGTGCTTACCAGTTTTTATCAAGGCTACGATTTTGGGATTACTTTCTGTTCACTTTCCTATCTATTTCTCCCTCATTGTTCTAATAGCCTCTCTCTCTCTCTCTCTCTCTCTCTCTCTATATATATATATATATATATATATATATCCTTAAAACTTAGAGTTACAGGTATAGGCCCAGCAAAGTTTATTCGCCTTGATTTTCAAAACGCGATCCCCTGCCAAACTCGAACCCCAAATCCAGCCAGAGAACAATTTATTACAAAAATAATCAACTTAGATCCCTAATTATTTTACAAAAATAATAAACAAATGATTATTATTAATTTTACCATGCATATTAATGGAAGCACTTTTAGCGTAACTGTTATCATCATATGAAATAGAACCGGTATCCTGAGTTCAAATTCTGGACGGACCTGTTTGTGTTTCGCTTTAGGCTGATGCATTTGGCAATGAAATGAATCCATCTCTTCTGCTTCTAGTTAGAGGTAAATAGTATGATAGACTCGGTTCTTTAGCCTTAGTAAGACAACTAGTCTAGAAGAAGTGAAAATTCTAAATTCAAACCAACACTGCTCCGCTACGAGTATTGATCTTCTGTCACATTCACTTCGTGACGAAGGGTTTGAGTAAATAACTATATGCTAATGAATTTTTCCTGGCTTTTAAGCCGAGTCGTCTGACTT
Organism: Sepioteuthis lessoniana; assembly: GCA_963585895.1. Lineage (NCBI taxonomy): Eukaryota > Metazoa > Mollusca > Cephalopoda > Myopsida > Loliginidae > Sepioteuthis > Sepioteuthis lessoniana. The sequence goes on from OY757909.1 coordinate 93,904,661, forward strand.
TCGTGCCGGATGGAGCATCAAACTCAATGATAGATTTGAGGTCGAATGGTCACAACTCTGTTCAGGTCACATTCGGGTGAGCAGAAAATCATTAACAAGTGCAGCATAGCACTAGACCTTCGTGTTTGGTTAAAACTATAAGCAAACATACCGACCAAACTCACTGTGCACTTAGTGAGTCCAAGTCCAGTAGGGTCCCTAGGTTCAAATTGCATTTAGTCGATCTAAGACCAGCATACTTCTGTAGAGCACGCGTCTTAGTTTGTTCCCGAGCTTCTCCCCTTAATCCCTAACTATAAAAAAGACCTTGTGTCAAATAATATCTGATGGAGGCACCGAATAATATCCATGCTAATGAAGAGAGAAACTTTTTTTTTATAACAGTCCATTGTTGTCCAGTTGGCAAGATCGCTATACAAATCGGTGCTACGTCTTGAGTTTTATTTTATATGGGAAATGGATACATTGTATTTTGTTAGGAAGTCACTCTTGAAACTTAAGACCCAAATCAATGTGACTTGTTCTTGTTTCTGTAACTGATAATTAATCAGATGGGATATATTTGAAGACCTAGATAAAAACCACGTCACTATTTTGCAGTATCAAATAAAAGAGGATTCAGAGAGTTTTTTTTTAAATTGTGTTATATAATACATTAGCGATATCTATTATTGAAATGACGTTTAGGTGATTAAAATGAGTCAACCATTAAGCAGGTAGAAAAATACTGGAGTAAGATCAATATAATTATAAGATACCAAATTTTAGGGTCAGTTAATGGCTTGGCCCTCAGTCGAGAAATCTAAAGTCATGTGACTAAAATCCTTGAATAAAGATTTCATCTTTAAGTTTGCCGTTACCAACAGAAGGGATATAACGTAACTTTACACCTGTGGTTTATATAGTCCAGTGCAGCTAACACGTGTAAAGACTAAGTAATTTACATGAAATAAAGAAAGTTAGATGTGTACACGAGAAAAGAAGACGTCGTATTCTCAGCGAAGAGAATGGAGCGGACAATGAAGATGTTACAGCGTTGCCCTTGAAAAAGACCTCAGGCTGAAGAAGATGGCAATCTCACAAGGAAGAAGCCCTTATATATATTACAATTGGAATACCTCTTGGAATGATATTAAATGTCAGGAAGTCAATTTTGAAGGACAGTTTTCATTCATAGATCATTTCCGACATGATAAATAAAACTTAAAAAAATAACTTGATAATACTGTGTTAAGCAGGGATTGTCAAACACTTTTCTTGATAAACCACTTGCAATTAAATTTAATCTCTATCACTCCCAGATAAATTAATTGAATACAACCGACGTTTTATCATAGTCTCTTTTATGGGGGTGCTCGTGGTGTAGTCGTTATCGCCGTAGGAAATGAACACGGCGATACGAGTTCAAATCCTGGACGATACTGATTGCATTTCACATAGCACTAATACCCTTGGGAAAGGTATGAATCCAATTATTCTCCCTCCAGCTATGGGTAAATAGTAGGACAGATTAGGTTCTTCAGCCTTGGTTAGGCAACTAGTCAAGGAGAAAGAAAACTCTGAATTCAAACCTGTTAAACTCCGCTTAAAAATTGACCTTGTGTCATATCCTGCCCGAGCGGAGGATTTGGTAAATAGTATCATAGTCTCAGAGAAAACTACGATGAAGTGTTTATACTTATTTTTATGTTTTAAGTTTGATTTTTTACTAAATACAGAAAAAAATACAAGAAATGGACGATTAATAAATAAGATAACACTCTCACACGCACATACCAAAACATATATGATATTACTAAAACTGATTTAATAAGGAAAGACCCGGAGTTCTTCTATCAATGCAGGGTTTTCGATTAACAATAATCTAGTTTTAACTTTTTTTCATTATAGATGTATTATCATTAATAAAACTGACCATTTCAGTCATTGTTTTTAATTTTCCTTTTTCATTCTTCTTTCTTTTTTTAAAAATCTATTTTTGTTTTCTTATTGTTAACAAACATTTTATTTTCTCAAAAACATCTCGTAACTTATAAAAAGGCATATTGCAGATTTCAGAACCCTTTTCATTAAATAATATGCTTAAAAATCAAGTAATCTTTTTTTTTCATTTTATATAACCGATAAAATGAAACGCAGTTTCTTCCAGGCAGTGATCACATCGATACTGCTATACGGGTGCACTACATGGACGCTAACAAAATGGCTAGAAAAGAAGCTAGACGGCAATTACACAAGAATGCTGCGTGCAATCTTGAACAAGTCCTGGCGACAACACCCCACAAGACACCAACTGTGCGGCCACCTGCATCCTATCTCGAAAACTATTCAAGTTAGACGAACCAGACATTCAGGACACTGCTGGAGAAGCAGGGACGAACTCATAAGTGATGTACTCTTATGGACCCCCACACATGGCCGTGCAAAAGCAGGACGACTAGCACGAACATACATTCAGCAGGTGTGTGATGATACGGGATGCTTTCCTGAGGACTTGTCAAGGGTGATGAACGATAGGGAGGAGTGGAGAGAGACGGTCAGGGATATCCGTGCTACCAGCGCGACATGATGATGATGATGATTTATCTAACCATTTTAAGATATGATTATATGTGTCATTAACGGCCCTAAAAGATTAAGATCTTTTCTCTCAGAGTTATAACTATTGTTCATTTAAACAAGCCGTATCTTATGACTGGGTCATCTGTAAACAACACATTATTATTGACCATCTCAGCCAATCAGGTATTTAACTAAACTTATGATAGCTAAAAAAAATAGTCTAAATGATCCATTGATTTCAAAAATGCAAACTTGGGAATTCATCATCTGTGGACAGTATTCTTTAATGCATTTATTCAAAACTTTACTCACTCCAAGGGGTCTATATAGGCTATATCAAGAAGCCCTAGTATAAAGTAATGAACGGCTGGGGAGTGATATTTTAATCCCACTCAGAGCTAAAGCATAATCTAATCCTCAGAAGAAATATTAATTCTTGTTTATATAATCCCGTCATTTCTGTCTTGTATTCTTGAGGTTCCATGTGTATGTCTGAAGTTGTTAGCTATGTGCATATCTTACTTATTATTCCTATTTTCTGTGTATAGATTCTCTCTTCTCTCAAAGAAGAAAATATCACGAAATGCAGATAAGAACCATAATTATGAACACACGAAATTAAACAGGACTAAAAAAAATCGGATGATCGAATAAACCAACATGCAAATGCTGAATCATTTATTAGAGGAAATATTGACATGTTTCTAGATACTTTCATCCGTGAGAGATGCTGTAAGCCATACGTAAATACTCTTGCAATTTTGACGGGAATTGTGTAAATTTATATGTTGTAGATTTAGTCTGAATTACTAACATGTAAAAATAGAGAGGTGTTGATAGTAATAAAAGATAACCACACACACACACACACACACACACACACACACATATATATATATATATATATATATATATATATATATTCTCAGTCAGAAATATCGGTAAGTGTTGTCTATCTATTTATCTGAGAGTCTCTCTGTGACTGTGCATGTGTGTGTCCATATATGTGCGTGAATATGTATATATATATATATATATATATATAGAGAGAGAGAGAGATAGAAAGAGAGAGAGAGAGAGAGAGTGTGTGTGTGTATGTGTGTGTGTGAGTGAGAGAGAGAGACAGAGATAGAACGTGTGTTTGTGTGAAGGAGAGAGGGAGATATATATATATATATATTCAAAATCAATTGATTTTATGTTAAAGTGACAAATTTTTGCATAAGAAAACGCCCCAGAATTTATAAATTTTCATTTGCATATTTTGTATATTTTGACAAATCAGTGCCTTCAGATAGAATGTTGAAAAATCTTTTACCTTTTCAGACGATAAATGTATTTTTTCATTCAAATTTTGAATAACCCAAGCCCTAAGTAATGTAAAACATTTTCCTCTCACACATTAAAAGAAATATGAACAATAGGTTTAAAGAAAATTGAAATAACGGTCTTCAATAGTTTTGTATATGTTTGATTAGATAGCTGTTCAACCATGTTAGCATCGAAATATTTATATTCTCTTTTTATTTGGATTTCTGTCTCTATACAGAGACACACGGACAGAAACTCTTATATATATATATATATATATATATATATATATATATATATATATATATATATATATTGTTACGTGTACCCCACCTTCGATAACGTAGAGAGGGATCGAAATTTTGAAGCGGATATGTTGCATACATCGATTGAAGTCATGTCAAATGTTTACGACGTCAATGCACCTAGTAACACAAAGTAGCGCAACAATTGGCTAGAGTTGATGATTTGGCATAGGCGACGGGTGATAGGTGCGAAACATTAAGTGTTTCAACACACAGATGGTCGAGAATTTGACACGTGCCGAAAAAGGATGATGCCGAAAGTGTAGAAGAACTCGAGTTCCCAGTCGAAATTTAAACCTTCAAAATAATATGAAGAACTGCCGATCAGATCCGGCTCCATATATGTTAATCGGTCGACATTAAAGAGAAGAAAAGAAAAAGCCAAAGAATCTTAGAAAATTTTGTCTATCCTATTCTAAATTTTTTCTCTCATTGAATTGTTGAACTTTAAATGAAACTTTTGAATTGAAACAGTTTAACTTACTTCCTCCCGACACAAAAGAAAAGAAAAGAATAAATAAGAGAAGAAAAACTCCTACGATAGATGCTAAGAATCAAATTCCACAATTCTTTTTTGATACATGTGTCCTTCCCCACAACTATTGCTTTAAAATTGACTTAAAACTGATTTTTTTTTCTTTCTTTTACCCTTTTATTTCGATGTTTGAATAAATTCTTATATGATTCTCATAACGACTACGTTGTTCATTTCGCCTTCTGGTCGCATGAAACACTTAAATAAACCCCTAATATATTTCTTATTTTGATTTTGTGAGCCAGACAAGATCTCGTTGTAAATTCGAAGTTTATTCGATATCTCATAATCCGTTGTTGCTCGATAGAGATAATCAAGTTTTCAGAGTATGGCAATATATATATATATATATATATATATATATATATATATATGTGTGTGTGTGTGTGTGTGTGTGTGTGTGTGTGTGTGAATTTTCTGCAATACGTAGTTTTTATATAAGAGTGTATTTACAAAGTTACTCTCTTGTATACCATGTGCATACGATGAGTTTCCAGACTTTTCGTATGGGCACTTTTATTGATAGAACACACATGAAATTCTAGTCCCCTTCAGAATAATATCCTCCGGCTTCAATGCACTTGTTGTGCCGTTCCAACAACCTCTAGAAGGCCCCATGAAAGTCCTCTTGTGAGAGTGTCTCAATGACCTTTGTCACAGCCTCTTTCATCTCCTCAACCGTCTCATAACGACAGCCTCTGAGCTTAGAGAACAACCAAAAGTTACAGGGAGCAAGGTCTGGACTATAGGGAGAGTAAGGAAGTGTTTTGATGCCCATCTTGATCAAATAGTCTGTGACAAGAATGGACTTGTGAACTGGTGCATTGTCCTGGTAGAAATGCCACTGACCCGATTTGAAGATTTCTGGCCTGTTACGACAGAATCTCTTCCTGAACTCCCTTAAAAACTCAACATAGTAACCCAAACCCTAACCCTTTGACCAATCAACCCTGTTGTATTGACTTCGTTACTCCTCACACACCTCTCATCATCCCTTACAGACTCCCTGCCTTGTTTGAATCTCCAAAATTGATGCTCGATTCATGCAAGATTTCCAAAAGCACTCTGAAGCATTCCATACGTTTCTGTAGCATTATTTCCAAGTTTAAAACATAATTTTATTGCATATCGTTCTTCTAATGTGTCAGATTGCATTTTTGAAATTCACCAGCTGTGACAATCGGGCTTTAGTAGTCTGTATTCTAATTCCTGCTGTAGCTGTTCATTTGAACTTGGAATCATAAAAATTGGTCAGTCATCTCATTAGATGCATAGCAATATCACTGTGAAATGCCAAGAGTCTATGGCAATTCTAAATGCTCACACGAAAAAAGACTTGAAACTTGTTGAAGGCACCTCGTACAATCAGTTAATGAGAATATCCACTATTATTGTTCTTATTCACATTTGCCCTTGTGCCATACTAACCTAAGCTTGTTGAATTTTATTGTAGAAAACCTTCTTATAGAGATAGAGCATTTTCACGCGTTTATTTGCGTAACTTTAAGATAAACACACGAATGCATGCATACAAATGTATTCAGGTGCATACACACACACATGCACACAAATACCCATATCTGTATACAGAAATAGAGAGAAAAAAGAGAGGGTGAAAGAGAAAGAGAAAGAGAGAGAGAGAGAGAGAGAGAGAGAGAGAGAGAGAGAGAGATCTTAAATACGCTCTTGTGTATGTAGAGTTCTTCCCTTTGAAATTATTGGCCTGCAGCAAATGAAAATGATTTAAACTAAAATAACAATAAGATCTCTGTTTTCTTGAAAAATGGCCAAAATTTTCTGCGATCTGAACACTAGTTTGACGTCATTCCTTGTTTGTTTATTTATTTATTTTTTAAAAAGATTTCTCGTTTTCATTTTCTTTCTTTTTATGTTTATCTAACAATTTGTTGTTTTTTTAATTCTAAATTTCGAGGTGTGGAATCGACAGCCGTTTCTTACGAAAATTCTGAAACATTCTAAGTCAAATTGTATCACTTAAATTAATTCTTATATTCACATTTGGTTTATCTCGATAGGCATCGTGCTTAATCTTCATTCACTCACGTTTGCTACCAAACAGTTTTATCCGTGTCTTCTCAAAGATAAGCCAGAACAGCTGATAGGAAAGAATAAGTAAATAAAAAATCATATAAAAAATTAATTTCAATATATATATATATATATATATATATATATATATATATATATATATATTATAACAGTGTTGGTTGTCAATAAATCACTTTGTGGGTTTGTATCGAACCAAGTGCAGTATGATAATGGAAAACGCAGTATAATAATGGAGAGTGCTCAATATATACGATAGAGCTATTATATAATAATTATTAATAAATATATATTAGATTGATATATTTAATTCCATGAAACTTACACTGCGACCCCTGGGTTTCATGGAGGTTTTTTTTATAAAACAACAACAACAACAACAACAACTGCCTGATGATTGTAGTTTTGTAAAATTCTCCATGAAACTCAGGGGTTGCAGTCTAAATTCCATGGAATTGAATATGTAAATACTAATATATATTTATTATTATTTACTCCTTTAGAGTTTTTCACATCAGTAGTAGATGATGGTTTTTCACTTGGGTTTGAGTGACAGCAAATCTCCTCAAGTCTCCAGGACTCATCTCAGGATTCTGGCCGTTCTCAGCAATGCTCTTGTTTGGATAGTCTTTACCCGTCCTCCAACTTCCAAGTCTTCCAGGCCTTTTAATAATCTTTTAGTTATTGTGCCAAAAGCACCAATCACAATTGGCACAATCGTCACTTTCATGAGTGAGAGAGTGTGTTCAACAAGTTAGAGTGCAAGCTTTGTCAATCTAGTCAGATAGGAGGCAATCGACAAAGTAAAACCCTTGTATAAAGACATTTATGCTTAAACGATATTTATTTGGATTACAAGCACTATTTAAGGTATAATAAATTAGATAATACATATAAAATCTTTTTCTTTGCTTATTATTATTATTTATTCCTTTAGAATTTTACACATCAGTGTAAACTGATGCTTTTTCACAGGAGTTTGAGTGACGGCAAGTCTCCTCAAGTCTCCAGGACTCGTCTCAATATTCTGGCCGTTCTTAGCAATGCTGTCGTTTTGATAGTCTCTACCCCTCCGCCAATTTCCAAGTCATCTAGGCCTTTTAATAATCCTTTAGTTATTGTGCCTAACGCACCAATCACAATTGGCACAATATATTATTATCATTACTATTATTTGTTCTCTTTTGAGAGTTTTTCACACCAGCGTTAGCTGATGATTCCCCATGGGAGTTTGAGTGACAACAGGTTTTCTCAAGTCTCCAGGACTGTCCTCAGTATTCTGACTGATCTCAATAATGCACTAGTTTGGACGGTCTCCATTTGTCCTCTTATTTCCATGTCCTCTGGTTCTCGTATTAATCCTTTCGTGACTGTACCAAGAGCACCAATAACAATTGTTATAATCGTCATTTTCCTGTTACACAGCTTTTTCAATTCCTAACAAGGTCGAGGTATTTTTCTCTTTTTTCACATTCTTTCAATTTCACTCTGTGGACAGCCGGGACAAAAAAGTCCGTAATTCTGCAACTTCTCTCTTTTATGTTGATTATGATAAGATCTGTTCGTCTGGCCGAGATTTGGCGATCCGTTTGTATTTCGAAATTCCAGAGGAGTCTGTACGTCTCATTCTCTAGGACAGATTCTGGGTTGTGCATATACGATTTGTTCGTATGGTCAAACTTCAACTTCATGCACATTTCCCAGTGGATCACCTAGCCCACCCACTCATGCCTAGTCTTATATTATTTCTGTGCTGATTTGCTGCATTCGCTTATGTGATTGATCATTTCCTCTCTTTCACCACATAACCTACATCTACGGTTTTGTTGTATCTTATATATTCTCGCTTTAAAATGGTCCGTCCTTATGATCTTGTTTTGTGAAGCTATTAGAAGAGATTCAGTTTCTCTCTTTAGGTTTTTTTCTGAACCACGCCCGGCTTTTCTTGTGTAAGAAGTTGCTTCTTAGTCATTTAAAACGTCTATAGAGTTGTTCTTCCCATTTTATTTTCTGGTAATTGTCGTACCGCTGGTCCTCGTGTCATTTGTATTGTTTCTGTTGGCCTTGATCAATCTTCCTCTGCACCTTTCTATATAGTCTTTGAGTCGTGGTATCGATATGTCTACGCTATCTTCAATGCTGGCAGGTCCTCTTCCCACCTCTATTCTTGACACATATAGTCAGTCAACGTCATCACTTGGATGCAATGCCCTGTGCATGGTCATTAGTTTTCTTGTTCTCTGGTCCATTTGTTTAAGTTCTTCTCAGTTCCATTTCAAGAATGACCCGAGTATCTTACCAGGGAGACAGCCTAGGTATTTAAAACTTTGACAAGGTTCTTGCAATAGAGTTTGGTCTCGAGTAATTTTCTGGCTCTTCTGAGATACTTTTAACATTTTTTTCATTACCTGTTGTTTGATGGTGTCAGCTTCCAATATACCCAAGTATTTGCTGGTTTCCTTTTCTCCGAGCGTTCTGATGACTACTTGATTTGGTAGTTCGACTCCTTCTGCTATGTGTCTTTTGCCACTTTTCAATACTAACATGGCTCACTTTTCTATGCCAAATTCCATTCCTACATCTTCACTGTATATTCTCAGTTTGTATTACAGTTTCCAATTCTTTCTCGTTTTTGACAAAAGTTTAATGTCGTCCATGTACATCAAGTGATTGATCTTTTCCTGCGATTTACTGAGTTTGAATCTGGATCTGCATTTCCTATGGATGTGATTGAATGGCATCATGGATATCACAAATAGTAATGGTGATAGTGCATACCCCTTGAATACGCCTCTTTGTATCGTTACTTCTGCTATCTTCTTAGTCATCCTTCTTGCGTGACTATTTTTTGGTTGGTCAATACAATCATTTTTTCTTGATTCCTAATTGTCGTGCTTTTTCATTTTCACCCCAAACTTTTTAATATTCCGTTTTAGAATTCTTGCTTGTTGTCGTAGTCTTTTTATCTGTGATTCATGTCTTAATTCCAACCCGGGTTTTGACTTTCTGCCTGTGGTCTTCGAAGGGACCCGATTTTTTTAACAGAATATTTTCCTCCTGTGTATATCAAATCGTTTAAGTCGGTGATGTCTTTTGTCGGGATATTTGCCAGTAAGTCTTTTACTTTCTCGGTTTCGGACTTGACTGTCCTCCAGTCTTGGTTCCTGAGAGAAGGGAATATAGTTTGCTTTCCTGACATTTCCTTTCTTTTAATGATATCTACATTAGGTTTTTCCTCTTGTGTCAGTGTTTGCATTTGTGTGTTTGCAGTGCATGAGTTATTGTCATGTAGTGTTTGGTTAGGAGTCTTTTGCTTTCCTGTATTTATTGTCTTTGTAACTTTGGTAGGGGATTGTTGATGTATTTCCCTGTGTATTTGTTGTTGGATTTCAAGTATTTCAAAGTCAGAAAACAAACCAATCTTTGTTATTGTCCTAACATGGTCAGCGACCTTTACTTTGTTACTTTAAATCGGCCAAATTCTATACAGTTTCAATCATTATTTTTCTATAGCCTCTTTTGGCAGGGTTGCTTCTAAAATAACAGTATAATGCTGGTCTGTTACCTTCCCTCGTACGTTTTCTATGCTATGGTGTCTGGTATGAGTGGTCAATTTGTTCATCGTTTTTATACCTGAAAGAAGATTTATTTGTGTACCTGGAAAAAGAACAGCCGATATTAGCAGTTTCTCCATCAAGGGAACACCTGCCGATCATGTCACCCAAACCAGTAGTCTCCCCCACCTGTTGATTTAGGTTTCGATTTGTTATTTTTCATGGGTAGTATATTGTGGCTATACCAGTCTAAGGGGTTGTTTATTATCTGCGCGCCTCACACAGATGTGACCGAGAACAGTCCGATAACTTACAATGTTTTATACCTTACCACTAAAAATAAGTACCAGGGCTAGTTTCAGGTGTTCTTGTATAATGTTTTAGGTTTTATATTTGCTATCCTATTTTGAAACTGTTTCTAATAAGACTGGTCCTTCATAGTTAAGATTAGGCTCCATATGTTATTCCGATTTCATTGAGGACGGTAATTATACATAACGCTTTCAGTCTATTTCTAGTACCTATATTCTCAGCGATCGAGAGAAGACATACGTAAGGTATACGGAAATCGGCACGGAAATTTCTTAAAAATCTACGTGGTGCCTTCAATAAATCTTCAGAATTTTTTTGTACAGGCATTTAAATTTGTCGTAGACTCTTGAAAATTCACTTTGTTATTGCTATTCATCTCATGAGATGACTGACCAATTTTTATGATTTCAGATTCAAATGAACAGCCTCAGCAAGAATTGGAATACACACTACTAAAGCCTGATTGTCACAGCAGCTGAATTTCAAAAATATAATCTGGATGTGAGGACACTTTAGAAGAACGATATGCAATAAAATTCTGTTTTAAACTTGGAAAAGTGTCACAGAAACGTATGGAATGCTTCAGACTGCCTTTGGAGCATCTTGCATAAATCGAGCATCAGTTTTTGAGTGGCATAAGAGATTCAAAGAAGGCAGGGAGTCTGTGAGGGATAATTAAAGGTGTGGGAAGAGTAAGGAAGTCAATACAGCAGAGTTGATTGGCCAAAGGGTTAGGGTGACAATGTTGAGGTTTTGAGGGAGTTCAGGAAGAGATTCTGTCGGAAGAGACCAGCACTCTTCAAATCGGGTCAGTGGCATTTCCACCAGGACAATGCACCAGTACACAACTCCATCCTTGTCACAGGCTATTTGACCAAGATGGACATCATGACAGTTCCTTGCTCCCTGTGACTTTTGGTTATTCCCTAAGCTCAGAGGCTGTCGTTATGAGACAATTGAGGAGTTGAAAGAGGCTGTGACGAAGGTCATTGACACGCTCACACAAGAGGACTACCATGGGGCCTTCCAGAAGTTGTTGGAACGGCACAACAAATGCATTGCAGCCGGAAGAGATTACTTCAAAGGGGGCTAGAGTTTCATATGTGTACTATCAGTAAAAGTGCCCATACGAAAAAAAATCAGCAAACTTATTTGATGATCCTCGTCTATCGTAGTTTCGAAATAGTTTAGCTGTAAATCATTCTGGAATGTAAAATGTCTTCATTTAAATTATAGTAAGTCACCAAGAGATATCACGAGCACCAAAATCAAACATGTTTTTTTAAATTAAAGACAAATTTTACTAACCCGACCTTCTCTTCGAAAAACCCACTGGAAAGATTCATTTATCCTTACCAGCTGGTTGATCCTCATTCTTGCCTTCAGAAATAGAGTTCACAAATATGTGATTCTAAAGTCATGCCCATCCTTTTTTCTTTATTATCATTAATTAATTCCCTTCAGAGTTTTTCACACCAGCGTTATCGAATGGTTTTCCGTTGGAGTCTGATTGAGAGCAAGTCTCCTTAAGTCTCCAATATTCTTCTCAGCATTCTGGCCAGTCTTAATAATGGTGTCAGGTGGATGGTCTTTACTTATTCTCTTCTTTCTGAGTCCACCAGTCCCTTTATCAATCCTTTGGAGACTGCATCGAGTGTTCAAATTACAATTTCTATCACCATCCCTTTCCATTGTTTTTCATTTCTCTAGCAGGGTCCTGGTACATATCTATCTTTTCACTTTCTTTCAGTTCCATTCTACGATCAGCCGGAACGGCAAAGTTCACTGTTCGGTAGGTTCTCTTTTTTCTTTAACGATCTGATAGTTTGGCTGATATTACTCCTTTGGGAGTTTTTTACCCTAGCGTTAGCTTATGATTTCTCACTGGAGTTTGGGTGACAGCAAATCTACTCGAAGACTTTTCTCAGTAATCTGGCTGATCTGAAGAATTCATCAGTCTGAATGGTATATACGTGTCCTCTTATTTCCAAGTCTTCCGTTCCCTTTCGAAAACATTTGGGAATTGTTCCAAATTCACCAACCACAGCTGATATCTCCGTCACTTTCATGATCCACAGTTTTTTTTTAGTTTTCTCGGAAGGTCTAGGCACTTATACCACATTTCGTTTTCTTCTGTTTTCCGTCTAACTCATTGTGAGTTTTTCATAACAACTTTAATTGGTTTTCTTTTACTGGATTCTGAGTGAAAGCAAGTTTCCTCTGGTTTCTTAAAACTGCTGCAGTATAAATCGTTTTTTTTTAATTGCCAATTTTCTAAAGTATTTTTCGAGTCTTACTGGGTCATTATAAACGTACGAGTTACAAATGAAATCACTATCATTCTTATATTCCACAGATTTTTTTAGTTCCTTTGAAAGATTCAAGTCTTTGTTAATCATTTTGCTTTTTTTCCATTTCATTTTATAGTCTCTTAGAACAGCTACTAGACGGCAAGTTCTCTCACGCTATTTTTTTTTCAGTTAACACGGTCTTTGGTTTTCTAGTTTTCATTCATTTATCAAAATTTCAGAATTTTTATGTATCTTATTTTTCTTGGGCAGATTCTGGTTTGTGTGCATATCATTTCGTAGGATGGTCTTACGCTTGCTCATTTTTTGTCTAAATCCTATATTAAGTTGGTTCTTTTAACGATATCACGAATGAGGGTAGAAATTCTTCCATCCTTGTTTTATTTATTTATTTACTCAATGTATCTTTAGTACTTCTTGGGAAAGAAACGTAAATTTGAATGAAATTATACATTTTTTTTCTCTCGGTGTAAAATCATTTCATTTGGCTGATACACACACACACACACACACACACACATATATATATATATATATATATATATATATATATATATATATATATATATATATATATATATATATATATAAAGAAATAGATACTAAAAATCTGAAAAAAATATTTATTTTTCTAATATTAATCATATTTACCTCTATGTGTCGACAGACCACGTTATTGGGAACGTGGAATGCATAGTCATATTTTAATGCTGAAATAACTGTTAGGGAGTTTTTTTCTACAGCAGAAACAGTTCAAGTTAGTGGGAAACCCCAAAATAAACAAGAATAGTCGTTATTATTAAGCAAATTAATAATAATAATAATAATAATAATAATAATAATAATAATAATAATAATAATAAGTCGACATTGCTGTCCCGGCGGACCACAGAATAAATCTGAAGGAATGAGAAAAAAAGGATAAGTACCTCGACCTTACTAGAGAACTGAAAAAGCTGTGGAACATGAAAGTAACTATTGTGCCAATTGTGATTGGTGTTTTGACACAATAACTAAAGGATTATTAAAAAGCGTGGAGGACTTGGAAGTTGGCGGATGGATAAAGACTATACAAGTGACAGAATTGCAGAGAACAGCCAGAATCCTGAGAGGAGTCCTGGAGACCTAGGGAGACTTGCTGTCAATCAGACTCCAGTGAAAAACCATCAGCTAACACTGATGTTAAAAACTGTAAAGGAGTAAATAATAATAATAATAATAATAATAATAATATGATAATATGAGAAGAAAAAAAACACTATGGCGTTTAAATGACTAATAATCACCATATAACACGGGAAAACCAGGACGTGGTTGAGAAAAGGGAACCTTAAGAGAGAAACAGAGCTTCTCCAAATAGCAGCACAAAACAACGACAAAAGAAAAAAGAAAAGAAAGAGAACTTGCAAAATTGTGAACTTTGCTGTCCCGGCTGACCACAGAATAAACCTGAAAAAAAGTGAAACGAACGATATGTACTTGGACCTTATTTGGGAATTGAAAAAACTAAGGGACATGAAGGGGACTGTGCTGCCAATCGTAATGTGTACTTTTGGTACAGTGACCAAAGGATAGTTTAAGGGACTGAATGACTTGGAAATAAGAGGATGAGTGGAGATCCTCCAAACTACTACATTATTGAGAACGGCCAGAATACTGAGAAGAGTCCTAGAGACCAGAGGAAACTTGCTGTCAAAAAAATATGGAACAAGAGAGTGACGATGATACTAATTTTAACTGACGCACTCAGTACAGTCACCTAAAATAGGTACTTGGACTGGAGGGCTTGTAAATTAGAGGATTAGTTGAGACTATCCAAACTGCAGCATCCGTGAGATCGGCCAGAATACTTAGAAGAGTTCTGTTGCCTTGCCTCGATGGATCACAGAGAGAAAATCAAAGAAAGCCAAAATACATGTACTTCGGTCTCGCCAGATTACTAAAAAAACGCGATGTATCCTCAACGTAATGGTTGTTATACCAATTGTAATTGATGCGTTCAGAAGACCCACAATATCTTTTTAAGGGAGATGGAGAGGTGAAAATCGATAGACGATCGGAGATCATCTATAATAAAGAATTACAACCAGAATACTGAGAAGTGTTCGGGAGACTTGAAGATACTAGCAGTCGCTTAGATCCCATTGAAAGACCATGAGCTTGCACAGGTGTAAAAATATTGTAAACAATAATAATAATTTGCTAGAGAATTGAAAAATCTGTGGAACATGAAAGTAACAATTGTGCCTATTGTGATTGGTGCGTTAGGCACAATAACTAAAGGATTATTAAAAGGCCTGGAGGACTTGGAAGTTGGCGGACGAGCAGAGACTATCCAAACGACAGCATAGCTAAGAACGGCCAGAATCCTGAGACGAGTCCTGGAGACTTGAGGAGACTTGCTGTCACTTAAAATCCAGGGAAAAACCATCAGCTAACAGTGATGTTAAAAACTCTAAGGCAGTAAATAATAAGAGAATTGAAAAACTATGAAATATGAAGGTGAAAATTATACCAATTGTGATTGGTGCTTTTGGCACTGTAACTTAAAGGGCGTGGAAGATTTGGAAGTTGGCAACCGAGTGAAGACCATCCAAACAACAACATTATTTTGAACGGCCAGAATACTGAGAAGAGTGCTGGAGACTTGAGGAGACTTGCTGTTACTCAATCTCCAGTGAAAAATCATCAGCTTACGCTGATGTGAAAAGCTATAATAATAATAATAATGATAATCAAAAATTTGGTGCACCGAGGGAATGGCACCAAATGTCCATCGCTTAATGAATGTGACGAAAGTAACCCAAAGGTTTAAAATGGTTCAAGTATTTACTATACTTGACACGAGCCACTCCATAGAGTAACCTGTTGCTGACGGTTGGTAAAAATTTATGGTAGCCAATTTTGAAGATGTGTTTGAATGTAATCCACTTAAATGTTCCATCTGCTTGCGACTTGATGCAATCTATACTGTGAAGTCTTTCTAGAAAAACATCAAAAAAATTTTTTTTAGAATAAAAAGAAACTAAACAATATCAGAGATGCAGCACACTAATGCATAAAAAGGTAATTCAACAAATATATACAGACATGAGTCAAAATATTTGGATCTCCTTACTGATAAGCTGCTGGTGTTCACTGAAACCCGAACAAATGATTTATCCGAATGTAAAATTGAAAAGAAAATACAGACTTATGGTTTGTTGTGGAAAATGTAGCGTACTTCACGACAATTGCTATGTGAATTATGACTAATTATCAGATGGAAAGGGTAAAATACAAAAACAAAACTTGTTTTAAGCGTTAGAACAACGTTAGTTTATTTTTTTCTGTTCAATTTCTGACGGTCCGGGACGCAGGATGAAAGAGATAACGGATTCAAGTTCAGGTTACATTTCTATTCTCTAAAGAACGGGGCTCTTCTCATATCTCTGATTCATTATCTGCTGAAGAAAACTTTGCCTCCTCCTCTTCCACCCTCTGGCAGGTAAACAGTGGTAATTTACTAAGCTTTTTTTTTTGCTTAGATGTGGCACAAGGCAATATGAAAGGGGCACCCAATGAGACTCGAACTCATTTGTATAGGTTTGCTAGTGGAACTTGCTAACCATTACACCACCACAGGCGCCTTTGGCTGGTAAACAGTGGCCGAAATATGAATGTAAATGCAAATTATGAAGAAATCTAAATTTTTAGTGGATACATTTATTTATATATGAATGATTAGCCAAACTTTCATTTAATTTTATTAACCCATCTTCAGATCGATGGTAGTATGTGATGCCATGGCTCATCGTAAAAAAATATTTTCAAATGACAAAAAAAAAAAAAAAAAGATTAAACGAAAAAGTGAAAATTCTAAGCGTTTTTTTTATTGTCAATGTCGTTATGTTTTAAAACTCTGGGACATAATTAGTGATCAATTTTTTTTTTAATTATTTGTTTTATTTTCATTTAATTTTATTTCCTAATCTTTTTTTTTAAACAGAGTAACAAATATGCTGTAGATATTAAAAAACAAAACAAAATAAAAGCATACGCAAATTAGGAAATATTAAAACAGATTTCCAAAGTGAGATTTTTGTGTGCAGTTTAAAAATATTTCACGTTTTAAAATGTTTTATTATATATATTTTCGTTATGTATCAAATAAAATAAAGTATTTATTTTTCTTTGCTATACAATTTTACTTTAGAATATATATATATATATATATATATATATATATATATATATATATATATATATATATATATATATATATAATAAATGTTCATCAGGACTTTAAAATGGTGAATAATGTTTCTTGAACAGCGATGGGTAAGTTCAATTAACATTTATCACCATCTTAAAGTCCTGATGGACGTTTATCAAAACAGATACGTTTCAACGTTAACTTTCCATCATTATAAATTCATCACTTTTGGATTAATCTTTTTTTTTTCTATTTTCTTCACATTGTCAGATTTATCTCCGTTATCATTTACATCAATATATATATATATATTGAATTTTTTATACAACGTGTAAAAAGTAAATGCAACACCCTGTCCTTATAAGCAACCGAACAGGGATGATATCACGGTTTCTGTTGCTCCCACCCCGGGTGCCACCAGCAGTTTTTGCCAGCGGACAGAGTTTGAAGCGAAATTTCCCGTTTTCAGGTTAAGCTCTACATGATAGTAAAGGCGTTTGCTTTTAGATCTTAATTACTGGTTCATAAAAAAATCGTTATTAACGATCATTCATCAAACGTGTACATTTCACTTGCGAAGTTAGACCGCGGTGTATCGCGTATTTTACTTCCTTGATGCTTTGATCGCAAACAAATCCATGTCGATACACGAAAAAGAACTGATATGCTGTCTAATGGCACCCTTAAGATTGTTTGTAAGGATAAATGAAAGTTCCTTATTAAAATTGGCCCCAAAAGATTTCTGGTTACCTTTGGGCCGCTGGATTCTTGGCTTGCTCAGAATCTCTCCGAGGCACAGTCGCTCAGCAATGGAATATATATATATATATATATATATATATATATATATATATATATATATATATATATATATATATATAAGTTCTGAGGGAAGAGTTTGTTCCTAACATTTTAAAACGAGTAAAAGCTCATTTCTTGGCTGACCGATAAATGGTTTCAGTTATTGTTAGGTAACACTAATTCTTCTTCTAAACAGAATTTAATGGTTTCAAATATTGATATTGATTGTTTGAACTCAGATACATGTTTTCAAGTATTTTTATCAAACAAAAAATTCTATTTAAATAGAACTAAATGGTTTCCAGTATTGCTCTTTATTGTTTACACACATTTCAATGTTTTCAAAGATTGCTATATAACTCCTATTGTTTTATTTCATATAAATATTTCATTTGCACAGTTGAATGTTTAAATAGTTTAACTTGACCCATAAATGAGAACCCTACATGTGCTGTTCTCCATTGATAGCAGACCTGGAAGTAATGACAAAATAGGGGTACTCCAAATTTTGAAAGGTTTCACGAGTGAATCCCCACCATCAGATGGTTTTGTGAAATATTCTGAACATTTATTGGGAGGCATGTCCCATCATTTTACTTTGTTGCTATTGGCATATTTTACAGCCCCAGCCCACGGGGCAGGCTTCTGTTAGAGAACTTCTTATAGTATAAGTACTCTGAATCTTATACTGCGACATAGCCACATTTACGAAAAGAATTGATCTAATGCGTGTTCTGAAGTCATTCTCTCGTAAACTTGATAAAAGTTATCAATAATTCGTACCACATTAGACATTCTTTTCATTTCCCACGCTGGTAAACCTGTGAGATAATTACCGTGTCGGCTGCAGGTGATTTTTTTCTTCCTTTGACCACTGCTAACTGTTACGCCCTACAACTCTCATATCCCGACTTTCGGATTTCGGAAATGTTTAGACCAATTCTTTTGGTCATATCAATTTGACCTTTATCAAAATCAATTTAAATCTTTTCCTTCGCAATAACTACAGCATTCAAAGCATCAATTTGAATTACTGGATATAAACTTATCTACTCATATCTGCAGACGTTACATATATATATATATATATATATATATATAAGACGTTTATAGTTCTTACAAACTACCTTTGTGAGTTAATGCAGGACCAAATGTTGCAGTATTGTTTCATAGTTCTCAATATCAATGATAAAGCATTTACATATAGAAATGTATACATTATATATAAATATATATTAAGAAAAATTGATAACAATGTAATCTAAGTAGAATGAGAGATTTATTGAGAAGCAAAGTCGACACTAAGTTATCTCGGTTCTGATAAACCATCATCAAAACTCCTTTCTTAACTTTCATTGCCCCAAATCTTTTATGGACTTTTCTAAATCTAAAGCCCTCAAAAATCCACTATAAGATGTCTCCTCAAACTAATGCCCACTCACAATCTTATAAAACTAGTTTCCTCCATAAACTCATAACTTTGCCAAACAATTCTCCCTCTCACAGCATAATATACAACTTAAATAAAATCAATATCAAAATTACCTCTTTACCCTCTAAAACGAACCGTGAATTAGTACACTCTTGCCCTCAACGCAACATATTTTAAGACGCTTGTCTTTATTGTATCCCGTGTAAGAATTGTAAACTAAAATATATTAGTGAAACATCTTGGAACCTTCCCGTCGCTTGAAAAAAAACAAAATAAAAGAGACATAAGAATTGGTATCTTAAACAATGCATTATTTCAACACATTTCTTAATCTAATCACATCTTCAATTTCAATTCTGCAAAGATGCCCATTTACAATCATAATAAAAGACTAAGACGAATTTTCGAAACCGCTACTAGTTCACCCTGTAATTCACCCTGTGAAATACTATTTCACCCTGTGAAATACTATTTCACCCTGTAATTAAACCGCTACTATTTCACCCTGTAATTCTTGGCTTTTATAATATTTCTCCTTACTTGAGCAAATCCATTTTAAATTGCTACAATATATTCCATCTTTAATTAATACATTCCACATACATCACAATTTTAATCTTTCTCTTTTTCTTTTTGTGTTTCTTTTTCTTCCCCCTTTTGATTCGAAATCTTTCTCGATAAATAAACGGAACATGAATTCACTTATTCCTAATAAGTCAAATGACGTATTTTAAAACAACAAACATTGATTCAATAATTAACTGGCCAACTTTTTCTTGTTGTACCAATTTTCCCTAGTTTTTTTGTGTTCTGCACTTTTAATCATACATCGTTGATTTAACATCACTAATATCATCCCTCATAGTCCTGGTGATGGTTCATTACAACCGAAACGCTATAGTATCAACTTTGATTCTCAATAAATCTCTCCTTTTACTTGGATTACCTAGTTATCATTTTTTCTTTATATATTGTCGGATTACACACCATTATTTACTTCCATACATATATATTATATTACATGGTAGTGTGTATGACTCTGGGTTACATGCCTTTTGCATTCGTCAGAGTGAAGGCTTAAAAAAAAAGACGGATAAAAAGGGTTAATTTTTTGCTTGAAAAGTGTTGCATGTGTTACTGTGTGTGTCTGTGTATGTTGTTGTATAGCCGTGATACAACTATACCTATACATATATATGCGGACACATAGTCAACAATAATGACGAACGAACACACTTCTTTAGAAAAATATACCTCACACACTTTATTCTCGAAAGGGTTGCGAAAGTGTTGCGAAAGGGTTGTGTGTGAGAGGTGAGTTGGAGACGGAACAGAGACTGCAACATATTGACCCCAAGTTCCTCTGGTCATAGCAGCACTTCTTCCTCATTCTGCTGGGCTGCTCAACCGGGGTTCTGAGGGCCCAAGCCCTCAGTCTCAAGCTGGTTCTCACTGCCTCGAACTGCAACTCGAACTCCAACGCAACTGACTCCAACTAACTTAAGCCGTCTGTGGCATCCGGTTATATAATTGTTTGACATCCACTTGCTTCTTGTGGGCGTCGCATTTGCTCCGAATTCAACCCATCCAAAAGTCAAGGTTATATCTTCGACCGGATGCGCCTGTTTCTTGATTGACGGCTCGGTCGAAGGTCAATATGTGTGTGTGTGTGTGTGTGTGTGTGTGTGTGTGTGTGTGTGCTATTGAATGTTAGTATGTTTGATTATGTTCTGCTGCTTACGCATACTGGTATAAGTATGTTTGCATATATACTAACATGAATCTTTTCATAGATTCACATATTTCCGCTGTCTGTTGTTGGGAAGGAGTGAGACTGAGAACGGTAGTGTGATAAAGGAAGAGAAGTTGAGGAGGGTATAGGGAAATGGTTTGTTGCAATCAGAACTATCTCTTTTTCTTTAATTCTACCTGGTAGCTAAAGGTTTTTTGATGTATATATGAATTTTTTTTGTTAAATTTTGTTGTGTGATGATGAAGATCAACATTAGAATCATCATCACGTTTTATATATATATATACATATATATATATATATATATATATATATATATATATATATATTGTCAAGGGTTATGTGGTATAAAATTTATGGTCAAGTAATAAAAATGATGTGATGTTTTGGGTAGCTTTGCAAGAATAATTATAACTTTAACTATTATGATCACAATGGTCTTTTACAATTCTAATGGATGTTCATAATGCAATAATGTGGGGAAATAGTGCTTATAATTATTTACAATACTAAAAATATGACTTACATTTACTGGCAATACTTATGGGTGGTCATAATATGATAATGAGAGGAAAATTGTACTTACGGTTGGTAGCCCTTTTATATAATTTATAGGGTGTCGGTCATGCCTGATGGATAGTGTTGCACTAAGAAATATGTCGGAGAAACAGGTGGGATATGGGGAAAAGACAAGGAGGAAGCTTTAGTGAGTTATGTGAACATAAATGGCATAATATTTGTAAATATGAAAATAATAGTGGTGCTTAACAATGAGGGAATGGAATTTAGTTTATTTTTTCGCTCAGTATTTGGGTTGAACTGGGATAGCATTTGTTTGTTTTTGTGTCAACATTTGGAGATTATCTCGGATTTGTGGTTTTAAAATGCATATTGTGACTGGTGGGTGATAATCGAAACTTTTTCATGGAAGCAATATTAGCATCTTCTTGATATTTCTACGTAAACCAGGGATGATTTTATAACATCCCAAGTTATGTTTGGTGTAATGTTCTTGTCTTTCAACTTCCAAATGTATGCTGATAGTGTTGTATTGTTAGAGTATTTTTTATTTGAGAACGAAAGATTGTGGGCATACATTCTTCGTTTGCAGATTCTCTCCATTGAACCTCTGTAGTATTTTGTATATTTGTTGTACTTACAGTGGCATTGTATCCTACGATTTTTTAGGCAGTTTCCTTGTAGGGGGCATGTAGATTTGTCCCAAAAATTGCACTGGTTGTTTGTTTCTGTTGTGTTGTTTTCTATTTTTCGTTGTGTTTTTTATAGTTTGGGTAAAGTTTTTTTATGTAGCTGTAGCTGATTTTAAGGTTGATTTTGTAGAAT